>JAYESA010000018.1:84571895-85171895 GCA_036927795.1 Iris macrosiphon
AGGGGTCAAAACCAGGATTCAGTTCCCCTAACTACCAAGTGTGGGGAGATCATGTGGGAAGTAGCGTCAATACCTAACTTTGTCATGACATATGGGCCACATGAAGAATCTGTCTTTATTGTTCCACCGACTCGCAATGATCAGCATCAAATAATCTTCGGTCGAATACGGAATAGACCGATTGTACAAGAAGAATCTTACGAGTCTGATGTTAGGAGAATGCAAATCCACAGATATAGCCCACAAGCTTTAAAGATTATGTAAAACATGGATTATGATTTGAAGTTAAAACAGGGCCTCAATTATGGAAAAGATAGACGAATACCATTGCATGGTGATCCTTACTGTCAACGAACTCATTTTGGGTTAGGGTTTACTGCATCTCTTGTAAACTCCAAACCTCTAGAGTCCGATCCTGTAATACTAGAGGCAGGTCCTTCTAAATCAACCTCTGTGGACAAAGACAAACAAAAAGAAGAAGAAGAACCAGACAATGACTTGGCTGGGGATGGTCTCCCTCGACAAAACAGAGCAGCATCCAAAGCTGGGGGTAGAATCCCCTCTGAGTCCGAAGATGATGCAACTATGACCATCCTTCCTGAGGACTGGACGACTCAGGTATCAGGAGCCCGAAAGCCAAAGGGGACTTTATCCTTCAATGAGGATGACATCATTGAAATCTTCATATATTGATGAAGAAAAATAAACTTTGGCTACCCAACATCAGATACCCTGAAAAGGCTGGCAAGTTCGATGACCCGGAATATTGTCTCTTTCATCGGTACATTCATCATCCCATGAAGGCATGCTATGTGCTGAAAAGAAAAATCCAGGAGTTGATTGACGCAAAAGTCACCACTTTGCGTTTATAACGAGAAGACAATCTCTCTCCAGATGAGCAACCTTCAGGACTATCCCCACTCAGAAAATTACTCCCTAGTGAGTTTTTCAGACATGGGTTCACATCCAAACCACTTTCTCCAGCTGAGTTTGCCATGTCCAAGTAACCTCTGAGTAAACCTCCCAGGTTGTTGCTATCAATCAGTTCACGTTCATATTACCTCTGAACTACGTCTCTCCACTTTCTCCAGCAGGGTAAATCTATCACCACAAAAATGGGCATTTCCCATAATTACCTCTGCCCTGTTTTCTTACCACGTCCACATTACCTCTGAGTAAGATATTTTCAAACTTTTCCATGTCCACATTACCTCTGAGTGAAGTTCTTCTCTTCGACTTCCTACTATCACGTTCACATAACTCCTGATAGTGCTAGTCGTTTCAACTTATTATTTGTACTTAAAGTACGCCACGGGTAATAAGTCCACAACCCATATGAACAAATCAATTCTTGGTTCTTCATCTCCAGCAAAGAGCCTAGATACAATATTTCCTCGATCATCGAAGATCAAGAATCATATTCTATCATGTTCACATAACCTCTGGATAGATATGATCAGCAATTTGGCATCCCCAGCAAGTGCCTATGTGCAACATTTTCTCCTTCGTTATAAATTCTTGTAAAGAGCCATCATCCGTATCCAAAAGTCCCGGATACGCAATGGATGATGGATCCTCAAAATTCCCCTCCAGCGGAGCAATTATTAGGTCTACTTGCACACTCCCGCAGTGACTATTCAAACCAATCTCATTATACGCTAGCCATGTTCATATTACCTTTGAGCTATCGTCCCATCAATCTCCCCAGCGGAGCAATCCTTTGATCTATCTTCATATTTGGATAGACCACACTCAACGAATCACTCCTCAAAATGAATTTTTTGGACACTAGTTCATATTCATATTACCTCTGAACTGCTGTCATAATATTTCTCTCAGGCTGAGTTTGTCATGTTCATATTACCTCTGAGCAAACCTTCTGAGTTTTGGCTATCGATTGTCATGTCCATATTACCTCTGATATCGGTTGTCATCTCAACTTAGCACCCATACTTAACTCTAAGTACGCCAGTTGTATTAGATCCAGAAAAACTGCCACGTCCATATTACCTCTAGCAGGGCTTGTCTTAAACTTATTACTTGTACTCTTGTGCACAATAAGTAATAGGTCCAAAAAAAATAAAAAAACCCCTATGGGATGCCAGCAATGGAAACAAATTGTTCATGTTCATATTACCTCTGAACTATCCTCATTTTCCCCAGCGGAGAAAAAGTCAGTTCATATTCATATTACCTCTGAACTATATCTCTCCACTATCCCCACAGAGTCATATTTTACCGCGTCTATATTACCTCTGTCAGGACTTGTCTCAAACCTATTACTTGCACTAAACGTGCGTAAAAATTAATGGGTCCACAAAAAATTCCCCAGCAGGACGTCCTTACTAGCCACTAAACATATCACCTGATTGGGCTTGTTTCGAACTTATTATTTGCACTCAACGTGTGCAACAAATATATCGACCAAAGATCCCCCAGTGGGATGTCCTCAACAAACATGGTATCATACTGCGTCCATATTACCTCTGGTACGATGTCCAAAAGTTTGCACAAACAATCATAAAGAAATGGAGGGCCCTTATATAATTGCAAATGGCTCTTATCAAACGGCAAATTCCTGAAGAAGTACTATACTTGATCTCCTTTGCTTAACGGAGTATGATGAATATCTTATTATGACGATACCACGCACAAAGGTTAGCTGGATCATATTCTATCAGATTCATATGACCTCTTAATGGGTATGCTTAACTAATTTGTAAACCTATCATGTTCATATTACCTCTGATAGTGTTTGGTATACAAATTTAGTTGGATTATATTCTATCAGGTTCATATTACCTATGAATAGATTTACATTCAGCAAAACCTTAACGAAAGTATGTCATGTTAATGATACCTCTGATATCACTTTTATCTTAGCCTATCATTTATATTCTAAAGTGATGGGTCCACAAAGTCAGAAAATATATCTTTATTATCTTTGAGAAATTACAGGAGAAATAAAAAAGTACATCATTGGGGAGGAGCAGTTAAATCCCTGATCTGTCGCGCCAAAGCCGCCATTATTTCATTCCTGGAGTTCAAGATGTTAGCACGAGCCCGCTCCACCCTTGCGCCGTCATCACTCAAGAAAGATAGTTCGGACAGAGAATTAACAAAACTTGCATGGATGACACTTGCATGAGTCAAGTTCTGCTGAGCTGTCTTCACTTGGCCCTCAAATACATCAGAAGTTGTGTCAACTCTGCCCTCCCCAGAGATGTCTTCGCCTGAAAATAAGATAAGAGAAAGTTAATATCAATTTGATGTTAATTTTCCTAAAGAAAGCGTGAAGACAATATTTACCCATAGTCGATGGTATGTATGTTGCGTCTGCAGCCTGTATAGATAAATCATTTCTTAATGATGCTAAATAAGCTGTCATACCTGGAGAAGAGGATGCACCAACTGATGTTTGAGGGTAGTCAACCCAGTCGTCATACACATCCACTCGAGGTTCCTCGGGTAGAATCTCGCTCGAGATACTTACAGACGAAGGAGGGGATAGTCCCATTTGTCTGGATAAAGGTATATTGATTCTTACTATGCTCGGCCTCGAAGGCGATCTTGAAACACTTCCAGCAACGGTGGTAGCGGCAGCAGTCGCGGGCAAAGAATCTCCAACACTGAGAGCTGGGACTATGGAGGTTCCCTCTCTAAAAGGCGAAGGACCCCTAATCAGAGAATCTTCCCCAACAGGGGAAACAATGGGCTCACTCCTGAAAGAGGCCCCATGGTTGAAGTCTTTTTAGGACCTTCGGTAGTCAGCTTCTTCTTCTAGGGGGAAGGCTCTTTCAGAGTGGAAGCCTTTCATTTATTTGAGATTATGAGAGGCTCTGCTGGCGGAGCCATTATGCCTCTCGGTACAATCAGCAAATAGTCGTCTACACCGGTGGTTTCATCACCTTCATCCGAGGAAATAGACGATATCTCCTCTCTCCCAGTGGACCTATGGGAGGGCATCCTGAAACTTCTATGTACATAGAAATCACGATAGAATGTATTGATAGACGCATAAAACTGCGCGTACGAATGGAGAATACACAACTCCATGGAGAGAGAAGTTGCGGGCACAACAAAGGTTCCTCCAGTACAACCCATTATGAAGTACCGCCATCCTCTAGCTCCATCAATAAGTCCATCTTTGAACTTGAAGCTGGTGATAGGATTCCCCATGTACAACTGGTCGTACCCAAATTGCCTGGCGAACCGGCTGGGCAGATAAGGCTCCAAGTAGCAGTGGTCCTCACTTCTGTACAGCAGATGGGAAGGTCTAATGCAGACCAACCAGTAAAAGACTTCAGGAGAAAGAATAGTCTTCCCCTTGATCCGCATCCTGAAGTTTTACCCCTTGTTGATTGATATGTACGGGGGGAACGATGCAGAAGAACTTCCAACTATGGGCAAAATTTAGTGCTAGCCGACAGTCTATGACGCTAGTCACATTCCAAGAAGAATTCCTGTAATTCAACAGGAAGTTATTGCCCGAACCACTGGCCGATCCGGGAGATATCACTTTGGTGTTGTGAAGGATTAACCATCCCATCAGATATAAGAATGGCAATTCCAGTCTGGGAAATCCTTCACGCTGTGTATTATCAGCCAGCAGTCCCTTAGTAATGGCCCTGAGCCAGCTTGAATTCTGCACACCATGGCAGGGAACAGGCCCAACCTCGCTCCGAATACCAAACGCACTGCGGGCCATAAGGTGTTGCGATGAATACGATCCGCAGATGCTATACCAGGCACCACCCATCGGCGTAGCCAAACAGAAAGGAAGCCAGCCAGTTGAGCGTATCTTGACAGAGGCTTTCGGCAATGCCTCATATAGCTGTAGGCTTTGGTTCCTGCAGGATAGCCCCCTATCTCTTCGTTGAGAAGATAATCTTGAGCCCCCGCATCTTCAATGAGATCATCGACTGTGTTAGCACTAAGCATGCTCAGAAGGTTCAAGGGTTTATCTCTGCTATCTACAACCTTGTCCTGCTTGGCATTTCTGGCCTGATGGAAGAAGAGGTAGGATGCCTATTTATTGATATGGGCCAAATCAGAGGACTCTTTGTAGAAGGTGGTGCATACAAGATAGTGGCTCATCAGCTCCTGGTATACTGCCACTGCTCGAGGGTTTGTATCCCTCAGCTCCTTATTTGTGGGAACATACTCTTCATAAGGAGTATCTCCCATTGGCAGCTTTGAGATATATGCCATATCATGAAGGGCTAAGCCCAACTCACCCAGCGGAGTGGCAAAAGTCCTATTGAGCGAATTATATCACTCCATCAAAGATAAGAACAAGTTGGGGTTGAGAGGCAGCCCAACACTAGTGGCACTCACGGCTGCAAATAAACCAATACTCTCTAGCCCCGTCTGGAAGTGCTTCAGGGCCCAGGCAGTTAAACTGGCCCATCGAAGATTCTGGGGGCTAAGCCATCTACTGGTGCGAGGGTTAACCTTGGGGTATACTCCTCCTTGCCCCATAAAGTCATTGCAGAAAGTCACTATTTGAATCGGCTGGATCCGTGAAGTATCTTCACTCGGGACGCTGCCCGGTAGTAATCCTCTGAAAGGCATGACAGGGCCTGAAGGACTGCTCACAAAGGACCCTCGGTTCAATCCTTTCTTATAAAAGATCTTCCCCGGCTGGCCGTGAAGATCGGGAGGCAGAGTCCACACCATCTTTCTGCGATGGGTGGCATGGAAGAACGTTGAGATAGGGTAATCTCTAGGCATCCTTGGCAGATACATGATCGTTCTCTCAGCAGAGAACACCCAATCTTCCTTCTTGGGCTTAGTCTGGGATTGTTTATCGATAACATCCTCAAATAAGAAACCTGGTTTCTTATATTCAGTGTCGTCTATATACGTCAGGGGCTCTCCACTGATCATACTCAGTAACATTCGCTCTCCTTGGGATGAGATCAGAGTTCCCCTTTCTTGAGGATACTCGTTTCCAGGGATGGAGAATGTCACATGGGACAAATCCTCCAGGTAGTTGGAATTCAGCATTCCAGCAGCAGAGTCCATCACTTTAGCCAGAGGAGGAATCTGTAGGTCCACTGCAAGAAGCAAGAAAATAAGTCAGTTTTACGCTAGACGCTACACTCTTGCAGTATATGCCAAAACTTGACAGTCTGAGTTTTTACGCCAGACTGCAAAAACTTGAGTCTTACGCTGGAATCTATTTCCAGTGCATAAAAACTCAAAGTTGGCAGTATACGCCAAAACCTAATAATCTGAGCTTTTACGCCAGACTGCTAAAATTTGAGTTTTTATGCTGGAATTTACATCCAGCGCGTAAAACTCAAAATTTGCAGTATACGCCAAATTTTTACAGTATGAGTTTTTACGCCAGACTGCAAAATTATAGAGTTTTATGCTGACACATTAGAAATATGGGCGTATTGTTGCGCATACACGTACAACGTGTGCAGAAGGTTCTCTATTCCTTTCGAAGTCTTTACCTGTGATGCCCGGAGCGCAGCTCGACGGTGGAGCACTTCGTTCAGAACGAGGCTGCTCAGCCTAATGGGGTTGCTCGTGCTTGAGCAGAGGAGCGAGAGGAGGAAGCGGCTTTCTTTCCCTTAGCCGCGGAGGCCTGTTTTGGTGGCATGGCGAATTTGAGTTCTCTGAAAGAGACGAAGACGAAGAGTTCTTAGGAAGAAGACGAAAGATTCTCAGAGAAAGACAAAGGGTTTGCAGAAATAGATGAAGGGTTTTTCTCTCAAGATCTTAGGCTATTTATAGAGTTTAGATAACTCTTTGAATCCCTAACCAAATCCGATTTTAATGATCATTTATGATTTGGGACCACGTCAGCCTATCATTTGAAAAGGAAACGGACAGTCAGTTTCCGTAACGGATCCAAATTTTACGCGCAGAGCAAAGATCCATAGTTTTACGCTCAGAAGCTACAAATCTACGATTTTACGCTCAGAAGCTACAGATATATGATTTTACGCTCAAAAGCTTTTATGCTCAGAAGCTACAAATCTACGGTTTTACGCTCAGAAGCTTTTTTCCTCAGAAGCTACAAATCTACGATTTTACGCTCAGAAGCTTTTACGTTCAGAAGCTACAAATCTACGGTCTTACGCTCAGAAGCTACAGATCTATGATCCTACGCTCAGAAGCTACAGATGGCCAATTACAAGGGTTTACGCAGAAAATGCTACTTTTTGGCTACAAAATATTCCAAGCGCCTGAAACACACAGATGTCAGCATCGAAGATGACTCTTTTTCTTGGGCCATTGGAAGTTCATTTGAAGTCTAGCTAGAATCCTTTACATCTAAGTTCAAGTATGGCCTGTTCAGCGGATATTTCTTGCCCTGTTTCGAGGAATTTTCGGGAAGCCATTCTTGAAGATGATGTTCTGAACAGAAATTCTTCGTATAAGAGAAGTGATAGTTCAGAATTCTATGCGACTCCTCTTCCAAAAATAGCATGACAGTTGGATCTCCAAGACAACTTAATGCTAAAGAGTTTTTTACGCATCTTCCATTATGCGTAAAAGTCAGGACGTGACCAAATAAGCGTTTATCAGAGTCAGCGTAAAAAATTACTCAGACGTGTTGAAGCTGCACATTATCAGACTTCCTCATAGCAAATATGGCAAATCAGCAATGCGTAAGAGAAGACAAGTTTATTAATCATGATTACATATGATGGAAATCCAGTTTACAAAGGATTTTTCATTTTCATGATTACATATGATAGAAATCATTTTTTACAAAGGATTATTCATTAACACTCAAGATCACGATGGGAATCTATTGCGCCAGGTTCTCATTTGATAGAGATCTTTTTCTTCTTCTACGGCACTTCATCGGCTTCCTGGACCGATGAACAAGAAAATAGTTAATGGCGGGAGGATACAAAACTGGGCTTGTTTAATTATTCAAGCCCCCTCCATACGCCATGGCGGCCACGCCTAGAATTGTGTTAGGGTTTCAGACCCAACACAATACTGGAAGACACGGCCAAGCTGTCCATAATGTCTAGCTCCATAATAGGGGAAAATATAGCTAGCAAGCTGTGTGGTCCAATGAGACCCTTCCTATCTCCTGGAAGAATTGCCATATAAAATTGCTGATTATCCTGAGAAAAGGAAGCTATGATATCCTTCCATGATCCATCGTTACAGAGGATATTTGCTTGAAGACGCCTCTTTTTACGGCTCCTTACATGCTGGAAGAGCATAATCTTCTTCTTTCTCAGTACGGCCCAAGCAATCTCGGCAACCATCTTTGTGGTGAAGGTAGTAGGGAAAACAGGTTCACTCACTTGCCTTTATATAGGCAGAAGAGAACGTACCAAATCCCAACAACTTCTTAAATATTGCCGAAAAATCAGCCCCGAAGAACGAGTCAAATTTGACTGTTTTATGCTTCATTCAAAGTATTTTAAATTACGAGGAATTTAAAAACTTTGAAGGGGGTCTTGTAAAAGCATAAAAAATATGCTGAGAAATTATATGCGTAAAACCCCCAACATACATGAAGCACACGTAAAACAGAGCTTCAGCTCTGGGTGGCATAAAACATGACTTCAGAGCTGTCCGCGTAAAGCAGTGCTTCAAGGCTGTTTTGGCGTAAAAGGTTATTACACCTTCCTACAACGTAAAATACGTTTGCCTTTAATGCAACGTAAAGTCATACGAGGAACTCTTCATATTCCTCGAATGAATCTGTCAGACAGAACAGTGAACCTGACTCCTGACAAAAGTACTGCACTACGATCGAGAGGACAGCTGTAATGATGATTCTGCACAGAGGCCCAGGCTGTCGTTTAGTGACATATCCTTGATACAAGTCGTTTTTACGCGTTCAAGGAATACGCTGCCTATTCTACACATGCAGAGACGAGCTTTTACGCTAAAGATGAGACAAAATCAGATGCCACGTCAAAAGTTGTTTCTCATGCAGAGCTCGAGTCATATCTCGGCATTTAATGCACGAGATTGAGGCATATCTCTGCATTTAATGCACGAGATTTGGTTATATCCTTTATAATTTTGTCATGGATGGGAGAGCTTAAACTAGGGCTAATACGCTTACATCACCATCCTGGCATTTTACGCCAACCAGGCTATTTTCAACCATAGGAGTACGTCATATGCTATCTCCTCAAAATACGCCAACCAGGCTATTTTTAACTATAGGAGCACGCCGTATGCTATCTCCTCAAAATATGCCAACTCAGGCTATATTTACAAAGGTACGTGATCAGGTTATTTGGCCCAGAATACGCTCAAGACCTCAGCCAAGAAGGATAATTGGCTATTTTTATGCTGGTTATCTATTATTCATGCAGGCTCAAGTTTTACGCTGTATTTGGCTTTTACGCCAATAAGACAGCTATTCGGCTTTTACGCCAACAAGACAGTTATTTGACTTTTATGCCAACCATCTTTATGCGAGGAACAGTTACCTACGTGGCTTGCATGCCGTGATCTTCGAGTAGCAGTTATACGCATTACCTCATAATGGGACACACGTCATACGCGGATTCAGGAGATTTTTTAGACGTGGGTAGCAGTTATTATAACCGCCGCGTAAAGAGTACAACTCTATTCATAGTTTGGTTTCTATGCCGACTGGACAGTTACTGTGACTGAGCTCTATAAATAGAGACCTCCGGTCACAGAAAGTGAGGGGGGTGGAAGAGGGGAAAAGGTCGAAAGGATCAGAGATCTAGAGATCAGAGAGAGAGAGAGAGAGAGAGAGAGAGAGCACAGACAGAGAGTAGTGATTGATGACTTTGGCAACGAGAATCCATTCCCTCCTGCAATATTTGAAGCTTTTTCTTCTTCTACAGCACTTCTTCACCATCGTGTGGTCTAAGGGACAAAGTGATCGACCGCAGATCAGACTCCTATAGCAATTTTCCCCAGAATCATTTTTATTGTACTTAACATCCTCGTATAGGATTAATTGTACTCCTTTTTCTTGTTTGTAAACAAAGAAAGGATTTCGTATAAATCTAATTTCATTCTTTTGTTTATCATCAAACACCCAAATTTAAATTCGTTTGGAAATTATTGCACATACCTAAAATCGTATTATGCAACGGTGGTTGATTGTTAACCTAGAAGTTCTACAGAATTAACAAAATAGAAATATTTTGTATTAAATCCTGAGAAAAACATATGTCAATTATCTCGACATTAAATTTCCAAAACTTCAAACGGTTAGTGATTCTGATTCCTGGTTCTCCCGAAATATAGAAAACACCGAGTCGCGTCTATTTTCGGACATGATGTGCTCTACGAATTTTTTAGAATTTAATATTCAGAATTTCGTAAAATAATTTACATATTCAGAAAACAACCTCAATACGGTTCTAACACAAGAAACTGGGCCTCGTTTGGAGTCCGGAGCTATGAGTAATAGCTTTTGGAAAATAAAGGAAACCCTAAATGACAATTCCCCTCAAATTTCTTTCTCTAAAATAATAGGATAGTTAAGGTTATTATAATATATATATATATATATATATATATATATATATATATATATATATATATATATATATATATATATATATATATATATATATATATATATATATATACATGCAGCTGAATGAAAAATTATAGGCTGACACATGTCAGAATCTGATTGGATGATTTTGTTTATATTATTTATTTTTGATTTGTCTTTTTCAAAATATTATTTAAGTCATTTTAAATCTAAATAACTCAAAATAAACATTAAAAATAATCATAACAATATGAAAAAATTACAAAAAATATATTTTAAACCTAAAAATCATAGAAAAATATTTGGAATAATTTTATGTTCAGAGATTTCCTACTATAATTAGGAGAAGCTCTAAAAATTAGTTTTACTTATTTAAATTAAAATAAATATTAAAAATATTACAAAAATTCTGAAATAATTTCAAAAAATATATAATAATATTATAAATACTAAAAAATTATGTGGGTCCATTCTATATTCCTGGGCTTGCACAATAAATTCTAGAATTCCTAAAAATTAGTTATTAGTCTAAATAACTCCGAATAAATACTAAAATACTCAGAAAATTCTTAGAAAATTCTATAAAATATATTTGATTATTTAGAACCCAAAATAAAAGTTTAAAATATTTTTAATTATGTTTGACACTATAATAAATTCTTGAAAGTCCTAAATTTTTTTACTGTTACTAGTTTTTAATTAACCAAAAATTGTTAAAAAATTTCAATCGTCACAATTAACCTAATAAGAACATTTAAGCAAGAATTTCAAGATTCGGAGGTTACAAGTCTACCCACCTTAAAAAAATTTGTCCTCAAAATTTAAAATCCTCAATAATTTTTTTTTGACTATCATAATTTAAATTCATCAAACCATATAATCATGAAGTAAATTCATATTATTATTTCACAAAATTTTTAAAATTCAATAAATATCATATTCCTAAAAATCTTTAAATATAAAATCAAATTCCATTCTTATCACAATCTCCTCCAAAATTTTAAGTTAATAACTAAATTCTAAAAAAAATTAATATTCAATCCTCTAATTGAAATCCAATCAATGCATATTTATAAAATTTAAAAATCGCATCCCAAAAATTTGAATTCAAACACTAATCCATTAATGATCTTATTCCTCTAATTTAAATTCAATCAATGCATATTTATAAAATTTAAATTCTCATCCCAAAAATTTGAATTCAAACACTAATCCATTAATGATCTTACTCCTCGATTGTTTTTCCACATCATACTCAAACAATAAAATAGTTACAAAATTTTTAAATGCAACATTCAAAATATAAATTTTAAATTTATATCTTGTAGTCAAATAAATATAATGATAATCTTCTTAAATTTCTTATAATTTAATGACAAATTCAATCATATCATAATCTTCATAAAAATCAATGATTTAACAAAATCGTCAATTCTGCCATATTAAATTCTCAACTCTTTATTTAAATTAATATTTATTCTTGAAATTTAAAATTCTTAATAAATTTTTTTCTACCACCATTAAAATTTAAGCAATATAATCATAAAGTCAAACCACTATTGTTATTTAACAAAGTCCTTAAAAATTAACTTCATCCTCATAACTTAAAATTTTAATGTAAATCTTCGAAATTTGAATTTATCTTCAAAATTTAAAATCCAATAGAATTTTTCTTGTAAATCAGATTCACAAGTCATAACTCTTAAATACAATCTAACATTACTTCTTTAAAATTTAAATCTCATTTATAAATCTCTTTAAAAATTTAACAATTAAATCCTTCAAATTTAATCTCATATCCAAACTTAAAAATTAAATACAATCTTCAAGTTTTAAAAAAATTATATCTTAAAATTTGGAATCTCATATTATCGTCATTTCTCACAATAATTTGATTTGTCCCCATAGCCATAATTTACTTTATCCTCACTTATATTATGTATACGAATTCTCGATATTTAAATTAATGATCATCCTTGGAATATCGATTAATGATTCAATCCTAAAAATTTAAAAGTTAAATCCAATCTTCAAAGTAAATCCTACTAATATATATTTCAAGAATAAATTTAAAAAAAATTTAAAGTCTCATCCTCAATAGATGAATTTCAAATCTACTCAATCAATCATATCTCTCAAAAAATATATATTTAATTTTGACTTCAAATTAAGTCCTTAAAAGTCGAATTCAACAAGTAATAAAATTAAATCTTTATATTGTTATTCCTTTGGTCTAACCAAACCCATAATCCAAGTTTCAATATTATATCGAACTCCTAATACTCAAAATTCTCAACATTATCCTGGAGTTCCTTGAATTATATTTCAAAACTTTCGAGATTATCCTAAATTTTAAAAATTTCAACATTATCCTTAATTTCAAAAAAAAATTCAACATTATCCTCAATTTATTATTTTTGTCAGTAATCAAATATGATAACTTCTACCCACCATAAAATTTTATCCTCAAAATAAAATCTTCAAAATTTAACTTCTCGAATAATTAAAATAAAATATATATACTTTCCTCCTAAGTCAAATATTCAAATATTGAAATAAAATTTTAATCACTTCCAAAAATCTTTATAACTTTGACTATGTTTATTGAATTGAATTTGAATCCTCAAAAATTTTAATAACATAAAATTTCAACTCCTCAAAAATTCTTAAAAATTGAAATTTATTTCCAGTTCTTTAAATCATAAATTTAAATCAACATCTTGTAGTCCAATAGCTATAATGTTAATCTTTCTCACTGTCCACATCAACATATGTTATCAGATGATACCATAATTTTAGTCTGTAAAATTTATCTCGATAAGAAATCAAACTCAACAACGACACCAAGAATTAAATTTAATAACCGATCAACAAGAATCAAATTCAATAACAACAAGTGAGAACGGACGAAAACAAGGAAAAATATTTAAATTGGAAATTATAATAAGATTCTCAAGGGTCGTCCCAGGAATCTCTCAAGAAATTTTGTGATTGAGTATCCGCTCTTATCCTAGTATCCTACGTCCTATATCCTATCGCAGGCACACAATAGTACAACTAATACGTCGCACTACCACGACATCGCCCAACTTGCGAAGCTCGACCTACATGGGCCACCACTAAAAATGTGTCATGACCCGCACCCAAAATTTGGGACATGAGTGCGTGGGTACGTCCAGCCTACGCCGCAGCATCGACGATAGAACGATGTCTAGGTCACAACACTATCTAATCAATCTCACACGAATATCCAACTCCATAAGAAGGCACAAATATCACAATATAATATGAAAATACTCAATCACATAACTAATGCACGATAAGATATCAAAGAAATAAATGAAATACATCACAAGTCTAAATAGAATAATCTAACTCAAACAATAACATCCAAGTCTCAAGTTTGCCGGAAATAAATCTGGTACCATAATATGCTAAATGAAACTAACTGAAATACTAGTGATCCCGGCTAGACCTCCCGGAATCACACCTGAGCTACAAGGTCCAAGGCTGCAGCTATTCTCCCTGTGGTCCATAATATGTCTGACACCAGTCCTCTATGTCGCAGTCTGGAAAAATATTTTCTGTCAGGATAGAACGAAGTACATCTCTAATAGCTGTTCTAAATCAATGATATAAACTATGTAGCAGTAAATAGATATAAATATATAAGATGCATATACATGTACAAGAGATACACAATAAAGAAAATACTGGAAATAAATATAAGAATGAACAATATGACAATGAACAAGAATACTAATGACTAAGTGTGTGAGTACTAGCTTTAACATGTGATCAACTTGGGAACTTGTACATGAATAATGGCCTGGTTAGTCATACGTGTGGTGTATGACCAACACTAACATGAAAACCAGACTTGTACATGAAGAGTATGATCACATATCTACACAAAAATACTCCCCACCCCAACTGGTATAGTAGATCCAACCATGGTACGCTATAGCACAGGATTCTCCAAGAAGGTAGCTAGTCTTTTCGAGAATTAGTGTTTGTACATGTACAAGATAATAAATAAAATAAGACTTGCACAAGATACACCATATATAAGGAATAACATCTCATGACGAGATCCGAATATACCAATCCGTGTAACCATCGTGTCAAGAAATATGAATATCCACACTAAATACAATAAACATAGAGGATATCATAAATAAAAACTATCAGAGAATGTACTCGCCTGTGGTCCTGAGCTGGTATGAATCAAAGTCCAAGTCACAGTCCAAATAGCCTATGTATTTCAATTTTACCATGTCAAAAGATAATTTATTTAAATTTATTTAATTCTGGAATAATTACTCTAAAATCCTATTTTAATCTTATTATTCTGGTTTTTAGGTTAATTCCTAAATTTTGTCTAAAGAAACTAAATTTTACTAATTTGAGACTCATGACACACAAATCGAGGCAATCTGTTGACCAAAAAAGTCAACTGATGCAAACTCGACTTTCATGCATGGTTTCTTATAGATTTCAGCATCAAAAATATTCTAGAATTTATGGCTTGTCCGAATTCAAATTCGTTTGAAAATTATTGCACATACCTAAAATCGCATTGTGTAACGGTGGTTGATTGTTAACCTAAAAGTTCTATAGAATTAATAGTACAGAAATATTTTGTATTAAATCCTAAGAAAAATATATGTCAATTATCTCGACATTAGCTTTCCGAAACTTTAAACGGTTAGTGATTCTAATTCCTGGTTCTCCCGAAATCGCGAAAACATTGAGACGCGTCTATTTTCGGACATTATGTCCTTTACGAATTTTTCAGAATTTAATATTTAGAATTTAGTGAAAAAGTTTACATATTCAGAAACCAACCTCAATACGGTTCTAACACAAGAAATTGGGCCTCGTTTGGAGTCCGGAGCTATGAGTAATGGCTTTTGGAAAATGAAGGAAACCCTAGATGACAATTCCCCTCAAATTTCTCTCTCTCTAAAATAATAGGATAATTAAGGTTATTATATATATATATACATGCAGCTGAATGAAAAATTATAGGCAAACACATGTCAGAATCTGATTGAATGATTTTGTTTATATTATTTGTTTTTTATTTGTCTTTATCAAAATATTATTTAAGTCGTTTTAAATCTAAATAACTCAAAATAAACATTAAAAATAAACGTAAAAATCTGGAAAAATACAAAAAATATTTGAACCTAAAAATCCTAGAAAAATATTTGGGACAATTTTATGTTCATAAATTTTCTACTATAATTAATAGAAGCACTAAAAATTAGTTTTATCTATTTAAATAAAAATAAATATTAAAAATGTTCCAAAAATTCTGAAATAATTTCAGAAAATATATAATAATATTATAAACACTAAAAAAATATTATGTGGGTCAATTCTATATTCCTGGACTTGCACAATAAATTCTAGAAATCCTAAAAATTAGTTATTTGTCTAAATAACTCCCAATAAATACCAAAATACTCAGAAAATTCTAGAAAATAGATTTAATTATTTAGAACCCAAATTAAAACTTTGAAATATTTTTAATTATATTTGACACTACAATAAATTATTGAAAGCCCTAAAATTTTTTACTGTTACTAGTTTTTAATTAACCAAAAATTATGAAAATATTCCAATAGCCACAAATTAACCTAATAATAATATTTAAGCAAGAATTTCAAGATATGGAGGTTACATATGTTGTCCCAAAACTTGTAACAACGCTAAACTTACTTCGAGCATACATATGGTCGATCCAACACGCATGTTGACACCAATTAAAATTGAATTAAAATAATTTAAATTCTGAAATTATTAGTTATTTAGTGAAAAATACGAAAACATGCATCGTTGCATATACAAGGTTTCGTTGTGCATCGACTAGGTGTTTTAGCAACTTGACGACTAGTTTGTTCATGCAAGGTTGCCAATTTGCATGAAAGATTCATTTAACATATAAAATATAATAATTATTATTCTAAAATTATTATTTAATTTTTAAAAATTCATATTCAAATAATAAAATAGCAATATCTATCAAAACTAGGTTATTAGGGTTTACACATTGTCATATATTGGTTCACGTGTCATCAAAGAGTAGTTTTTATGTAAAAATTAGGGTTTCTGATACATGGGATTTTTTCATTGTCATCTAATCATATTTTTGGGTTCATACAAGAGTTTTGACATGGAAAAATAAATATTAAAAAGAAATTATGAAAATTATGTGTTCTTGATTATGGTGGAGCTTCATCTTGCGACACGGACCTTTTGGAGCGCCAAACGGACTTCAAACTCCACAAAACTTGAGGAGGCTCTTTGGTCTTCAAGTAAAAGGTAAATATTAATTTTGGAAGGGTTTTGGGAGGCTGTGAAGGGCCGGAACTGTTGCTACAACCAGCAGCACCTATCGGCTTTAAAGGGGGTGGCCGATCACTTCTAGGGGGTTTGGTCGGCATCCTTGGTTTGTGTGGAGGCTTGGGGATGATGGAGAAGAAGAGAAAAAAAGGGAGAGATGCTGTAAAATTCGTGGGAATGAGGGGGATACGTGAGGGAGAGGAGAAAATAGGGTCGGCCCTCCTATTAGATAGGTTTATATATATAAAAAGATATGTAGGTTGGTGATTAGGATTTGTTCTAGGGTTTCCACTTATGGTTTGGATTTAGGGAGGTTAAAATAAGGTAAGGGGAATGCTTTATAATATTTAAATTAGATTTTAAAATATTTTTTTTAGATTTAAATTGATATGGAACAATATTGCATTTGGGTCTTTCCTAATTTTAAAATATTGCATATATGGACCATTTAATTGATTTGTACCGATTTTGTGGATATATTTTATATGTGAGATGTATTGTGGAATAGGAAAAAGGTGTGTGGAGGATATGTACATGTCTCTTAGGATTTGGTTTGAGAGTCTGAGTTGGATGTTTGGGCTCGATTGGGTTCAACTAGCAAATTGAAGGTAATTTTACAATGTTAATGGTTTGAGATATTTATCCATATTTTTGGAGCATGGAGGAGATAAAATTAATGCAACACCCATATCACAAGTGTACTAGATACAGTCAAGGCCAATAATGTGAATTTTGTTGGAAGAGAAAATATCGTACATTGCTCAAAATATCCAAGTCCTGGCATATATATATATATATATATATATATATATATATATATATATAAGGATTCTATAAATTAATACTTTAATCTTTTTAATAAATTAAAATAAAATAAAAAAATACCAAATTACCCCTACTCAAAATGAGGAGATTTAGAAGGGTACAGGCTCGTAACTTATCCTCCAGGGTCTGGATGGTCTTCTCTGATTGTCCGTCTGTGTGGATATGGTATGCAGTACTGAATCTTAACTTGCTACCCAATCTCGTGCAAGCTTCTCCAGAAATGAGAAGTGAGCCTTGTGTCTCGGTTGGATAATATTCTTACCGGCACACCATGTTGCTTCATAATCTGTCACATATATAATTCTACCAATTGCTCTGTAGACTATCCCAATCTAAAGGGGAGAAAATGTGCCACTTTTATGAGTCGATCCACTATCACCCAAACTGCATCTCGACCCTTTGGGGCTCTAGATAATCTGGTCACAAAGTCAATGGTGATGTGTTTCCACTTCTACTCTGGAATAGAAGGTGGCTGCAATAATCTTGTCGGTCTATGTTGTTCTGTCTCTACTTGTTGACATATTAGACATTGTGATACTAAGCGTGTTATTTCTCTCTTCATTTTATTCCACAAAGAATGTTGCTTGATATCTTGGTACATCTCCGGGCCTCCCGGATGAATGGAGTACTGAGAACTGTGTTCTTCGGTCATCACTTCTTGTCGAATATCCCCGCTTGGTACACATAAACGGTTTTTAAACCTCAACCTCCCATCTGCATAAATTGTTAACTCTTTTCGAAGCCGGGACTCACATTCTGCCCGTAGCTTCTGAATCTTTGGGTGATCTGCCTGAGCTATCTTGATTCTATCCACCAAAGTTGACTGGATCTATAGTCTAGCCAAAACTCCTGTATCCTGTGGAAGCACTATCTCGATTTTCATCTTCATTTAGTCTTCTAGAATGTGCTTCGGAGTGGTCAACATAAATTCTCTACCTCTTCTACTAAGTGCATCAGCTACTACATTTGACTTGCATGGATGGTATTTTAGTTCTATGTCATAGTCTTTCAATAACTCTATCCACCTCCTCTGCCTCGTATTCATGTCCTTCTAGGTGAACACGTACTTCAAACTCTTGTGATCTGTGAAGATCTCCACCCGATCGCCATATAGGTAGTACCTCCATAACTTAAGTACAAACACTATTATTTCTAACTCTAAATCGTGACTTAGATAGTTTTTTTGTGATCTCTAAGCTGCCGAGAAGCATACGCTATCACTCTCCCTTGCTGCATCAAAACACGTCCAAGCCCCTTGCTAGATGCATCATAATACACCATAAATCCTCCAGAGCCTGCTGGAAGAGTAAGGATTGGTGTGGAGATTTACTTCTTTTTTAACTATTCAAAGGCTATTTGATATTCCGTTGAGCACACAATTTTAATTTCCTTGTGAGTCAACTGAGTCAAAGGTGCCAAGTCCTTATAAAGTCTGACACAAATCTTTTGTAGTATCCTGCCAAGCCCAAGAAACTATGCATCTCTTCCACTGTCTTCGGAACTGGCCAGTTCTCTTCTACATCTACCTTCTTGGGATCAACTGACACTCCTGCTCCAAAAATAATGTGCCCAAGAAAGGATATATGATCCAGCCAAAACTCACACTTACTAAGCTTCGAATATAACTGGTGCTCCCTCAAAGTTTGTAGAACTATCCTGAGATATTCTTTATTCTCCTCCTCATTACGAGAATACACAAGGATGTCATCGATAAATACTACCACAAATTGGTCTAAGTACGGCATAAAAATACGGTTCATCAAATCCATGAATACCGCTGGAGCATTTGTCAGCCCGAATGGCATAACTAAGAATTCAGAATGCCTATATCGTGACCTAAATTTTGTCTTCGATATATTCTTCTTCCAAACTCGTACCTGATGATATCCTGATCGCAGATCTATCTTGAAGAAGATTCTTGCTCTGCTTAATGGGTCAAACAAATAATCGATCCATGCACAACCGGGTCGATCCATCTTTCTTCTTCACCAATACTGCTGGGGCTCCCTTCGGTGATCCCCTGGTCCGAATAAACTTTTTCGTCTTTAGTTCTTCCATGTATCGATATAACAGATCAAGCTCTGATGGTGATATTAGATATACCTTCTGGGATACTGGTTCTGCTTCGGACATCAACTTTATACAGAATTGTCATACCCTAGTACCGAAATATGGAAACGAACATGGCCAGCTATCCCATATAAGGTGTTATACGTCGTACGACGATCACGGCTGTATAATACAAGGGGGTGCATGCTATAATCAGGTCTCCTAGGGTCAAGAACTTCTATGTCTCAATCATTTAAACAAGAAACAATAAGCATAGAGCATATATGATAAAGCAATAAGGCATCCCAAACGCTTTCTCAAAATATTCTTGCGACCAGCTATGCAAAATAAGAAGCTGTAAGAGTAACAAAAGTACATGACAATAATCAGCTGCGGTCTGATTTAATACAATCATGTAGGGAGACTAATGTCCAAACGACCCGGCTAACTGGTGCCAGTGGCTAAAAGTCCAAATAAAGTAAATATACAATGACGAACAGGGAAGTCAAAAACCCCTCGTTATCCTCTACGATCATGTTCGTAGTCCGCGCTATGAGTTAGGGGAAAGTACGTTGGATCCTCGGGTATTGGCTCAAAACCTGGCCATGCAAAACCAGTGGGGTTAGACCCCAAATAGCAAGTACCACAAATGAAGCACAAAATGGAGAAACAAAACCCAACAAAAATAATTATATAATAATACATAAGTTCAGTGTCGTAACTTAGGTCTACGGCATATCATAGCGCAAAGGCCCAACCCTACAACTAAACAAGGACAAGGGTTGAACCATCACACTATGATAGTCCGTTTCTCTAGGCTACTAATCGAATAATATAATCACAACCATGTCCATTTTTTTATATCGGCCAACCACTTGTACGGCTTGCTAATTGTTGAGTCTGAGGTTATCTCAAAATAATACATAATAGGTATTCTCATATCACGCCAGTGCCGAACATGTGCTAACCGAACCACTAGATGAATAAAATAAGTATTAACGAGATGCACCTGTTCTCCATAGGGCCACTACACTAAAAATACGATTTTAGCAGTTCCAATGTTCCTATAGTGAAACAGTGGCTCGACATAATAATAGGTCAGATACTGCAATCCTCTAAGACAGATGATATACAGTATCTCTGGTGGCCAGCCATAACGCACTAAGAAGGAATCTCTGTGGGAAGGTTCGTTGGCATTATCTTGAGATACCGTGACCTCCGATGTTACTACCACTTTTAGTTACCTAATTAGCCCTATGTTGTATTTGAAATCTCAAGGCGTGGTCACATAAGAATTTTTTTTAAGATGTCGTACAAAGTACGGACATGCTAGATACGAATCCATGGAAGTCAAATTTGGATTCACCCGAGCGTGTATGCAAATTTTAGTCAATTAATATCCTAGCCACACTTTGGTAGTGACTCTCTTATTATGCCCGTGCTGGAGAAACATTATATATTTATAATATCATGCATTCAGGAATTTGAAGGCATTCTTGTTGCACAACCTAAATATAATCACTTAACACGTGACACGATGTGTCGCACCACGGTGCATATTAAATCATGGACAATTATCAAGCAATAGTGGTATCATCACGGATATAATATTCGAGTCCAATTAACAATTATACATTGGATCAAATGAATCACGATCACATTGTAATACGAAGGCTTGTGTCATGCACATAGCCGGTTAGTCACTATCCACTTAGTCGGGTTCATATTAAAATCTCAGTTCAACTCATGCCATGTTCATAGCCAAATCTTAGCTCATGGTCATATCTGGCATGAGGTTTGGTTACTAAATCCATTCTTCCTTAGAATCATAACACAAGCATTAATCCAAAATAATTCATAGAAGAATAAGAAAAACATTCAATCAAAACAATCATGGCTGCATGGGTCTCTAGGACGCATGAAAAGTCCAGGCCGCATATGTCTCTAGGTCGCATGGGAAGTCCAGGCCGCATATGAAGGCAGGGCCTCATGAGAAGTCTTGGCTGCATATAAAGTCAGGGCCGCATGAGAAGTACTAGCCGCATATGAAGTCAGGGCCGCATGAACCACTTGGCCGTATATGTAGTCTGGGCCGCATGCTCAGGTTAAAGTCTACTCCTTGAAACAAATGTCGAAGTGGCGGGCAATGAATGAAGTGCCAGTGAAGTGACATTAAGTGATTAATGTGACAAGTCATAAAGTGTGTTAGAAATAAAAGACAAAAATTATAGAAAAATATGCTACGGTTCGAAGTCATGCGTCCAAAAAAATGGTGGCCGCATACTCTCTAGGCCGTATATTGCTCTTTTGGACTTAGCAAATTTCTTATTCGTTCATCGAGTGAAAACACAAGGAGTTCAAGGATATAGCTCCAAAACACTTGAATGATGGAGTCATGCATCGAACAAGATGGAAGCATGCGGGTCAGTATGCGATGAAAGCTCAGGCCGCATAGCCCTCTCAGGCCGTATATCACTTTCAGTCGCATAACTTGCTGGCCGCATGAATACTTTGTCTTCTCTAAACAGCAGGTTCGGCCATGGCGAAAGCTCCAAAAACTAAAATTTTGTTTTGTCCATAAAACCCTTATTTTAAGTCCAAATCGAGTGAACCAAAAGCCAAAACCCTTAAAATTGGAAGATCTATCATGTAGCAAAAAACTAGATTTCTAAAATATATGTTTAATAGATCAAAACTAAGAAAAACTCATAGAACCTATAAAATCCTAAGTTAGAAATGTAGATCTACTCAAAATCACCCATCAAAACAGAAAACTCTAAGTTCTAAAAGTGCTTAGAAATACATAACAAACTTAATGAACCAATCATATGGATGGTTCTTCGATTTATCATGCAAGGTATACTTGCCTATGGAAAGGGAAGAAAAAACATAAGAGGGAGAAAGAGAATGAAGTAATGAAGAAGGAGAAGGAAAAGGTTGAGTTATATATGGTAGGGTTGAGGGTTGAACTAAGGGTTCTCATGACTTGAACCAACCCACAAAAATGAACCATGAACTAGGTTAAATGAAAGAATGGGTCTAGTCTCCATGCATATGCAACAATGCTAAAATAAAATACATTCTAAATACGTATATCAGGAATGGGGAGTGACAAGAACTCTAATTCTCTTACTGGGGGTAATCTGGAAAGCTCGTTTGGAAAGACGTCCATGAATTCTTTAACTACTTTGGGTATCGGGTCCTCTCCCGTTGCTACTATTGTGATTCCTTTCTTATGTTGGTCTTCTGCTATTATGTAACGAATAGACTCCTCTAGACCAGGGACTCTAAACAACACTCTACCCTCATGACATTCTACCATCACATGACTGTCTCTCAACCAGTCCATGCCTAAGCTAACGTCAAAGTTGCCCATAGGGAACTCGATCAACTTCGCAGGTAATAAATATCCACATACTACGATTGGACACGCTAGGCACACCCTAAAAAATCCTACGATCCTATTGCTAGTGAGTATATTCAGCCTCTCTGGCAATGCCTCAAACTTTAATCCAATACATGTCATATATTATGCAAATATAAATGAGTGTGAAGATCCATAATTAAATAATTCTATGGCAGGAAAGTTTGTAACGGAAATATTACCTACCACTACGTCGCCTGATGCTATAGCTTCTTTCAGAGATAAGGTGAGCATCTACCCTTGGCCTTGTCCAGCCCTTTGCTGCCGACTTTTCTGGTGTTATTGTTGTTATCTCTGTTGATCCTGCTGCTTCTGTTGTCGGTATAATTAAGCCTACGTCGGTAATGACGCTGAGCTATAGGCCGCATCGCTACTACTGGTCCTCCTTGCTATACTGCCCTTGGAGATGGCAATGCAGAAAACTGTTGTACTACTCTTATGGCTTGTGTATCAATGGACAAGTAGAAACCCTATGATCGGGGCTTCCATACCTCAAGCATTGTCCATTAGCTGCCAGGAAAATATCCCGGGTATGACCTCCTTTGCTACAATACGTACAACTCGTCGGTGCTCCCTATCATTGTTGTTGTTGTTGCCTCGGCTGCTGTTGTCGAGTAGGTGCTATCATTGTCGAGGTCACTGGCATACTCTGTATCATGTCATGAATTTGAATGCTAGGGGATGGTGTTGACCTTCGTGGTACTGTTCCTCTCTGGCTACTCTGTCCACGAGGCCTCTTCTGGTCTACTCTTCTTGAAGCCATCCTCTGAGATATAAGTTTAACCCTTTTGGCCGCTATCAATACTGGCTCTAAAGTCTGGTAGTCATGCACCTCTACCATTTATAAGATTTCTATGTGAAGTCCCTATTAGGACCTCATCGCTCAATCTAATTCCATTGCCACCATGGTTAAAGAAAATATGTTCAGTCGGCAGAACTCTACCGCGAGCCATCTACTCTCCTTCTAGCCTGCTTAAGGTTAGTAAACCTCTGTTATAACTCGTACCGAGCCAAAATCCTAAAGTACTTCTTACTAAACTGGCTTCTGAAATCATCCTAAAAATAGGATTCCTCATTCCTACCTCCAACATGGCCCACCAATCTCTTGTAAGATCCTGGAGCTGCCCGTAAACCAGGTCAACCTTCTCCTCAGCCAGAACCTTAGTTGCTGCCAAAATAATCTCAATATTCTGGAGCCAATCATCTACCGTAATGGCATCCTCCGTGCCATCAAAATATCTGGGATTCACTCTATAAAACCTAATAAATGCCCCAGAATCTAGTCTTCCGCTTCGTTCCAGGGCCGTCTGCAACCCTTGGTTCAACATGATATTCTGTTCTTCCTGTTAAAACTATTGACATTGTTGTTCTTGATGTTGTTGTTGTTGAACCACCATTTGATGCTATTGTGCAACCAGTATTCCCTAATAATTTCTAGCAAGGCCGGGGTATCCAGTATTGCTGGTACTACGGGAGGTACGGGAACACTTGGAGCCTGCTGCTCTCTAATATTTATCGTAGGCTAAACTCGAATCCCTGGCTGGGGTTCTACATGATCTTATTCCATTGGAAATTCTGACTCTCTTGTTGATGCAACATCAGGGGAAGGAAAATTCCTAAAGAAGAGTACAAGAAATATCAAGTACACGATGAGAAGGAGTAAGGAAGCAATCAATAGAAAAATTCAAGCTAAGTATCGAAAAGGACAAATTCAGAATTTTGAGAAGGATCATGTTTGATTGGCACTCCTATGACCATGACACCCTACAAGTCTGAAGAACAGACCTGTATAGGTCACCAATAAAACTTTGTCACACCCAGTACTAGAATATGAAGACGGACATGGCCAGCTACCCCGTACAAGGTACTATATGTCGTACGTCGATTATAAATGTAATTAGACAAGGGGGTGCATGCTATAATCAGGTCACTTGGGGCCAGACAAACATCTATGCCTCAATCAATCAAACAAGACACAATAATCATAGAGCATATATGATAAAACAATAAGGCGTCCCAAACGCTTTTTCAAGATATTCTGGAGACCAGCTGTACAAAATAAGAAGCTAGTAGAATAACAAAAGTACATAACAGTATTACAGCTACAGTCTGATTTATATACAGTCGTAAAAAGAAAATTAATTGTCCAGACATGCCAGCTAACAAGTGTCTGTGTCTAAATGCCCAAAAGAGTAAAATGCATAACGACGAGCGAGGAATAAGAAAACCTACTCATTATCCTCGACGGTCATGTTCCTGGTACGCGCCATGAGTTAAAGGAAAGTACGCTGGATCCTCGGATATTGGCTTGAAACTTTGCCATGCAAAACCAGTGGTGTTAGATCCCAAATAGCAAGTACCATAAAGGAAGCACGAAATAGAGAAACAAAACCCAAAACAATAAATATAATATATATAGGTAATGCGTCATAACTTAGGTCCATGGCATATCCTAGCACAAGGCCCAACCCTATAACTAAATAAGGACAAGGGTTGAATACATCACACTATGATAGTCCATTTTTCTAGGCTACTAACCGAATAATATAATCACAACAAAGTTTAATTTATAAATCGACCAATCACTTTTACGGTTTGCTATTTATGGAGTTTGAGGCTATCTCATAATAATGCATAATATGTATCCTCAGATCATGCTATTATCGAACATGAGCTAACTGAGCCAAATAGACGAATATATAGGCACTTTACGTATTATACCAGTTTCCTATAGGGCCACTGCGCTAAATTACGGTATTAGCGGTTCCACGTTCCTATAGTAAAACAGTAGCTAGACATTATTTATAATCGGTCAATTACTATACTCTACTGAGGCGGATGATATACACTATCTGTGGTGGCCAGCCTACAACGCACTAGATTGAATCTTTGCGAGAAGATTCGTTGGCATAATTTCGGAATACCATTTTCTCCCAATATTAATTACTACCACTTTTAGTTGCTTAATTAACCCTATATTGTGTTCAAAAATCTCAAGGCATGTCCAAATAAGAATTTTCCTTAAGATGTCATATAAAGTACGGGCACGCTAGATATGAATCTATGGAAATTCAGTCTGGATTCACCCAAGCGTGTATGCAACATTGAATAAATCAATATCCTACCCACGCTGTGGGACTTGCCTCGCATATCAAGCATATGCTGGACAAAGTATATACATAGTATCATATGTTCGGGAATTTGGAGGCATTCTTGATGCACAACCCAAATATAAATTACTTTAACACATAATATGATATGTCATACCTCGGTGCATATTAAATCATGAACATTAACAGGCAATAGTTGTATCAGCACTGATACATTTTTTGAGTCCAAATACCAATTATTATTGGGTCAAATTAATCTTGATCACATTATAGCATAAAGCTTATGTCATCCGCATAGGTGGTTAGTCACTATTCACTAGTCTGGTTTACTGAAAAAATCTTAAGTTTAACACATATTAATGCCATGAACATAACCAATCTCAACACATGGTCATGTCTAGCATGAGGTCTGATTTCTAAGTCCATTCTTCCTTAGAATCATAACACAAAAAATACAGGATCAACCACATGGAGGAGGATAAGAAACATTCTAAATAAAATGAATGAACCCATAATGAAAGTACTATGTGCACACATAGAGTCACTAAGGATAACACATGTATGAAGTTGTATGTATGAAGGTCAGGCGTATGAATCAACAGACGCATGCTCAGGGTGTCACTACCACATTTCAAGATGAGAGTACTTTTGTCATTAGCATATTATTATTTAGTAATTATATATATATATATATATATATATATATATATATATATATATATATATATATGCTACTAATTAATTATATTGAGTTATGCTATTTAATTATTTGTTAGTGGGCTAAGCCTATTTTATTTAGACTTGCCATTATTAGACCCATTAGAATGTCATGACACAATTGAACCTAACATTAGACTCGGCCCATTAGACCCATTCCCTTAATTAATTAAGGAGATTATATTAGTTTCATGAAGAATTAGAAGCTTCCTAATATAGCCCTTCTTAATTAAACCATATGACTAGCTAGTAGGGGCACAATGGGAATTGTATATTGCTTAGAAAGGGGAAAAAAGGGGCCGACCACTTATGGGAGACTCTCTCTCTCTCTCTCCTCTCATTAGTTAATTTCATTAGAGATCCCCAATTCTGTTTTTCACCAAATTGACGCATTCCTCCACCAAATTCAACCAAATTCACTCTCATTTTCTCTCAATTTTATCATCTAAGGAGCATTGGAGCTTGATTAGCAAGGAGCACTTGAAGGAAGAGGATTTGACAAGGAGATTGTGTCCAAATTGTGTCCATTGAGCATTTTATTGGGAATACATCTTCTAATATGTATAATTATGAATTTTCCCTTTTAAATAGACCTATTGACCTATATTGTGACTTATACGTAGGTTTTTGGTCCAATTTAAGAGAATTACGGGATTGATGCATCAAGTGTGTGTCATGAGACCAATTTCGTCTAATTAGACTTATATTGGAGTTGTGGGACTAGCTACGTGTCCATAATTAGACACGAGTAGGTCGTATCATGATACGGTATGATACTTTATGATACGGGATCCATTTTGGTTGATTTGTGTAATATCTCTTCAATTCCTATTGTAACTAGTTGTAATAGTTATATATAGGTGCATTTGTTATGTGGAAATGATTAATAAGGAGAATTTGGGGGGTTTAGCATTCCATTGGGTCCGTATCATGAATACTTTAACTGTATACTCTAAGTATTTGCTTAAATACTTTTAGTGTATTTCATAGATATATGTATATGATTATATATGTGTATATGTATCCATTATTTATGTTTGTGTGGGTGTGTTGAACTTGGGACTATGGATGCTCGAGTGATGCAAGAGTGTCGGTGGGTGTGTTAGGCAGTGTGGTTGCTGTTGTGGTGTACACAGAGGTTGGGGGAATATGTTCAGACCTGAGTGTGTGTTGTGTATATTAATGGGAAATGAAGGGAAGCAAGGGTATCACCCTCACTTTTCCAACTAGGGGTAGTTTGGTACCTGAGTATGGGTATTTATATTTTTAGGAATATAATATTAAATAATATGCATATTATAAATATTATTTATTATATTATTTATTTATTGTTAGATGTTAGATTTTCTTTTAGACTTGTGTTAGTGGACCTAATTAGTTTAGATTAGATCCATGGACCAACATTTATTTCTAGTTAGAATTGAGCCCAATAGTAAGCTCATTCATTAGGAGGATGAATTAATTAGTTAAACCAATTAGACTGGAACCTTTCTTCCTTAATTAATTCCTTCATGACAAGCCCCAAGGGGTATTGTGGACATTTGATAGTAGCTTGGAGGAGGGGGTAGAGGTCGGCCACCATAGGAGTGGAGAGAGACTCCCTCTCTTTATTTTTTATTCCAAATCTAGATCTAGAATTTCGCTCTTCCAAATTCCTTCATCCCTACACCAATTTCTACCCAAATTTCTTCCCAATTCCTTCCTTATTCATTATTTGAGGCTATTAGAACAAGGAGAAAGCAAGGATGTACAAGGAGAAAGCAAGGATCTACAAGGAGGAGCAAGGATCTACAAGTTGAAGGCTCTTGACACTCAATTTAGGGATTTTATTGGGAATCCATCTCTCAATAGATACAATTTAGTTTGCTCTCTCTAAATAGACTCTTAATCTGTAATTTAATTATTAGAAACCCTCCCATATACTAAGGCTACCCATAGAAATTGGAATTTGGTTCATAGAAGGCCTATGGAGAAAGTTATGTAGTGTTTTGTGTCAATTTTGGGGGAATTCTGAGATTGGCACATCTTGTGTTTGTCAATAGGTCAATTAGACCATATTGATATGTATTTTATTGTGTGTGACTAGTGTCGTATCCACAATTAGATACGTGTAGGCTGTATCCCGACAATTTGGCTATACGGGTTGATTTGGGGTTTTTCTTTCGACACGGGGGTTTGAGCATGTCATATTTTGACACGGGCACGTAGACGAATAGCTAACACTTTGTATTGCTTCTAATTGTGATTTTAGACTATCCTTCGGGATATGTTTGGTGGTGTGGTGGAGCCGTATCGCAAGTGTATCATAGATCGAGTGTAATACGGGTGCGGTGTACTCCACGTTTTTGTTCCTTGCATTTCAATTCAATATACCTTGGTAATAGCTATTAGAGTATTATAATTATAATTGTTATATGATATATATGTATATATATAATTATGTATATGTTCTACATTCATTTTAATGTGTTGGTGGTCATGGGAGAATAAGAGAGTGCATGTGCATCACTAGTTTGGTTATGTGGTGATATATATATATATATATATATATATATATATATATATATATATAGGAATATATATATATTTATATATATATATATATATATGTATATAGAGAGAGATGTGAGTGAGTGTATGAGTTTATTAGATGTGTGCATGTGAACTAGAAGGGGGAATTATAAGCAAAAGCAGGCTTATAAGCAGCGAGAAGCACCAAGAAGCAGCAGTAGAAATAGGCCGTGAAGCAGCGAGATGTAGCAGCAGAAGCAGCGAGAAGCAGCAGTAGCAACAACAAGCAGTAAGCTGCAGCAACGAGAAACAGTAGCAGAAGCAGCGAGAAGCTGCAGCAGCAAGCAGTAAGCTGCAGCAACAGCAGAAGCAATAAGATGCAGTAGCAACCGAAACAACAAGCAATAAGCAGCAGTGAAAGCAATAAGCTACAGCAACATCAAGTGATAAGCAGTAGCAGCGATAACCAGAAGCAGTAGTAATAAGCTAAGTTAGTTGGTAAGTTAAGTTTATATATATATATATATATATATATATATATATATATATATATAAGCATTACTTAGCATTGGTTAGTATTATTTCTAGTTTACCTTGAGTTAAACTAAGGTAATGAGAGTTTGGGTATTGAATATCCATTGGGTATGTTAGTTGTGATATTTGGTATAGTATTGTTATAAGTTTGAATGCATTTTAGTTTATAGTGAGGTATGTTGGTTAGTTAGCTAATGTTAGATATTGGATTACCTTGTGATACCATGGTAATGTCAATGTATTGGTTTATACTCAAGGTATTGAGTTTGTATATCAAGGTGGGTGTGTAGGTGGTGTGATACTATATTTGGTTCAAAGCCAAGGTATCCACTTAGCATTAGTTTAGTTAGGAGTACTATATATTTTGTCTTGTATATATCTATATTATAGTATTTTCATATCTAATAACTTGCGTATCTTATGATACGGTATTTTGTTGATACCTTAGTATCCTAACATAGCTAGTATAGCCTAGTTACATAGTGTGTGGACCCAATATCCTAGAGATGGACTCATACAACCTATACATAACTAGTTTGACCAAGTTTGACTAATTTGACCTAGAGTTGACCAAGTTTGACTATTTTGACTTAGAAATGGCTTTATGACCTAGAATTAAACTAGTTTAGCTTATTTTTATTCCAAAACCTTGTATTAATGCAATATACCATATATTGGTCTGTATGATACCAGCTTGGGCATCGAGAGACACCTTGCTCAGGACCTCAGGTGCGTACATTTCTTTGTTAGTTTTTATTTTATAATAGCATATATATCTCATATTCTAGAACTGTATACTTGATTTCGACATAGTGATTTCACGGACTTACTACATGGATCTTGTCAGGATATGTTATCCATTACTGTGTTCAGCGGGTACTCATTCATAATATATCGGATATTTATTTAGTGTACTTCGTGTTCACACACTGCTCCTATTCAGTGTGCTTATATTCGTGTACACACACTACTCGTGTTTAGTGTGCTCATATTCGTGTTCATAATGTGTCATGATATGATCTATTAATATTGGTTGGGGATGGAGGAGTAGGAGTTGATTATGTGATCAAGCCCCAGTGTATTCGTGTATATGTCGATTATATATCACACTTGTAATCGAGTTACCATATTATATTTGTGTTCAACCTAAACCAATCACATAACGAACTTGTATTCCATGGCACATTAGCTAGATTTTATTTATTTCTATTATATTATTGATATTTTGTTGTATATTCTTCTTTCCATTATATTACATGTTCACTTTAGTTCATTTTATTCTGTTGATTAGACATCTTGTATTCTTTTCTATTATCTGTTTTATATGCTCGATTATGTATTTAAAACTGTTTTTAGAGGTATATACTTTGCTCTAATCCTAACTGGATATATTTTTTAGATGATTGGCTCGTAGACCAGTGTCCTGTATACTATGGAGCGCAGGAGGGCATACCATTAGAGGATAGTACTGTAGACCAGGAGAACTTAGTACCAGAGCCTGAGGAGGTTTAGATTATTTTGTTAGGTTATTATTGAGACTTATGACATGTTGTAGAAGCATGAAAAATACGCTGGATAGCTATACGCAGTATGTTGATGCAAGACAGCGTAAACAGAGGATCTCAGAGCCATCAAACGTGCAATAGAGCTTTTTCGCTAAGCACAGCATAAAAATATAGGCTCAAGGACCATCCGCGTAATGCAGTATGTCCAGGCTGCTTCGGTGTAAACAGGGTGCTTCATCACCTTTATGGCGTAAAACTCATCCGCTTTCAATACAGTATTGAAGTATACGAGGAATGCTTCGTGTTCTTCAAAATGAACCTGTCAGATCATCCAATGAACCTGACGTCTGGACTCCTGACAAAGAGTACTGCACGACTACCCAGACGGCGGGTATAATGATGGCGCGATACTGCAACCCAGACTGTCATTTACTGCTATTTCCTTTGCGTAAACCACTTTTACACATACGAAGGAATACGCTGCCTAGTTTTATACAGGCGGATGTGAGCTATTTACGCTCCACAGAAGACAAATAGCCTGCTACGTCAAAAGTTGTATTTCGTACAGGGCTCGAGGCACGTCTCTGCATTTAATGTGCAGAGCGGTGATAGTTTCTCGAGGCACGTCTCTGCACTTAAAGCGCCGAATACTGACAGATGTCCAAGGTACGTCTCTGCACTTGATGCACAGAAGGGTGGCAGGCCTTCAAAATATGCCTCCTTATTTAATGAGCGGGATAATGGCGGATCCCTACATTTAATGCAGGAGATTTGATTAAATGTCACCGAACCGTCGTTCAGTGACATCCCCTTTGCGTGAACTACTCTTTCGCATATAAGGGAATATGCTGCCCAGTTTTACACAGGCAGAGGTGAGCTTCTTACGCTCCGCAGAAGGCAAACAGACCGCCACATCAGCAGTTACTCTTCGTACAGAATTCGAGGCACGTCTCTGCATTTAATGCATAGAGTGGTGATAGTTTCTCGAGGCACGTCTCTGCACTTAAAGCGCCAAATACTGACAGATACCTAAGGCATGTCTCTGCACTTAATGCACAGAAGGGTGGCAGGCCTTCAAAACACGCCTCCTTATTTACTGAGCAGGATAATGGTGGATCCCCACATTTAATGCAGAAAATTTGATTAAATGTCACCGAACCGTCGTTTAGTGATATCCCCTTTGCGTGAACTACTCTTACGCATATAAGGGAATACGCTGCCAAGTTTTACACAGGCAGACGTGAGCTTCTTACGCTCCGCAGAAGGCAAACAGACCGCCACATCAGCAGTTACTCTTCGTACAGAATTTGAGGCACATATCTACATTTAATGCGCAGAATGATGGCAAATCTTAAAGATAAGCCTCTGTATTTAATGCGCAGGATGGGGGAGATCTCTGCATTTAATGCAAGAGATTTGATTATATCTCCAAGAGCCATAATTCTGGCTAAAACGTCCACATCATCTTGGCCTCTATGACCACACGGCTTCTATGCCCACTCGGCTTCTACGCCTGCTCGGCTTCAACGCCCACTCGGCCTCTATGACCGCTCGACTTCTATGTCTAATTGGCTTCTATGCGTACTCGGCTTCTATGCCTACTTGGCTTCTACGCCATGGTGACAGTTATTGGCTTCTACGCCAACCTCGTTTACACAAGGGATAACTACCTACGTGGCTTCTATGCCGTGATCTTTGCAGCAGATATACGCGTTTGTCCCTTAGTTGGACACGTGTCATATGCTCACTCAAAAGGTCATCTATACGTAGGCATTGGTTATTTTAAACCATTGTGTAAAAGGGTGCTGTACTTTCCAATACTCGGTTTCTATACTGACTGAGTGGTCACTGTCACTAAAACTCTATCAAAAAAGACCTCTATCAACAGAGGACAAGGTCATAAAAATTGATCAAGAAATCTAGTATCAGATCCAACGGTCGAAGAAATTAGAGGTCAAGAGAGAGAGGAGAATCCAGAGCTCAGGCAAAAAGAAGGGATCGACGACTTTGGCATCGAGCATCCACCCTCTTTAGCAACCTGCGAAGCTGCTTTCTGTCTTCCACGGCACTTCTTCAACATCGTGTGGTCCAAAGGCTAAAGTGATCGACTGCAGATCAGACACCTATAGTAATATTTACCCAGATTAAATAAATTGTACTTAGACATCCTCGTATAGGATTAAATTGTACAATCTTGTTTGTAAACATAAAAGAAGGACGAGTTTTCGTATAAGACCTCGTTTTCCACATATCATCTTTTCTGTTTATTATCCGAAACAAGATGGCGACTCTACCGGGGACATCATTCTCTTCTGATGAGGAAGCTATTGCTCAACACAATGCGGTATCCGTGGGATCCGTGAAGAAGACACTGGTCGTCCAGTTCGACCAGTCTGCCTATGAAGACATGCTTCGAACAAGGGGTAGCTCTTACTCCCTCTTCGTCCAAAATAATAGGAAGCTGCGTAAGGTCTGGATGCCCAAGACATCCTCTACTATTCCTGTGGACTCTCTGATCTCTCCGATCTCTCCGACCAATGAGGTTGTAGCATTGCTCCTTCCGTGCCTTGCGCGTAAAATTCAGTCGCCTGCCTCTGGCAGGGCCGACAAAACTTCTGGCAATGCCTCAGCGCTAACCCAGAAGTATAATTCGCGCCTTGCGCGTAAAATTCAGTCGCCTGTCTCTGACAGGACCGACAAAACTTCTGGCAATGCCTCAGCGCTAACCTAGAAGTATAATTTGCGCTCTGCACGTAAAATTCAGTCTCCCGTCCCTGGCGGAATAGACAAAATTTTTGATAATGCCTCAGCGCCAAATCAGGAATCACAAACGTGCTCCGCGCGCAAAAATACATCTGCCTTCTGCGAAAAAGCAGATGATCCCTGCAATCTACGCAAGGGAAAGCAAGCGGCAGACTACTCAACTTCTCGACCTTTACGCTAGCAAGGGAACAATCTGCCGGCCCTCCGGATTATGCGAGAAGCTGATGGCCGACTGAGGACATCCTCAGCTTTATGCCAACCAGAGCAGAGCTTAAAATTATGCCAGGAGAAGCCCTTCAGCATAAAGAAGGCTCAATTTATGGGAAGGCACCCTCCTCGGGGATTATCCTCCACCCAGATGGCCAACCTGTTGTATATAGGTGGCACAGGGAAAACTATGGTTCCCAACATCCGCATGCCCACTGATGTGAACAGAAGGAACAAGCCATCATCTTCTTCTTCTGTAACTCCTCCTGACTTGCGCAATTATCTTATCCAGAAGCGCAAGGAGAGGGGATCTTCCAGCATGTCTATTACACCTCCTAGCGAGTACTGTTGTAATAGTCATATAATTGTAATTAATTATGGCTGTTCTGAAGCAAGACGGTCGGTTTTCGACCGGTTGAGCTACTCTCCATCTTTCCAAGAAGAAGAGCCCACGCATGCATCTGTGAACATGGTTTCACACATACCTAGAGGGGGGTCAGGCTCTAGACGTCATCCCTCTAGAACTCCGAGCCGAAGAAGATTCAACATGCTCCTTAGGAACACCGAAGCTGGTGTATTCCAAAACACTCGTTCGAGGTCGCAACAACCGGCTTCGTACTTTTATGATTCCGATGTTGGGGGTCGCCAGTGTCCCGAATCAGATGCCGAAAGTATAGAGTCAACTTCTCCAGAGACCTATACTAATCTTTCAATAACACCCAGGGAGATAGGAGTATATGCCATTGGAGATGAACACGAGGAAGCTTCCCCATCCGGGAGCACTAAGCAGCGCATTACTATACTTGAGACATCTCTGAAAGAAATGCAATCCATGATGGAGAATATGTACCAGATAATGCTAACTCAGCACACAGCAGCTATGGCTCAAGCGTCGGTCCCTCTAACTCAGATACGTGTAGGGGTGGACTTACCACCATCCAACGCAATCCAAGAGCCTCCTCTAGATCAGGAGTCAGCAGTTCCTCCGCTTCCTCACTCGGAGAATGTATTACCTCCCATCGGAGTCGCGATGCAATCGATTCCTCATCACTCCGTGGTCCCGCTACCGGCTGAAGATCTGATGCAGGCAGTACGAAAGTTGAAAGCCCAATTTGATGCCCTGAAGCACAAAGATCAGCTCAAGAAATTGGGAATCAACCAACCTTACCCGGCTATCTGGGAAGAGGTCCCTTTCCCTCCTAGATACAAACCACAAACTATGGCTTTGTTCGAGAGAAAAACATCACCGAGTCAATACATGAACTACTTCAGCATGATGACAGTGTTGTTACAAGGGAACGAAGCCCTCCTCACTCAGGTGTTCAAGGGCTGTCTCTCGGGAGTTGCTTACCAGTGGTATCGCAGCCTGGCGGACAACTGCATTACTTCCTTCGAAGACTTCAAGGCTTTATTCTTCACGAGATTCTACGAGGGAGGGATGGACATATCTATGTCCTCTCTCATCGAATTCAGACAGAAGGAAAAGGAGAATATTTGCACTTTCATCGAACGTTTTCGTCAAGCTACTCTGCAAATGCCTCCAGGAGTCCCAGACTCGGCATTGGTCAACATCTGTAGGAAGAACCTTCTCCCCATGATCTCGGTGTTCACAGGACCATATCAGTTCCATGATTGGCCCTCGTTCATCATCTCAGCAGTAGCCGCGGAGGACAATAGTCAGAAGGTGTGCGATAATGGCATCATGATCTCGATAAGAGGTCATCCTCCAACATCGACCATCCTCGTGGTACCAAGGGTAAAGAAGCTCTGGAGATCAACACGTCCAGGCAAAAGACGGTGGCTACCACGCAGACAAAGCCTGGGACTTCCAGGCCCATTGAAGTGTACTCTTTCAACGACGACGATTTCCGAGCATATTCGAATGTCTCGTCAAAAGCGGCAAAATTATCCTTCCAGAGGTAAGACGGCCCAATGAGGCCGGCAGTACCAACAACCCCAAGTACTGTATCTTCTATAGGTACATACACCACCCCACAAAGGCGTGCTATATACTAAAAAGGAAGATCCAGGAGCTGATCAATGCTAAGGTCATCACTCTATGCAACAGCGAGAAGACGGTCACGGCAACATGATCTCCCTGCAATTTGGCAATCTGCCTTCCCAAGAAATCCCGGACGGTGTTACGCCTATATCCCGCACGACGATGAACATTGTTAATCTCCCTCTAGCTAGAGGTCAAAATCATGACCTGCTACCACTAACTACACAGCAAGGCGAGACTATGTGGGTTCATTCAGATCTGGTGTCAGAGATCGAGAAAGAGACTCAAGCTGCTAAGGCTAAGTCTAAAAAGAACTCAAAGCACAAACTGTGTTACATGATTAGTACACTCGGCGTCAGAAGACGAGGTCTTGGCTACTGGAACCCGCTCAGGGAAAGCCTACCTCCAGGACTATGGAGCCAGCCAAGAAGATGCAGCGGTAGACGCTTCAGCTGCCAAGCCTTCAGAACCGGAATCCGTCGTACCAGAGGCCGGTCCTTCGAGACCAACTTCGATGGACAAAGGGAAGCAAAAAGAAGTGTGCTTCGATAAACCTGTGAAAAACATTCCAAACAAAGGTTTAAAGAAGCCATACAACTTCGACATCCTGGCCCAACTAGCTAATACACCAGCCAGGTTGTCCATCTTCGAGCTACTCAGGCTCTCTCAGGACACTCGTCAAGCCCTGAGTGAAGCATTGATGAAGGCGGATGCATACTTGACCCAGCTCATGTCCCCTGACGAAGAACTCGTGGCGTGTCCTCAATGCCACAGTATGATGGAGATGGTCCCAAACATCACTTTCACTCAAGATGACATGCTTTTAAAACATAACATGCATGACAGACCCCTCTATTACACCGGGTACATCGGTTCCATGGAGGTTGACCGGATTTACATAGATCCGGGATCATCAATCAGCATCATTCCTCATAGTCTGCTCAGACCGCTGAGGATTCCTACCAGCGAATTGGCTTACACCACCACTACGATCGTGGGTTTCAACGCCGGAAGAAGTAAGCCGTTGGGGAAGATTTGCTTGAGGATCCAAATTGGCAACCTCAAATCGGTGGCTACGTGTTACGTTATCGATTCAGAGGTGTCCTACAACATTCTGCTGGGTAGACCTTGGATCCATGACCACAACATCGTTCCTTCAACTCTACACCAATGCTTTAAATATGTAGACGCCTGAGAAACAGTACAGACGGAGATTGCTGACCTGAACCCGTTCAAAGGAGTAGAATCCTACTACTCTGATGCCGTGTCTCAAGACTGCACGGAAGAGGTGTCAGCTGAAGCAGAGAAGGAATCCCACCGGGAGCCAGAAGAACCCTCTGCCAAGCAACTTTTGACAATCAAGGTGAAATGACGAACTACTCGTCCAAAGGCCGTAGAGCCTATGGCTATCCACCTAAACGAGACCAGGTCAGGAAAAGGGGGTGATCCTCTAGTGATCACTTTGAACCAGAAGCCTCCATGCTTGGTCATCAACCTCCGGCGCGACAGGCAGCCAAGTGATGTAAACGCAACCGGGAACAGAGTTTCAGATGATAATAAACATCCTCTTTTCCAGTATATTGACGCCCAAATTCCAAATCAGAAATCATCCCCCTATGACGATATAGAACCTATAGCACAAAAATTCTTGGAAGCTATAGATTCCTATCATCCGTACATATGGGAAGTGGCGTCATCATCCAATGTCACCACGATATATGGACCGCATGAATATTCTATCTTCATTGTCCCGCCTACTTGCAGCAGTCAATATTCAATAGTCTTCGGTCGCATGCGCAATGAACCGACTGTGCAAGAGGATTCTTCTGACGATGATGCCGATAAAATTCAGGTTCACAGATACAGCCTGCAAGCTCTGAAGAACATGCAAAATATGGGTTATAACTTGAAGCTAGAACCGGGTCTCAACTACGGGAAAGGCAGACGAATGCCGCTGTATAGCGATCCCTACTATCAACGAACTCATTTCGGGTTAGGGTATAGCACCTCCCTCGCAACTCCTGAGTCAAACAAGGATATCTTTTCCCCCTCTCAAAACGGCTCAGCGTCCTCCGACTCATCTCATGCTCTCGAGCGAACATTATCAGTAAATATGGTAGTGACGGATTACTTCGAATTAGACAAACAAGAATCTGAACTGTTTGAGAATGACGCTTGGGCTCAGCAAATGGATATACAATGGGAGTTCTGCTTCGAGCAGAGAAAACCGCCCACTGAAGACAAAGTTATCCAGATTGACGTTGGGGATGAACTTTCGCCAAAGCCGATATTTATCAGTAACGATCTTTCCGAAGCAGAAAGAAAAGAAGTTATCCAGCTGATAAAAGAATATATCGACGTCTTTGTATGGAATTATGAGGACATACCAGGCATGATCCAAAGGTAGCTACTCATAAGCTCAATATATTGCCCAATTCGAAGCCTGTGAAGCAGCACCAACGTCGGTTCTGCCCGGATATGATGGACGCCATTGAAGCTGAAATCGAGAAGTTGATAGCCTGCGGCTTCATCCGTGAAGAACAACATCCCGACTGGGTCGCCAATATTGTCCCGGTCATGAAGAAAAATGGGAAAAAACGAGTCTGTATCAATTACCGAGATCTGAATGCAGCCTGCCCCAAGGATAAGTTTCCTTTTCCCATCATAGACGTCATGATTGACAATACATGCAGTTTTGAACGTATGTCATTCATGGATGGGTTTTTGGGATACAATCAAATCAAGATGCACCCTAAAGACGAGAAGCATACTGCCATCCGGACACTATTGGGGGTATATTGCTATACGGTCATGCCCTTCGGATTGAAGAATGCTGGGGCTACGTACCAACGAGCTATGAGTAACATATTCCATGAGCATTTACGCAAGACAGTGGAGTGTTACGTGGACGATGTAGCTGTCAAAAGCTGCCTCAAGGATAATCACATCCAAGACTTGAAGACAGTATTTGACTTGATGCGCCAACATCAACTCAAAATAAATCCTACAAAGTCCTTTCTGGGGGTATCTAGTGGCAAATTTCTGGGATTTATCATAACCGCCAAAGGCATTCAAGTGGACCCTGATAAAGTCAAGGCCATCTTAAAAATACGACCGCCCCGTAATATGAGGGAACTCAGGGGATTTCAAGGTCGTCTTGCTTATATCCGGAGATTCATATCCAACCTCTCTGGGAGATGTCAGCCATTTTCTTGTCTCATGAAGAAAGGTGTATCCTTCGTATGGGACAAAGCATGTCAGCAAGCATTCGGTGATATCAAGCGCTACCTCACTAGTCCGCCAGTTCTGGTGCCTCCTGTCATAGGAAGACCATTCGTGCTGTATGTTCGAGCGATGGATTATTCTCTGGGAGCTCTTCTCGCGCGAAAGAATAAGATGGGTCATGAGCAGGCTATCTACTACCTCAACAGGACGATTGTGGGAGCCGAACATCGGTACAATCCGGTGGAGAAAGAATGCTTGGCTCTGATGTTCGCTATTCAGAAAATGCGACACTATGTCACAGGCCAAACCATTCACATCACCTCCAGGATCAATCCTCTTCGGGTACTGATGAACAAGCCAAGTGTTCTTAATTCCCGACTCGTGACCTGGGCGATGTTATTAACACCGTATGACATGGTGTACGTCCCTTAGAAGTCCGTCAAGGGCCAAGCGTTGGCTGACTTCCTAGCTGCTCATCCGATCTCGGAGGCCTCCAAACTGTACGAGGACATTCCCAACGAAGTTACAGAATGTAATTCCATAATAAAAAGTGATGCATGGCAACTGTTCTTCGATGGTGCCTCCAGAACTGGTCCCAGGGAAAACGTGGTTTCGGGAGTAGGAATTGTCCTGGTTACTCCTGATAAGCTCGTCATCTACCGAGCATATTCTTTTAGCGAGCCCTGTTCCAACAATGTGGCGGAATACAACGCTCTACTAATCGGCCTCCAAGTCGCTAAAGAATTGGGCGTCGAATCTCTGGAAGCTTTCTGTGATTCTCTGCTGATCGTCAATCAAGTCAGAGGAATATATGAAGTCCGGAATCCAGAACTCATCCCCTATCACCAAGCAACGGTTGAGATAGCCATGACATTCAAAGGATTCTTCCTGGAACATGTGCCTCGATCTCAGAATCTGGAAGCTGATGCCCTAGCCAGTCTAGCTGCAGATTTGGCTACCCCTATAAGAAGGCAGAATTTGGTAATCCTTCTTAACAGAGATTTATTCTGTGGGAAAAATAACTTTCACATAGAACGCAGCTACGCGGTGGACACAGATCCTCCCACGAGAGACTGGAGAAGTCCTTTTATAGATTTCGTAGCATACGAAATCTTGCCAGAAGATCCTAAAGAAGAAGTATCCCTCAAAAGACGATCATTACGCTTCTATTTCGACGCATTGTCACAATGTCTATATCGTCGGTCTTATGACGGACTATTATTACGATGTCTCTCTGGTGACGAAGCACAGTGGATTATCCGTGAAGCCCACGATGGTGTATGCGGAGCGCATCAACCCGGTCCTAAGCTACAGGATCGCATCAGGAGAATGGGCTATTAGTGGCCTACTATGATCACAGAGGCACTAAAGTATGCAAGACAATGCAGAGCCTGTCAGGTCCAAGCAGACTTTATCCATCAACCTCCTGAACATCTACATCCTACGGTTGCGTCCTGGCCTTTCGAAGCATGGGGTATGGATATCATTGGTCCTATTTATCCGTCTTCTTCCAGAGGTCACCGGTTTATACTGGCCATCACGGATTACTTCTCCAAATGGGCAGAGGCGATCCCTCTTGCTGAGGTGAAGGCATCAAATGTTATCAGCTTCATTAAGCATAACGTCATTTATCGCTTCGGGATACCCCGAAGGATAATCTATGACAATGGGCCTCAATTTATCAGCCAAGTATTTCATCAATTTTGTGATAAAAATTGGATACAAAATGTCGCCTCTACGGCATATAATCCTGCTGCTAATGGTTTGGCGGAAGCTTTCAACCAAACCATTATCAAGCTCTTAAAGAAGTTCGTCTCTTCGAACAAAAGAGATTGGAATGAGAAGCTGGGAGAATATCTCTGGGCATACCGCACAACGGTACGGGCACCGACAGGTTGCACCCCATTCTCATTAGTTTATGGGAGCGAAGTAGTTTTCCCCATCGAGATCCAAATTTTTTCACTCAGGATAGTTGTGGCTAATGAGTTGACTCAAGAAAAGAATGACCTGTTAAGGCTTCAAGAGCTAGAAGGATTAGACAAGAACCGCCTCCAAGCTCAACAGCGCATCGCGCTCTACCAAGCACGCATTTCCAGAGCTTTTAATCAAAAAGTGAAGAAAAGGGTATTCAAAGTCGGCGAGCTAGTTTTAGCTGTGAGAAGGCCGATGATTCTTACTCACAGAAGTAAAGGCAAATTCTAGCCCAAATGGGAAGGCCCTTATGTGATCGAGACGACGTTCTCAAATGGCGCTTACAGGTTAGCCCAGCCTAATAGAGACCTGTTAATGGCTCCTATCAATGGCAAATTTCTGAAAAGGTACTATGCTTAACCTCCTCTGCTCAAGTGGAATATGGCGAAAACCTCATTCTGACAAAACTACTTCCAAAACAAAACTAGTTGAATCGTATTCTATCATGTCCATATAACCTCTGAATAGATGTATCCTGCTAAAACTTACCGAGAGTATATCACGTCCATATTACCTCTGATATCACTTTCACCCAAACCTGTCATTTATATTCCGAAATGATGGGTCCACAAAGTCAGATGAAAGTCTCTTTATTATTCCCAAAAAGAGCGAAAGTACATTGAAAAGCAAAAGCAAAAGTACATCATTATGGGGGAGCGGTCAGGTCGCAAAGCTGCTGCGTAGTGCAGCCATCCTCTCAGTCCTGTAATCCAAGACATTATTGCTAGCCCACTCCAGTCGTGCCTCATCATTGCTCATGAGGGACAATTCGGCTCTAGCCCGAAGAAAACCAGCACGGGCGACTCCTGCACGCGCCAAGTTCTGTTGTGCCACGCCCAATCGGCTATCCGCCACAACTAGAGCTTCCGACGACTGAGAAGCCCACTCCTTTGCCTGAGCGAGTTTTGTTTCCAGCTTGCGGACCCTCGCTATATTCCCTTCATGCTCGGTCTAGCACTTCATTTGAAGAACGATGGCCTCCTCCGGGACGGCTTTTCCTTCATCCATCTCCTGCTGATGTGTCTGGATGGATTTATTTACGCCTGCCATCTGTTCGGCAAGCCGCGCAGTCATGGAGTCATATCTAGCCTGGACCAGATCTTCAATATTGTCTCGAGTTAGCTGCAAGTATTCGTTAATGGGTTGCTCCAAACCATTAACTATCTCCTCCAGCATATCAGCTAGCCCAGTATCGTCAAATTCTTCGACCGGCACTGTCGCAGACTGGGAGGACCTCTTCAGCGATGCAAAGTTCAGATTCTTCGTCAACACCATTGATATTAATATTTTCAAAGTGGCGTAGAAGATGCCGGTATACTGCTCGATTAGCGCAGCTAAATTCGAATGGATGCCGGGAGTGGCCTCGATATTGGCAAGTCCCCCTCCAAGAACAACCACAAACGATGTCGCCACGGCCGTCGCCTCAACAGGTGGTGCAACGAAAGAAGAAGCGCCAACACCGGACGAAGATACCAGCATACTCAAAGGAGGCATTGTCGCAATGACAGGCTCGTCCTCCTCTTGAGATATCGGAATCTCGTCGACAGGCGAGCCGGCACCCGAAGATGTTTCCTCTTCAAAATCAACCACCTCCGTGTCGCTGCCAGGACCTGACACAGAGCCGAAGGGCGCATCTACACTGCCCTCCCCGAAGAGGTCTTCCCCTGAAAAGAGGACGAAAGGAAGTTAGTATCGAAATGATGCTAACTTTTCTAAAAAGAGGCGTGATGACGATATTTACCCATGGCCGACGACATATATGTCGTATCTGCGGCCTGTACAGCTAAATCATTTCTTAACGATGCTAAGCAAGCTGTCATACTTGGAAAAAGGGTCTGCTAATAGACGCTGGCAAATAGTCTTCCAGGTTCTCATCAAACTCCAACCGAGGCTCATCGGCTGGAATCTCGCTGGGTGCACTGACAGACACGGTAGGAGTCTCTCCCGATGCTGATCCGGACAAAGATATCCTCATTCGGCTCGGCCCCGAAGGCGACCTCGTTCCACTACCTGAAGCAGTAGCAGCGGCGGCAGCCTCCAGCAGAGATTCTTCGGCACCACCAGCCGGAACTGAAGAGGTTCCCTCTCTAAAAGGCGAGGAACCTCCAATCAAAGAATCATCCCTAACATGGGGAGATACAGGCTCACTTCCAGGAGCCTCAATACCAGGAATCCGGAGAGGACGATTACCCGCCTACTTCTTTCTCTTGCGAGGGGAAGTTTCCTTCGGAGTAGGAGCCCTTTGCTTCCCGGAGATTACCAAAGGCCCTGCAGGCAGAGGTACTTCACCCCTCGATACCGCCAACAGAGGCTCATCTGGAGTGACGGACTCCTCACCCTCGTCAAAAAAAACCGAGGGGACTTCGACTCTTCCCCCAGACTTGGAAGAGGGTACCCTAAAACTTCCATGCATATCAAAATCACGATGGAAGGTGTTCGTTGCCACATAGAACTGGGCATACGAGTACAGGATGCGCAGCTCCGTGGAAAGTGTAATGACCGACACGATAAAAATTGCTCCAGTGCAACCCATGAGGAAATATTGCCATCCTCTCGCTCCATCAATGAGTCCACCCCTGGACCGGAAGCTGGTGACAACGTTGCCCACATGCAACTGATCATACCCAAACTGCCTGGCAAACCGACTAGGCAGGTAGGGCTCCAAGAAATAATGGTCTTCACTCCTGTACAGTAAATGGGAAGGTCTAATACAGACCAACCAATTAAAAGCTTCAGGAGAAAGATTGGTCTTCTCTCTATCGGAATCCTCAAGCCTGATCCCCGATTGATTGTGATGTACGGAGGGGACAGTACAGAAGAGCTTCCAGCTGTGACTGATGTGCAGCACCCGCCGACAGTCTAGAACCGTGGTCACATTTTAGGAAGATTTCTGGTAGTTCAACAAGAAACTAGCCTCCGAACTACTGCCGGAGCCGGGAGACATAACCCTGGGGTTATGAAGAATTAACCATCCCATCAAATACAGGTATGGTAATTCTACCCTGGGAAAGCTATCACGCCAAGTTTCATCGGCTAGTAGCCCATCAGTCATGGCCCTCAGGCCAGCTTGAATGCGGCACACCATGGCAGGGAGCAAGCCCAGTCTTGCCATGAACACCAGACGTACTGCAGGCCATAGCGTGTTACGGTGAATGCGGTCCACAGATGCGATGGCAGGTACCACCAGTCAGCGCAGCCATATGGAGAGGAAGCCAGCCGGTTTAGCTTCCCTGGACAGAGGCCTGCGACAACGCCTCAAATAACTATAGGCCTTAGTGCCTACAGGATACTGTCCTACCCCTTCGTCGAGGATCATGTCCGGAGCTCCAGCGTCTACCATGAGATCATCGACTACCTGAGCCTTAAACACGCTCAGAGGATTCAAAGGCTGATCCTTGCCTTCTAATACCTTCTTCGGCTTAGCAGTCCTGGACCGGTGAAAGAAGAGGTAGGACGTCTATCTATTGATGTGAGCCAAATCTGAGGGCTCACCATAAAAAGCAGTCCAAGCGAGGTTGTGGCACATCAGCTCCTGGTACATCTCTACTACCCGAGGGTCTGAATCCTCCAGCTCCCGGTTCATGGGAACATACTCTTCATATGGAGTATCCCCCATCGGCAGTCTCGAGATCTCTGCTATCTCATGAAGGGCCAATCCCAGCTCCCCCAGTGGAGTGGCAAAAGTCCCGGTAAGCGAAATATATCGCTCCATCAGTACCAGAAATAGGTTGGGGTTAGGAGGTAACCCAACACTGGTGGCACTCACAGCTGCAAATAGACTAATGCTCTCTAACTCGGTCTAAAAATGCTTCAGGGCCCAATCAACTAAGCGAGCCCATTGAAGGTTTGTAGGGGTGCTCCACCCACCGCACCGAGGGTTCACCTTGGGGTATACTCCCCCGTGTCCCATAAAATCATTGCAGAAGGTCGATAATTGGACCGGCTGGATCACTAAGCTGTCTTCACTTGGGACACTGCCCGGGTACAGTCCCTTGAACATCGTCACAGAGCCGGAAGGGCGACTGATAAACGACCCCTGGTCAGCTCCTTTCAGATAAAAGATCTTCCTCGGCCTGCCGTAAAGATCGGGAGTCAGCGTCCATGACATCCGCCTGGGATGTGTAGCATGAAAGAAAGTCGAGATTGGATAGTCTCTCGGCATCTTGGGCAGATACAAAACCAAGCTCCCGGCAGGGAAAACCCAGAGTTCTCTCTTGGGCTTCGTCTGGGACTGTTTGTCAATCATGTCCCCGAAGAGGAAAGCCGACTTTAGGTACTGGTCCCCGTCTATGTACGTCAGGGGCTCCCCGTTGATCAAGTTCAGCAGCATTCGCTCGCCCTGAGCCGATATCAGAATTTCCCTTCCTTCGGGATACTGGGCCCGGAGATAGGAAATGTCACGTGTGACAGGTCCTCCAGGTAGTTGGAGTGCAGCATCCCTACGGCAGAACCCCTCACATCGGCTAGCGGAGACGCATGCAAGTTAACTGCAAGGTACAAGAAAGGCAAGTCAGATCCTATAAACTTGCAGCATACGCCGAAAATCAATAGTCTGTGCTTCACGCCAAGACCGTAAAAACTTAACCATTACGCTGGGATCCATTTTCTAAAAATATAAAGTTCAAGGCTGGCAGTATACAGTCTGTGCTTTATGCCAGACTGACAAAATTGAGTCATTACGCCAGAATCTTCATCCAGAAGCGTAACACTCAAATTTTATACGCCAACTTTCGACAGTCAAAGCTTTTACGCCATACTGCAAAAATATAGAGTTTTTGCGCTGACACATTAGAAATGTGGGCACAAAGAATGAAACATCTCTGTGCATCATCTTCCTCAAAGAGGCTATCAGCACAGAAGACTACCTAGCGCGGTCACGTACAACGTGTGTCACTCTTTTTTGTCCCAAATGCTCTACCTTTAAGGCCGGGTGCACTGCTCGTCGGCGGGATACTTCGCTCAGAATGAAGTTCGTCTTACCCGACCGAAGATGCTCTCACTTGAGCAGAAGAACGAGAAGAAGAATCAACCTTCTTTTCCTTAGTGGAGGGGACTTGTTTCGGGGCCATTACTGGAAACTTTGAAATCTCGGAGAAGAGACAAAGAAGAACTCGAACAGACGAAGGCTTTCTTTCGCAGAAGACGGATGAAAAGTTTTTCTCTCAGAAACTTGGGGTATATATAGAGTTCGGATGGACTCCTTGAATCCCGAACCAAATCTCCTAGTTAATATCCGGTTATGATTGGGTACTACGTCAGCCTATTACTCAGAGAAGGCGGACAGTCAGCGAATTCAAAAAGTTTTCTCGCAAAGCAGATTCGTGGTTTCTACGCTAAGGAGCCTTCTACGCTCAACAGCTACAGATCTACGGTTTTATGCTCACAGGCTATAAGTCAATGGTTTTACGCCCGGATGCCTTTGTGCTCGGTAGCTTTTATGCTCGAGAGGCTACAAACCTACGACTTCACGCTCAGCAGCTACAAATCTATGGTCTCATGCTCGGTGGCGTTTAGTTTACGCTCAGAGGCAACAGATCAACAACTGCACGCTCGAAAGATTTTCTTTTCACACGCTACAAATCTACAGTTCTGCGCCAAGGAGCTTTCTACGCTCGACGGCTACAAATCTACGGTTTTACGTTCACAGGCTATAAGTCTATGGTTTTACGTCCGGATGCCTTTGTGCTCGGTAGCTTTTATGCTCAAGAGGCTACAAACCTACGACTTCACGCTCAGGAACTACAAGTCTATGATTTTACGCTCGGTGGCATTTAGCTTACGCTCAGAGGCTGCAAACTCATGATTTCACGCTCTATGACTTTCCGCACATCTGAAAGATGCGCAGGCCAGTACAATACATCTGAACAAATTCTCAAAACGGTCAATTGCAGGAGTTCACACAGAAGATACTCCTTCTTGACCTCAAGATACCCCAAGTACCCGAAACATACGGAGTTCAACGTTGAAAGCTACTCTTCTTCCTGGGTCGATTCGAAGTTCATCCAGAATCTAGTCTGAATATTTTGTCTGCAAATTCAAGATGGCAACTCAGTTCTTGACAGCCATTCCTCACCCTGTTCCAAGGGATTTTCGAGAAATCACTCTTGAAGACGACGGTCTGAACAAAAATTTTGTTTATCAGAAGTAAAAAATAGTTCAAAATTCTTTGCGGTTCCTCATTTCTAAACAGCAGGACAGTTCGAACACTCGACTGCTAAAATGGCTTTCTGCGCATCCTTAGTTATGTGTAAAAGACAGGACAGGACCTAGCGCTCTTTCTATATAGAGTCGGCATAAAGAATCAGACGTGTCAAAGCTACACATATTCAGACTTCACAGCAAAGTATGGCAAGATGATCATATGCAAAGAAGAAAGATGATTTTATTAAAATTAAAAGCATAATTACATGAGGGAAATCCAGTCTACAAGGGTTTTCTTTATTTTTTATGACTACATATGAGGAAAATTCTGTCTACAAAGGACTTCCTCATCGTCGTCTGAAGATCGCGCCCAGAATCTGTTTTGCCAGGTTCTCGCATGGGCGGCATTCTTTATCCATCTTCTCCAGCAGTCAGTCAGTAACCGCAAACTGACTGACATATTGGTCAATGGCGGGAGGATACAAAACTGGGCATAGACCCATCCTCCAACAGAAGAAAAGCAGAGTAAATCTGCTTTCTTACATCTAACGCCGTGACAGATTGAGTTGAGATATTTCACCCAACTCAATCCCGGACAGAGCTAGTTTATCCGCTCTCATCCACGGAGGTAACGGGAGAAGGTACCGCTTGCAAGCGGCATAGTAAAATATGACCCTTCCTCTCTCCCGAAGAACCACCATACAAAGTTGCTGATTATCCCGAGTAAAGGAGGCTATGATATCCTTCAATGATCCATCGTTGCAGAGGATATTTGCTCGAAGACGCCTTTTTTTGGCTCCTTACATGCTGGAAGAACATGATCTCCTTCTTCCTCAAATCGACCCGACAAACTTCGGCCATCATCTCTGTGTGGTAAAGGAAGTGTGGGAAGAACAGGAAAAGTCCTCAGCCTTTTTATAGGCGAAAGAGATCACCGATCCCCAATAACTTTGCCATAAAGTCAGCCATGAAAGAACGTGTCAGGCTTGACCGTTTCAGGCTCCGCTCAGAGTATTTTGAGTTACGAGGAACGGTTTATGCTTCATTCAAAGTGTTTTAAATTACGAGGAATTTAAAAACTTTGAAGGGGGTCTTGTAGAAGCATAAAAAATATGCTAGATAGCTATACACAGCATGTTGATGCAGGGCAGCGTAAACAGAGGACCTTAGAGCCATCAAACGTGCAACAGAGCTTTTCTGCTGAGCACAGCGTAAAAATATAGGCTCAAGGACCATCCATGTAATGCAGTATGTCCAGGCTGCTTCGGTGTAAACAGGGTGCTTCATCGCCTTTATGGCGTAAAACTCATCCGCTTTCAATACAGCATTGAAGTGTACGAAGAATGCTTCATGTTGTTCAAAATGATCCTGTCAGATCATGCAATGAACCTAACGTCTGGACTCTTGACAAAAAGTATTGCACGACTACCCAGGCGACGGGTATAATGATGGAGCGGCACTGTAACCCAGGCTGTCATTTACTGCCATTTCCTTTGCGTAAACCACTTTTACACATATGAAGGAATACGCTGCCTAGTTTTACACAGGCAGATGTGAGCTGTTTACGCTCCGTAGAAGACAAACAGCCTGCCACGTCAAAAGCTGTACTTCGTACAGGGCTCGAGGCACGTCCCTACATTTAATGCGTAGAGCGGTGACAGTTTCTCGAGGCACGTCTCTGTACTTAAAGCGCCGAATACTGACAGATACCCAAGGCACGTCTCTGCACTTGATGCACAAAAGGGTGGCAGGCCTTCAAAACATGCCTCCTCATTTAATGAGTGGGATAATGGCGGATCTCCGCATTTAATACAGGAGATTTGATTAAATATCACCGAACCGTCGTTTAGTGACATCCCCTTTGCGTGAACTACTCTTACGCATATAAGGGAATACGCTGCCCAGTTTTACACAGGCAGACGTGAGCTTCTTACGCTCCGCAGAAGGCAAACAAACCGCCACATCAGCAGTTACTCTTCGTACAGAATTTGAGGCACGTCTCTGAATTTAATGCGCAGAGCGGTGATAGTTTCTCGAGGCACATCTCTGCACTTAAAGCGCCGAATACTGACAGATGCCCAAGGCACGTCTCTGCACTTGATGCACAGAAGGGTGGCATGCCTTCAAAACATGCCTCCTCATTTAATGAGCGGGATAATGGCGGATCCCCACATTTAATGTAGGAGATTTGATTAAATGTCACCGAACCGTCGTTTAGTGACATCCCCTTTGCGTGAACTACTCTTATGCATATAAGGGAATATACTGCCCAGTTTTACACAGGCAGACGTGAGCTTCTTATGCTCCGCAAAAGGCAAACAGACCGCCACATCAGCAGTTACTCTTCGTACAGAATTTGAGGCGCGTATCTACATTTAATGCGCAGAATGATGGCAAATCTTAAAGACAAGCCTCTGCATTTAATGCGTAGGATGGGGGCAGATCTCTGCATTTAATGCTAGAGATTTGATTATATCTCCATGAGCCGTAACTCCGGCTAAAACGTCTATATCATCTCGGCCTCTATGACCACACAGCTTCTATGCCCACTCGGATTCTACGCCTGCTCGGCTTCTATGCCCACTCGGCTTCTATGCCTGCTCGGCTTCAACGTCCACTCGGCCTCTATGACCGTTCGGCTTCTATGCCTAATTGGCTTCTATGCCTACTCGGCTTCTATGCCTACTTGGCTTCTATGCCATGGTGACAGTTATTGGCTTCTATGCTAACCTCTTCTACACAAGGGATAACTACCTACGTGGCTTCTACGCCGTGATCTTTGCAGCAGATATACGCGTTTGTCCCTTAGTTGGACACGCGTCACATGCTCACTCAAAAGGTCATCTAACGCAGGCATTGGTTATTTTAAACCATCGTGTAAAATGGTGCTGTACTTTCCACTACTCGGTTTCTACATCGACTGAGTGGTCACTGTCACTAAAACTCTATAAATAGAGACCTCTATCAACAGAGGACAAGGGCGGAAAAATTGATCAAGAAATCCAGTATCAGATCCAACGGTCGAAGAAATTGGAGGTCAAGAGAGAGAGGAGAATCCAGAGCTCAGGCAAGGAGAAGGGATCGACGACTTTGGCATCGAGCATCCACCCTCTTTAGCAACCTGCGAAGCTGCTTTCTGTCTTCCACGGCACTTCTTCAACATCGTGTGGTCCAAGGGCTAAAGTGATCGACTGCAGATCAGACACCTATAGCAATATTGACCCAGATTAAATAAATTATACTTAGACATCCTCGTATAGGATTAAATTGTACAATCTTGTTTGTAAACATAAAAGAAGGACGGGTTTTCTTATAAGACCTCGTTTTCCATATATAATCTTTTTCGTTTATTATCCGAAACACATGTATATTATTTTAGTCTTGTGGATGTTTTGTGCTTCTCCTTCTTTTATTATTCCATATCGTGCTTATCTTCCTTAGTTGCATTGTGATTGATTATAGTTACATTTATGAGATACCATAGTGTTCCTCCGTTTGGAGTTGAGATAATTGATAGGTACCTTAGATATATTGTGTGAGATGTTTCGATAGTAGAGTTGACCCAGAATGCGTTTTACCACCGATGCGACGATGTAGGCTGGACGTACCCACGTACTTGTGCCCGAATATCCGGGTGCAGGTAGTGACACATTTTTAGTAGTAGCCCATGCAGGTCCTTTCGTTCTGTCAAGAGTCGCTAGTAGAGCGATATCGTAGTAGTACTCACCTAGAGTACTGCTATGAACCTGCTTTAGGATATAGGATTTAGGCTAAGAGTATACTCAATCACAACTAGAAAATACTTCCAAATATCAGTTTTGCTATCCTTCTTTATTAGAATATTTTCTTTACTTTGAATAAATTATGTCCTTCTTTGATAATATCGTATCATACTCAATAATGATTCCTTTGTTTAATCTATCTTCACGATACCGCCGAAGAAGCGTTCCCAGCGCTCAGGCACAATTTCAGTGAGGTCGATCACTTCGTCGCCTATGAGGGCAACACCATCAGACGCTGTTCCAGCAGCTACATTCCAGAGGTCCGCTTCACTGATCTAGGTGGGCATTTCTGTAACAGCTTTCGGGGGTGCTCCACCTCCGCTACAGAGAACAATTTCAAGGGATCTTCCACCCCTACCATCCGTAGTCGATTAGACGCAGATGTTTGTGCTCTTTCAGCAGATGATGGAAGTGCAGTAGCGACAGTCTGAGGTTATGAGGCAGGACATTGAGAATGCTCACCAGATTGCGCTCACAAAAATTGAGAGAGTCGCCTTAGTCCAGCCACAGACGATACCACCTCAGTTCACCCCGCAGCAGCCGAGGCCGGGGACCGTCATAGACTTAAAGAGGATAGGGCTGAAGGACTTTAAAGGCACTGAAGGGGTCATTTATGTTGATGATTGGATATAAGACATTGAGCGAAACCTACGGCTGGCGTAGATTCCAGAGAGGTTGCAGATAGAGGATGCGGGGAGCATGATGTTCGACATTGCGTTAACTTAGTTCAGAGGATCTCAACACCAGGACTTACTTGGAAAGCTTTCACAGAAATCTTCAAGGAAAAGTTCTTTCCAGATGTGGCTCTGACATCTCTAGAGAGCCAGTTTTAGTACCTCGTTCAGGAAGGTATGACGATGGATGAGTATGCGACAGGGTATTGTAGATTAGGCCATTTTGTAGAGGGGAAGAACCCCCGAGGAAGACCCAGGAAGTTCAGGAAGGGCTTGAATAGGGAGATTAAATCATATACGAATATAGATTCTACCGCTACGTTCGAGGAGATTCGGAGGCAGGCACAGCGGACAGAGGATAATTTAGAGCTTGGCTCTAAGCGGCCGAGAGACATAGGAGGACCAGAACCAATACGGGTCCAATGAAGCGGCGTCATTTTTATCAGTAGCACCAGAGGTACTTCCAGCAGCTGAGGCAACAGTATCATGGACCAGCTAGAGCGCCGGTACAAGTGATACACCAGATCCAGAGGACAACTATTCCTTGTATATTTTGTAAGAAACATGGACATAGATGGGATACATGCAGGATGAGATTGAGCCAGTGCTTATTCTGTGGATCAGGAGACCACCAGTTGAGGGCTTATCCTAAAGTCTCAGCTCGTCCAGCTCAGGGCGGAGTTCAGGCACAAAAAGCACCCGCGAGACCAACAGCGGGACAACAGAGAGGACCTTCCCTACCACCACAATAGCTACAATTCGCTCAGCACTAGCAGCAGCAGAGAGGTGCCCAGCGACAGGGGCGAGCTTTGGCCTTGATAGTCGAGGAGGACAAGCCAGTCAGTGATGTTATCTCAGGTTCAGTCTATCTTCATTCTTTTCCAGCTCATGCTTTATTTGATTCTGATGCTTCATATAGTTTTGTATCTGTATCTTTTGCTCTGAAATATCATCTTGAGTCTGAACTGTTGGTGAGAAGTTTCAAGATCACGACCGGAGGTGGTATCCTGATCAGTGATGTTTACAAGGACCAGAGAGTTTTCTTGAGAAGTCGAGAGTTGAGCATGTGTCTACTCGTAATGCCACTTTCGAGCTATGATATAGTTCTCGGGATGGATTGGTCGAGTAGGCACCATGTTAGTATCGATTATCGTGGAGGCAGAGTTTTGCTTCAGGCACTAGGAGAGCCAGGGTTTGAGTTCGTCAGAGTATTAGTAGATCAGAGCAAAGCAGGCTTCTGTGGAGCTTTGGTAGAAGAGAAGAAGCCACCATATCCATTGATTGCTGAGTATATGGACATCTTTTCGAAGGAGTTGCCGAGGTTGCCACCAAACAGAGATATAAAGTTCTCTATAGACTTGGTGCCAGGCGCAGAGCCAATATCACAACATATCTATAGAGTGAACAACAGCAAACTGGCAAAGTTGAAGAAAAAGGTAGATGAGTTACAGGACAAGGGCTTCATCCGCTCTAGTTCATCATCGTGGGTGCTCTGGTATTATTTGTACCAAAGAAGGATGGGTCGTTACGCATGTGTATCGACTATAGGGCACTCAACAACCTAACTATCAAGAATAAATACCCGTTGCCGCGGATTAATAATTTATTTGACCAGTTGAACAGAGTGAGGTATTCTTAAAGATAGACTTGAGCTCGGGGTACCACTAGTTGAAAGTGAAGAAGGAAGACATTCCAAAGATAGATTTCAGGACTCGATATGGGCAGTTTGAGTTCTTGGTGATACCGTTTGGGTTGACCAATGCCCCCATGATTTTTATGAACCTGATGAATAAGGTGTTTCATCAGTACTTGAATCAGTTTATGGTAGTATTCATTGATGATATATTGATTTATTTGAAGCCCCGGAGGAGCATGAGAAATACCTGAGGATAGTTCTGGAGACCCTCAGGAAGTAGAGGCTATATGGCAAGATTTTGAAGTATGAGTTATTATTTGATAGGGTTGAATTTCTCGGCATGTGATTACAGGAGACGAGATCTCAGTAGACCCGAAGAAGATTTCAGTAGTTGAGTCGTGGTCTACCCCAAGTTCAGTAGCGAAGATCAGGAGTTTTCTTGGACTACTAGGCTATTACCGGAGGTTTATTAAGGATTTTTCCAGGATTGTGGAGCCAATAACTAGACAAACCAGGAAGAACGTGGATTTAGTCTGGACTGAGGATTGTTAGTCTGATTTTGAGGAGCTAAAGAAGAGGTTGACTACAACTCCAATATTAACATTACCATCAGGGGCAGGAGAATTTTTTATATATAGTGATGCATCGGGGAAGGGTTTGGGTTATGTGTTATAGCAAAATGGGAAGGTGATTGCCTATGCTTCCAGGCAAATACACCCGCATAAGAAGAATTACCCTACCCATGACTTGGAGTTGGCAGTAGTTATTTTTTCTCTTAAACTGTGGAAGCACTATTTGTATAGAGAGCGGGTAGAGATCTTTACAGACCATAAGATCTTGAAGTATGTGTTTACACAAAAAGAGCTCAACATAAGACATCGGTGGTGGTTAGAGTTGATGAAGGACTTCGACATCGAGAAGGCCAACATAGTTGCGGATGCCTTGAGTAGGTATCCTGTGGCTATGTATTTGACGAGGGTCAGACATTTATTGGCCGATCTTGATAGCTTAGGTATTGAGATATTAGTTTCTAGAGTTGTAGCACAAATGTAGGGACTTCAGGTACAGTCATAGTTCATAGACCGGATCAGAGCCGCAGAGTTCGAGGATGAGTCCCTGAGAAGCATTAAAGCACAGGTCATGATAGGATTGGCAATGGACTTCAGCATTACAGATGATGGATTATTACGATACGGTACCAGATGATGTGTGCTGAGTGGAGCATTGTGCGAGAAGATTCTTCAGGAGGTGCATCGATCTCAGTACTCTATGCATCCAGGTGCTAACAAAATATATACGGACATGAAAGAGCATGTTTGGTGGTACAGTATGAAGCGGGAGATAGCTAGCTTCGTATCCATATGCATGTGTAAACCCCCTCGACCAAATTTAGGATTATTTAATTTAAATTGATAGACTAGGATTAATTTGGATAAAATTAGGATTAATGTACATCAATTATGTGACATAATATACCTCACCGTTGTTTCGATGTTTGGAGTGCTACACTAGTAGCTATCTTCAAACAAGGTTTATATACATTTGCTAGACAAGCCAGACTACCCATCTGACCCTTGTGTAACTTTTAGATACTCAATATTGTGTTTTATTTTAGCTGCACAATATTCATTAGAAACGTCCCTGAAGAATTCTAATAAACCCAATTTCTCATAATTGTCCATTCCCATTTGAATTTGAGGCACAACCACAACCCAACTCCATATAACCCAAATTAGGGTATTAACCTATTCTGAGCCTGCTACGCCCATGACTTTTGTGCTCCACCCAATTTTATTCCCATGTATTCTCAAATTGACAAAAGAATGCCAGGTGCTTTTGTTTGTAATTTAATTAATTGGAGGCCAAGTTTACCCAAAACAAGACCTAACCAAGCCCATGTACACCCTTTCATATAGACAAGTCCCCACTCCAAAGATCCCTGGCTGGCCTAAATCCCAAGGTTAGCACATAATTCTCCTCCTATATAAATATACATCTTTTCTCTACTAAAAACCCTAAAATCATAATCATCACCACCACCCCTTAACCCTAGCCGAACACCCCTACTCAACTTCCCCAACACCACCACCACCTCAGGCCGCCACCCCATAGCCACCAGACCGCCCCCTCAGGCCGCCACCCCCTAGCCATCGGACCACCCCCTCAGGCCACCTGCACCACCGCCATCAACCATCCCCATCATCCATCCAACCCGACCCCTAGCCGACTTCCCCAAGCCGCCCGACTGCTCCCAACCCCCACCGCCTCCAGCACCGCCAGCCACTACCGCCAGTCCGACCAGCGCCACCTTCCCCAAGACCCTGACCACCTTCCCCCACGGCCAAACCGTCGCTGTCAGGCTGCTGCTGCCGCTGTTGCAACTGCTATAATTTCTGCCGCTGCTGCTGTTGTCCGCCGATCGCCGAAGTACGTACCGTCAATGAGCGCAGACCCCCGTTCCGCCACACCTAGGTAACCACCTGATTTCCTTTTCCTTTATTATATCGTTGTGTAGTTGTATCATCGTATCACCGTGTCGTCTGTCAACACGAACAAATTAAAATAAAACATATATAGGTGAATATGTATGTTAACTAGATTAGTCAGTAATTAATAAATAATAATTACCCCAATAATATGACTTGTATAAGGGATATGTACTTCACCTAAAACCCTGGACATAAACCAAGTACACATAACATAGAAAATAAGGACATGTATTCGTACGAAACATAAATAGTTTGGTAACCCATAACTTCGGTAACTTATTGTCGCGAGAGACACGGTAACTGAGGACAGGACACGTGTGCACCTTAGCTATGTGCACACGAGACTCCGTAGTCGACCAGCCATGATCCTTGCGACAGTACCTGAGAGCAGCATCGTAGTGTTGTGTATATTACTTTAGTATCTGATGATAGAATTTGCTATATTATATTGTGTGTTTAAGGTCACTTGACCAGCCAGGAGATAGTGTAGGAGCAGGCGATTGGCATTCACATCTTGAGGACCCAGGCAAGATACCTTGCCATATTTACTGTTTAAATTAAATAATGCATATATTGTATGATATCTTGTTACTTTATTTTATATGACTGTGCGCGTCCGAGATTGACTCGAGTGCAATCGACGGATGCGTCGATGAGTAGTGTACTTAACCTAGTCATTAGCAGACTCACCTCATTGGGAGGATAGTCTGATATCTTTTGAGACCGACACTCTGACACATTTTATGGTGACAAATTCATATTGGGATGCGGGTTCGCGTACACGACTAGCTACCGGTGCGTGTGACATGCATTACGGTTAGTGCGTAATTCAGGATTTTGTATTAGTAGAGACTTGGCATATAGATATGTGGTATGTACGTCGAGTATTCGACTTGTATATTTACATTGGGCGGGGAGGACAACTAGAAGGTGTATGGGACACACATATTAGAATCCGTAGTATCCGGAGAAGCCACGGATCTAATGACTTCCTTTATGCAGGTGCCCCATTCTTCGGAGCGGTATGGACGTTATATTATTCAGATATCCCGTTCTTCGGAACGGTATGGACGTTATGCCTACGCCTACCCATACGTACCAAAGTTGTCCTCACATTGCATTCACTTAGATGGTTAGCACACCCTTTATTTATTTTATTCAGTATTTATATATATGGCATGCTTCTTTGTATCTTGTTATGTCCCTCTGAGGACCTGGTACCTTTCCAGATTTGGACGAGACATATTACCCTACAGTGTACGGCCCAGGACAGGAGACAAGGTACGCTACCACGGAGGAGCTAGAGGTGCTACCGTCAGAGTTTTCGTGATCAGTTGGTAGGCCTTCTGAATAGGATTGGGAGAATCATTATCTAGTCAGCCGATGCCCTAGTCATTACTCTTTTTATCTGTCATTCAGTACTTATATTTCGTCATAGTAGTGGATTTGTCCCCACCAGACATTCTTGGTTGTACTATGATATTTTGAGACTGGCGTTTATCTTCCAGTAATTATTTTAGTACTTTCTTGCTGTTTATATTATGGATGAGATTAGATTACATGTTGTTGATTGATATTGGACTTGTTAGTATTTAGGACAGCGTAGCACTCTTCGCTAGGATCCAATAAATTGGTTTATTCTCGGAGACGTGACAGCTGGCTATTGCCATATGGCCAGGTCCCATATATTTTTGGGACTGGGGCGGGACATGGTTTTAGTGGTCGCCCATGCAGGTCGACTTATTCGATTGTTGTATGGTAACATGCCCAACGAGCCTGCAATAGGATAGAAATTACTAGGTCTCATCCACTTTGATTTCGTCTTTGAACTTCCTTCGTATTGCTTCTAAATATCTGCATCTTGTTTGTTTGATTCCGTACTCTTTTAATGAAGTTCTATATCTTGCAGCAAGATGACCTTACGTAGTGGACGAGGATACCCAGTGCCGTGGTGCCAACTGACACCACCCAGAGAGAGTAGATACTCCAGGGAGTACCTAGAGAGCATCACCCACTACAGGCCTCGTTGATACATTGGCGTGAGACTTCTCAGGACGATCCTACCCAACAGCACGAGGGACAGACTTCCCAGACGATCCCCACATAATATTTTGAGGGCCAGACTTCAGGGGCTACGCCAATGCCTCAAACTGAGAGGCCGACATTTGAGGAGACACCCACCGCACAGCCACAGGTTCCATTACCACCACCTCCACCTTACCCACCCCAGATACCATAATCAGATAGACAACCACAGTTGCTTTAGTTCTTTCAGACTATAATGCAAGCACAGTAGCATCAGACCGAGACGTTGAGATAGTTTGATGGCAGTACTAGAGAGGACACTTGTCACAGCACCAGTACCAGCACCTCCACCAGCTCAGACAAGTGGCACTGTACGATGGTTCTGACAGATGGGACCAGATATTTTTTCAGGCAACGAGACTGTAGAGGAGATCTCCGATTGGGTCGCTAACACGGAGATGCTACTAGAGGCTTTACAACTGCATCCAGACTTTTGGATGACCGCAGTGAGGGCTTAACTGAAAGGCAATGCCCATCACTGGTAGGATTCTATTGAGCGCAGTATAGGCAAGAACCAGACTTGGGAACAGTTCTTAGAGTACTTCAATACGAAGTATTTTCTGGCTACAGTCAGAAATGCCCTCTACTCCCAGTTCCTACATCTAGAACAAGGGAATATGACTATTGACGCATATGACGCAGAGTTTAGTCGTCTTAGCATATTTGGTGTCGTCCTGATACCCAACGATCTAGAGAAGGCCCAGAGATTCTATCACGGCCTCACCTTCGAGCTACAGAGGTATACCACCACACAGGCGAAGATTCCTTATGAGGAGGTTCTTGCAGAGGCGAGGATCCAGGAGGCCATCGGCAGAGGAGCAAAAAATTCCAGCATGACCATGCCAGCCAGAGCCCAGCCCGAAACAGGAGGACTGATCCGTCATCCCGGAGCATAGACACAGCAGAGGACAGCACCATATCAGCAAAAGGAGATTCTGACTTGCTACCACTGTGGTAAGATAGGACATTACTAGAAGGACTGCCGAAAGAGACTGGGAATATGCATAATTTGTGGGGCGAGCCAGCACCAAGCCCGAGACTGCCCATAGCACAGAGATGCAGCACCGCAGACCGGATAGAGGCCAGCAGCACCAGTTCCGAGGATACTACCCCCACCAGGAGGTCAGCGTCCACCAGCACCCGAAGGATTTCAAAGGGGACCACCTTGGGCCCCACAGCAGGCACAGTTTGATCGAGCCCGACAGCAGACCGTAGGCCAGAGGCACGGGCAGGCCTTTGCATTAGCAGCTACTGAGAAGGAAACAGAAGGGGAAGCTATCACAGGTACCATTTTAGTTGCATCATTATCTATAACTACATTGTTTGATTCTGGAGCTATACTATCTTTCATATCTAGTAGATTCGTAGCAATGCATAGAGTAGCTACTTCCCTCTTACCTAAGAGTTGGAAGATTCTTACTAGAGGAGGCATTGTGCCGGTTACCAGCACTATTAGAACGTGCTCAAAAGTCGTGTGTGGTAGAGAGATGAGATCACAATTTTTGGTATGACCCATGCCATACTTTGACGTTGTGCTAGGCATGGACTGATTAAGCCAGTATAATGCCGTACTGGATTGCCGGAAGGGTAGCGTCACTTTTAGACCGCCAGATCAACCGGAGTTCAAGTACATACGAGGGACCGTCGAGCAAGGAGTAGGATAGACAGTTGGAACTTACATGGCTACAGAGATGGTATCCCCACCGATAGTTGCAGAATTCGAGGATGTTTTCCCGGAGGAGTTGCCAGGCTTACCACCGGATAGAGACGTGGAGTTTACTATTGAGCTAGTACCCGAAGTAGCACCGGTATCTTCTAATGTATACCGATTGGCGAAGAAGGAACTAGATGAGCTGAAGCTACAGTTAGAGGAGTTGTAGAACAAAGGATTTATCTTTCCTAGTGTATCACCTTGGGGAGCACCAGTATTGTTTGTACCTAAGAAAGATGGGACAGTACGTATGTGCATTGATTACAGAGCCCTTAATGCTTTGACTATCAAGAACAAGTACTCCTGCCGCGAATTGATGATTTGTTCGACCAGCTGACAGGAGCAGTAGTGTTCACAAAGATCGACTTAAGATCGGGTTATTATCAAGTAAAGGTGCGAAGAGAAGACATCCAAAAGATAGAATTCAGGACTCGTTATGGTCACTACGAGTTCTTAGTGATGCCTTTTGGACTGACGAATGCTCCTACCGTATTTATGAACTTGATAAACAGAGTGTTCCACCAATACTTAGACCAGTTCGTGGTAGTCTTCATCGACGATATCTTGGTGTATTCGAAGAGCCACGAGGAGCACGAAGAGTACTTGAGACTAGTATTAGAGACGCTGAGGAGAGAGAGAGGCTTTATGCCAAGCTGAGCAAGTGTGAGTTTCTTCTAGATTGTGTCTCTTTTCTTGGACACGTTATCTCAGGAGATGGTATTTTAGTAGATCCAGCGAAGATTTCATCAGTAGAGACATGGCCAACCCCTACCAATATCTCAGAAGTGAGGAGTTTCCTAGGGCTTGCCGGATATTACCGGAGGTTCTTGGAGAACTTCGCGAAGATCGCAGAACCAATGACCCGTTTGACCCGTAAGGAGCAGGAGTTCACCTGGACAGAGGAGTGTTAGACAGCGTTCGATGAGCTGAAGAAGCGTCTGACTACAACACCTATCTTAACCATACCTTCTGGACCCGGAGGATTCGTGATCTATAGCGATGCATCCGGAAAAGGATTAGGATGCATCTTGATGCAGCATGGAAAGGTTGTAGCCTATGCCTCTAGGAAGTTAAGGGCCCATAAGAAAAATATCCCACTCACGACTTGGAGCTTGCCGTAGTGATCTTTGCTTTGAAGCTTTGGAGACACTACCTATATGGAGAAAGAGTGGAGATATTCACTGATCATAAGAGCCTGAAGTACGTCTACACCCAGAGGGACTTAAACCAGAGACAGAGACGTTGGCTCGAGGTAATGACAGACTTTGAGATCGATCTATAGTACCATCCGGGAAATGCCAACGTAGTAGCTGACGCATTGAGCAGAAGACCTATGGCATTCTTCTTGACTACCCAACAATATTTGTTAAGAGATCTAGAGCAGATGGGTATAGATGTCATTATGCCCGAAGTACACGGACAGTTGTTGAGTTTTCAGTTGCAATCGGCATTAGTGGAGAGGATCAAGGCTGCTTTGCCGACAGACGCCAGATTCCAGAGGCTTTGACAGAGGACAGAGGCCGGAATACATACATGATTGCGTATACATGAGGACAGGACTTTAAGATGTGGAGATCGTCTCTATGTTCCAAATGGATAACTTTGTCATGATCTGATGTCAGAGGCACACAGTTCAATATACTCTATTCATCCAGGAGGCACGAAGATGTACAAAGACTTAAGGCAGTACTACTGGTGGCATAAAATGAAGAGAGAGATAGCTCGCTTTGTGGCGAAGTGCCTGGTATGTCAGCAAGTCACGGCTGAGTATCAGAGATCTGCAGGATTACTTCAATCGCTCCCTATACCGAAGTAGAAATAGGAGCACATCACTATGGACTTTGTTACAGGCTTTCCGAGAAGTCCTAGTGGTCACAATGCAGTATAGGTAATCGTGGATAGGCTCACCAAGTCCGCTCACTTTTTACCCTTCAGAGTTGGGCAATCTACAGAGGTCTTAGCAGATATGTACATGAGGAAGATTGTGCGACTGTATGGAGTACCGGTTAGTATAGTGTCTGACAGGGATATGAGGTTTACATCTTACTTTTGGCGGAGTATGCAAGAGAGTCTCGGTACCCGTCTGAAGTTTAGCACATTGTATCACCCACAGACAGATGGCCAGTCGGAGCCCACCATTCAGACGATGGAAGACATGGTAAGAGCGTGCATGCTTGATTTCGGAGGATCATGGAAGGACTATTTGCATTTGGTCAAGTTTTTCTACAACAACTGCTATCAGGCGAGCATCTAGATGGCTCCCTATAAAGCGTTATATGGAAGGAAGTATCGTTCCCCAGTATATTAGAGCAATATAGGCGAGAGACAGATTCTTGGGCCAGAGTTGGTTGTTCGTATAGTAGAGAAGGTGAAGAAGATTCAAGGGAACCTGCGAGCAGCACAGGACAGACAGAAGAATTTAGGCGAATACGCATCGACGACCCCTAGAGTTCCAGGTTGGAGATCATGTGTTTCTAACGATCTCACCTACTCGAGGGACTTTCAGATTTGGAGGCAGAGGAAAGCTGAGTTTGAGGTACAACGGACCATTGGATGTGTTGGAACGCATCGGAGAAGTTGCTTACAGGTTAGCCTTGCCGTAGACTTTGGAAGTAGTGCATGACGTCTTCCATGTATCTTAGCTAAGGAGGTACATGCCAAATTCGAGTCACGTGCTTGATCATTCAGAGATCACAGTCGGCCCGAGTTTATCATACCAAGAGGAGCCTGTTGAGATTCTGGACAGAAGTGAGAAGGTATTGCGAGGTCAGACTATTCATCTACTTCGTGTCACATGGAGGCATCATGCACCAGGCGAGTCAACCTCGGAACGTGAGAAGGATATTCGACAGCGTTATCCCCATCTTTTTGAAGGCCTAGGTATGTAGTAGTATTTTAATTTTAGTCAGTAGTTCTTACCATACGTATTTTTTAATTTCGAGAATGAAATGCTCTAAGGAGTGTAGATTGTAAACCCCCTCGACCAAATTTAGGATTATTTAATTTAAATTGAGTGACTAGGATTAATTTGGATACAATTAGGATTAATGTACATCAATTATGGACTTAATATACCTCACCGTTATTTCGATGTTTGGAGCGTTACACTAGTAGCTATCTTCAAACAAGGTTCATACACATTTGCTAGACATGCCAAACTACCCATCTGACCCTTGTGTAACTTTTAGATACTCAATATTGTGCTTCATTTTAGCTGCGCAATATTTGTTACAAACGTCCCTGAAGAATTCTAATAAACCCAATTTCTCATAATTTCCCATTCCCATTTGAATTTGAGGCACAACCACAACCCAACTCCATATAACCCAAATTAGGGTATTAACCTTTTCTGAGCCTGCTATGCCCATGACTCTTGTGTTCCACCCAATTTTAATCCCATGTGTTCTCAAATTGACAAAAGAACGCCAGGTGCTTTTGTTTGTAATTTAATTAACTGGAGGCCAAGTTCACCCAAAACAAGACCTAACCAAGCCCATGTACACCCTTTCATGTAGATAAGCCCCTACTCTAAAGAGCCCTGGCCGTTCCAAAGCCAGAGGTTAGCCCATAATTCTCCTCCTATATAAATATACATCTTTTCTCTACTAAAAACCCTAAAATCATAATCATCACCACCACCCCTCAACCCTAGCCGAACACCCCTACTTAACTTCCCCAACACCACTAACACCTCAGGCGCCACCCCCATAGCCACCGGACCACCCCCTCAGGCCGCCACGCCTCTAGCCACCGGACCACCCCCTCAGGCCACCTGCACCACCGCCATCAACCATCCCTATTATCCATCCAACCCGACCCCTAGCCGACTTCCCAAAGCCGCCCGACTGCTCCCAACCCCCACCACCTCCAGCACCTCCAGTCCGACCAGCGCCCCCTTCCCCACGACCCTGACCACCTTCCTCCACCGCCAAACCGTTGCTCACGCCACTGCCAAGCTGCTGCTGCCGCTGTTGTAACTGCTGCTGTTGTCCGTCGATCGCCGGAGTACGTGCCACCGAAGAGCGCAGACCCCCGTTTTGCCACGCCTAGGTAACCACCTGATTTTCTTTTCCTTCATTATATCGTTCGTTGTGTAGTTGTATCATCGTATCACCGTGTCGTATGTCGACACGAACAAATTAAAATAAAACATATATAGGTGAATATGTATGTTAACTAGATTAGTCAGTAATTAATAAATAATAATTACCCTATTGATATGACTTGTATAAGGGACTTGTACTTCACCTAAAAACCTGGACATAAACCAAGTACACTTAACATGGAAAATAAGGACATGTATTTGTACGAAACATAAATAGTTTGGTAACCTATAACTTCGGTAACTTATTATCGTAAGAGACACGGTAACTGAGGATAGGATACGTGTCTACCTTAGCTAAGTGCACATGAGACTCTATAGTCGACCAGCCATGATTCTTGCGACAGTACCTGAGAGCAGCGTCGTAGTATTGTGTATATTACTTTAGTGTCTGATGATAGAATTTGCTATATTATATTGTGTGTTTAGGGTCACTGGACCAGCCAGGAGATACTGCAGGGGCAGGCTATTGGCATTCACAACTTGAGAACCCAGACAAGATACCTTGCCATATTTACTGTTTAAATTAAATGATGCATATGTTGTATGATATCTTATTGCTTTATTTCATATGATTGTGCGCGTCCGAGATTGACTCGGGTGCAATCGACGGATGCGTCAATGAGTAGTGTACTTGACCTAGTTATTAGCAGACTCACCCCATTGGGAGTATACTCTGATATCTTCCGAGACCGACACTCTTACACGTTTCACGATGACAAATTCATATTGGGATGCGGGTTCGCGTACTCGACTAGCTATCAGTGCGTGTGACATGCATCACGGTTAGTGCGTAATTCAAGATTTTGTATTAAGAGAGACTTGGCATATAGATACATGGTATGCACGTCGAGTATTCGACTTGTATATTTACATTGGACGGGGAGGACAACTAGTAGGCGTATGGGACACACACATTAGAATCCGTAGTATCCGGAGGAGCCACGGATCCAATGACTTCATTTATGCAGGTATCCTGTTCTTCGGAGCGGTATGGACGTTATATTATTCAGATGCCCTATTTTTAGGAGCGGTATGGACGTTATATTATTCAGATGTCCCGTTCTTCGGAGCGGTATGGACGTTATGCCTATGCCTACCCATACGTACCAAAGTTGTCCTCATATTGCATTCACTTAGATGGTTAGCACACCCTTTATTTATTTTATTCAGTATTTATATATATGGCATGCTTCTATGTATCTTGTTACGTCCCTCTAAGGACCTGGTACCTTTTCAGATTTGGACGAGGCATATTAACCCATAGTGTACGGCCCAGGATAGGAGACGAGAGGTACTAGAGGTAGAGTTTCCGTGATCAGTTGGTAGGCCTTCTGCCTAGGATTGGGAACATCATTATCTAGTCAGCCGATGTCCTAGTCATTACTCTTTTTATCTGTCATTCAGTACTTATATTTTATCATAGTAGTGGGTTTGTCCCCACCAGACATTCTTGGTTGTACCATTTTGAGACCGGCGTTTATCTTCCAGTATTTATTTTAGTACTTTCTTGCTGTTTATATTGTGGATGAGATTAGATTACCTATTTTTGATTGATATTGGACTTGTTAGTATTTAGGACAGCGTAGCACTCTTCGCTAGGATCCATTAAATTGGGTTATCCTCGGAGACGTGACATCTGGCTATTGCCACGTGGCCTGGTCCCGTGTATTTTTAGGACTAGGGCGTGACAGCTTGGTATACCTGCAGTTAAAGCCAGAGAGACAGAGGCCAGGTAGACCACTTCAGTCTTTACCCATTCCAGAGTGGAAGTGGGAGAATGTGATGATAGACTTTGTTTCAGGGCTTCAACTTTCTCAAGGAGGTAAAGATACAATTTGGGTCATCGTAGACATGTTGACCAAATTGGTCCACTTTCTGCCATTCAAAGTGGGTACATCTACAAAGAAGCTCGCAGAGATATATGTGCGTCAGATAGTCATATTGCATGGAGTTCCTGTGAGTATAGTCTCGGATCGGGATAGTCGCTTTACGTCCTACTTCTAGAGGAGTTTGTAGGCTAGCTTGGGCACTTAGCTCAAGTTCAGTACCGCATATCACCCTCAGACAGATGAGTAGTCGGAGAGGACTATTCAGACTCTCGAGGACATGCTACACACCTATGTTTTAGACTTTGGAGGATCTTGGGAGGATTATCTCCACTTGGTAGAGTTTTCTTATAATAGCAGCTACCGGGCCAGTATAGAGATATCACCATTTGAGGCATTGTATGGACGGAGATACCGCACTCCGTTATCATGGGATGATGTTAGTGAGATAGCCTTATTGGGACTAGAGATGGTTGTGGATGCAGCTGAGAAAGTGAAACTCATCATGGATAGACTTCGGGTGGCACAGGATAAACACCGGCATTGGGCTAATAGCCACCAGAGATCATTGGAGTTTGAGGTATAGATTTTATTTTGCATTGCTTGTGATTATTTGTTTTGTTAGAGTGCTAAGACTATGTTTTGTGATAGGTTGGCGATCTGGTTTTCTTGAGGATTTCTTCGACATGTGGCACGATTTATTTCGGTAGAGGCAAGAAGCTTAGTCCGCGATTATTTGGACCTTTCAGTATTCTCGAGAGGGTCGGTGGAGTTGCTTACAGACTAGACTTGCCACCTGTATTGGAGGGAGTGCACAACATATTTTATGTATCGTAGCTGAGACGGTACGTGGCTGATCCTAGTCACGTGTTGGATCACTCAGAGATAGAGGTGGGCCCTACTCTTAGCTATCCAGAGCATCCAGTTGAGATTCTAGATCAGAGAGAGAAGGTGCTACAAAACCAGGCGATTCCTTTGGTGTGTGTCATGTGGAGGCATCACTCGCCAGGAGAGAGTACCTGGGAGCGAGAGGCCGAGATGCGCAAGCGATATCCTTATCTATTTGAGCCATGAGGAATAATTCTTTCTTGCTTGTATTGATTGCTTTTGGTAGTTAGTTTCTTCCTTAATTTTGAGGATAAACTTTTTCTAAGGTGGGTAGGATTGTCACCCTCACTTTTCCAACTAGGGGTAGTTTGGTAATTGGGCATAGGTATTTATTTTTTTAGGAATATAATATTAAATAATATAAATATTGTAAATATTATTTATTGTATTATTTATTTATTTTTAGATGTTAGATTTTATTTTGGACTTGTGTTAGTGGACCTAACTAGTTTAGATTAGATCCATGGACCAACATTTATTTCTAGTTAGAATTGAGCCCAATAGTAAGCCCATTCATTAGGAGGATGAATTAATTAGTTAAACCAATTCGACTAGAACCTTTCCTCTTTAATTAATTCCTTCATGACAAGCCCCAAGGGGTATTATAGATATTTTATAGCATCTTGGATGAGGGGGTAGAGGCCAGCCACCATAGGAGTGGAGAGAGACTCTCTCTCTTTATTTTTTATTACAAATCAAGATTTAGAATTTTCTTTTTCAAAATTCTTTCATCCCTACACCAATTCTTACCCAAATTTCTTCCCAATTCCTTTCCTATTCATTATTTGAGGCTATTAGAATAAGGAGAACGCAAGAATCTACAAAGAGGAAACAAGGATCTATAAGGAGGGGCAAGGATCTAAAAGTTAAAGGCTCTTGATACTCAATTTGGGGATTTCATTGGGAAACCATATTCCAATAGGTACAATTCAGTTTTTCTCTCTAATTAGACTCTAAATCTATAATTTAATCACTAGAAACCCTCCCATTTACTAAGGCTCCCCATAGAAATTGGAATTTGGTTCATATGAGGCATATGGAGAAAGTTGTATGGTATTTTGTATCAATTTTAGGGGAATTTCGATATTGGCACATCTTCTGTTTGTCAATAGGTCAATTAGACCAAATTGACATGTGTTTGATTGTGTGTGACTATTTTTGTATCCATAATTCGATACATGTAGGCTGTACCCCGATAATTTGGTAATACGAGTTAATTTGGGGGTTTTCTTTCGACACGGGGGTTTGAGCATGTCACATTCTGACACGGGCACGTCGAGGAATAGCTAACACTTTGTGTTACTTCTAATTGTGATTTTAGACTTGCTCGTATCATTCGAGATACGTTTGGTGGTGTGGTGGAGCCATATCACAAGCGTATCATAGATCGAGTGTGATACGTGTATGATGCAATCCACGTGTTTGTTCCTTGTATTTCAATTCAATATACCTTGGTAATAGCTATTAGAGCATTATAATTATAGTTGTTATATGATATATATGTATATATATAATTATGTTTACGTTCTATATTTATTTTGATGTATTGGTGGTCATGGAAGAATAGGAGAATGCATGTGCATCACTAGTGTGGTTATGTGGTGACATATATATATATATATATATATATCAGTGAGTGTATGTTTGTATTAGATGTGTGCATGTGAGCTAGAGGGGGGAATTATAAGCAAAAGCAAGACGATAAGCAGCGAAAAGCCGTAACAGAAGCACCAAGAAGTAGCAGCAGAAGCAGGTCGAGAAGCAACTGCAGAAGCAGCGAGAAGCAGCAGTAGCAAGCTGCAACAGCGAGAAGCAGCACTAGAAGCAGCGAGAAGCTGCAGCAGCAAGCAGTAAACTGCAGCAACAACAGAAGCAATAAGCTGCTGCAGCAGCAGAAACAACAAGCAATAAGCAGCAACAAAAGCAATAAGCTGCAGCAACGGCAAGTGATAAGCAGCAGCAGCGATATCAGAAGCAATAGTAACAAGCTAAGTTAGTTTATATTGATAAGTTAGTTGGTAAGTTAAGTATATATATATATATATATATATATATATATATATATATATATATATATATATATATATATATATATATATATATATATATATATATATATATAAGCAATAGTTAGTATTGGTTAGTACTATTTCTAGCTTACTTGAGTTACACCAAGGTAATGAGAGTTGAGGTATATTGGGTATGGGCATTGAATATCCATTGGGTATGTTAGTTATGTTAATTGGTATAGTATTATTATAAGTTTAAATGCATGTTAGTGTACAGTGAGGTATATTGGTTAGTTAGCTAATGTTAGATATTGGATTACCTTGTGATACCAAGGTAATATCAAGGTATTGGTTTATATTCAAGGTTTTGAGTTTGTACATCAAGGTGGGTGTGTAGGTGGTGTGATACCGCATTTGGTTCAATACCAAGGTATCCACTTAGCATTAGTTTAGCTAGGAGTACTATATATATATATATATATATATATATATATATATATATATATATATATATATAGTATTTTTATATCTAATAACTTGCGTATCTTATGATACGATTTTTTGTTGGTATCCTAGTATCCTAATATAGCTAGTATAGCCTAGTTACATAGTGTGTGGACCTAATATCCTAGAGATGGACTCATACAACCTAGAAATAGCTAGTTTGACCAAGTTTGACTACTTTGACCTAGAGTTGACCAAGTTTGACTTTTTTGACTTAGAAATTGCTTTATGACCAAGATTTGAACTAGTTTAACTTATTTTTATTCCAAAATCTTGTATTGATGCAATATACCATATATTGGTCTGTGTAACACCAGCTTGGACATCGAGAGACACACCTTGTTCAGGACCTCAGGCTAGTAAATTTCTCTGTTAGTTTTTATTTCATAATAATGTATATATCTCATGTTCTAGAACTGTATACTTGATTCCGACACAGTGGTTTCACTGACTGTCACTACATGGATCCTGTTAGGAGATGTTATCCTATACCGTATTCAGTAGGTACTTATTCACATATTTTATCGTATATATCACGTATTGATTTAGTATACTTCGTATTCACACACTGCTCGTGTTCAGTATGCTTATATTCGTGTACACATACTGCTCGTGTTCAGTGTGTCCATATAAGTGTTCGTAACGTGTCATAATTAGATCTATTAGTATTGGTTGGGGATGGGGGATTAGGAGTTGATTATGTGATCAAGTCCCAGTGTATTCGTGTACATGTCGATTATATATCACACTTGTAATCGAGTTACCATATTGTATTCATATTCAACCTAAACCGATCACATAATGAACTAGTTTTCCATGGCACATTAGCTAGATTTTATTTATTTCTATTATATTGCAGATATTCTATTGTATGTTCTTCTTTCTATTATATTACCTGTTCACTCTAGTTTATTTTATTCTGTTTATTAGATATCTTATATTCTTTTCTATTATTTATTTTATATGCTTGATTATATATTTAAAACTGCTTTCAGAGGTATGTACTTTGCTCAAATTCTGACTGGATATATTTTTCAGATGATTGGCTCGTAGACCAGTGTCTTACATACTACGGACCGCATGAGGACATACTATTAGAGGATACTCCTGTTGACTAGGACGACTTAGTACCAGAGCCTGAGGAGGTTTAGATTATTTTGTTAGGCTTTTATTCAGACTTATGGCATGTATATTATTTCAGTCTTGTGGATTTTTGTGCTTCTCTTTCTTTCGTTATTCTATATCGTGCTTATCTTCCTTAATTGCATTGTGATTTAGTATAGTTACATTTATGAGATACCATATTGTTCCTCCGTTTGGAGTTGAGATAATTGATAGGTACCTTATATATATTGTGTGAGATGTTTAGATAGTAGAGTTGACCTTGACATTGTTCTACCGTCGATGCTGCGGCGTACGCTGGACATACCCACGTACTCATGCCCGAATATCCGGGTGCGGGTCATGACAAAGGGACAACAAAATTGATGTTAAGATATTGATGTAGCAGCAATATGAAAGGGGGAGTTCTTGTGGATTATAGTGTGTATGAGTGAATATTGAGATAGTGTGTTTGGGCTATCTGTGTACTGTGTCCTAGGTGTGTTGGTGGGGGTAGCTGAGATCACTGATGTGGTGTGTGTATATTATATTGGTGTAAAGTACCTTTGTGTGAGTTTGACAGTGTCTTAGTTCTTGGCTCAGTTCCAGCATGCGGGGAGGTCAGGTTATAGGCACTCAGTCTGTGCAACTGTGACAGATGGTAATTAAGAGTGTAAACCATATATTAGTTAAGGTTGTAGGCTTGTGAATAGTGAGTTTGTGTGTGGCATCATATATCAGTTAAGGTAAAGTTAGTAATGCATATCAATTAGCAACAAGGCGGTGCATATAAGCTAGTATAGTATGCACATCAGTTAGTATAAAATAGTACTTGTATGAGTATGGATGGAGTATTAAGTGCTTATATCAGTTGGATTAGCTAGTTGTATCAGTTAACATTAGTTAGTATGGTAGCAGTTAGTATTAAGGTGGTGTGATATTAGTCAGTATTAGTTTTGAATTATATTGAAGTATTGTATATATATAAGTTATATTGTGTATAGAGATACATAGAGTATTCTAGTACCTAGTGTATAGGTACATTAGTGCTATTTGCTTATATAGCTATCTTTGGTTAGTTATAGCTAGTTTAGTTGTTAACCTTAAGTTATAGACCTAGACACCTAGGTAACACCAAGTTAAGACCTAGTTTGATTAGAATGACTTAAAAATGGCCTAGAAAGCATATTTAGTGCATTTAGCTCATTTATCACTTTATTTCACCCAATTGACATGCCACTCATATATAGGTTGTGTGGCACCATCTAGGATACCGAGTCATAATTGTTGCTCAGGACCACAGACGAGCACATTGTCTGATAGTTTTCTTATTTGATAGTCTTTATATTTCATGTATTTAGTATTGGGATATTTGATTCCTGATACGATGGTTATACGGATTGATATACATGGATCTTGGTCATGAGATGTTATTGTTGTGATGACTCAGTGATCACTGTGTCGTTCTTCATGATTACTCAGTGATTATTGTGATATCTTAGTGATTATATAGACAGTGATCATAGTGCATGATATTATAGATCGTGCAATGTGATATACGTCTTATAACGTATCGTTATTTGGATCCGTGTACTAGTCAGGGGTTTGAGAAAGTATTAGTGGATATGTGATCATACCTTATAGACTATAATTTTATGTAGCTTATTATTGTTAGCAGATCATGTAACTCACGTGTGATCATGCTAGCTTACCTTTTATTGATAGCCCGTGTTAGGCCCAAGCAGATCACTTTATCTTACTAATAGTTCAAGGTACATTTATTATATTATTTTCTTTTTTTCAGTTCATGATATTGATGTTCCTCATCATATTGTTCTCAGTTCTTGCCATTATTTACCATGATACTTTTTCTCGTCATATATACTAGTTCAGTTATTTTTATTATTTATTTTTATTACTATTGTTGTTTTATAGTTTCTGTCAATTATTGGAACAGCTTTTGGGTTATACTTTGCTCCAATCCTGACTAGATATATTTTTCAGATAATTTATTAGAGGACTGGTGTCCTACGTACTACGGGCCACAGGATGGCGAGACAGTTGAGATAGCACCCGTAGAGCCTATTGAGATAGTACCAGCAATCGATGAGGCTTAGCTAGTTCATTTATGATATTGTATATATCAGTTAGACACTTTTGGCATATATTATATTTGAGATCATTGAGTTGTGATTAGTCTAGTAGATTTGTGATGTATTTGACTCTGTATTTCTTTTCTTCTATTCTATATCGTGCCATATCTTCCTCTACCTCTATTTTATTATTGTGATGGAGTATTGTCTACCATTATCATATTATCATATTGTCCTCCATTTGGAGGCACATTAGTTAGATTGCAGTTATTTCATCATATTGCAGATATTCATATTGTTAATCAATATTCTCGTATATTATAATAAAATAACTGCAATCTAACTAATGTGCCTCAGAATAAAAGTCCATTATGTAATCGGTTTGGGTGAACATGATTTGGTAAGACGATTACAAGTGAGGTATGTAACCAGAATATACACAATATAACAATGGGGCTTTGATCACATAATCAAATATGATAAAATAACTACAATATAACTAATGTACACAGTTCATTATGATGAATATCTGCAATATAATAAAATAACTGTAATCTAACTAATGTGCCTCAGAATACAAGTTTATTATATGATTGGTTTGGGTGAACATGATCAGGTTAGACGATTACAAGTGAGGTATATAACCAGAATGTACACGATGAAACAATGGAGCTTTGATCACATAATCAACTTCTACTATCCCACCCCTAACTAATACCGATGGATCCAATCACGACACGCTACAAACACAAAATATAACCACTGAACACGAGCGGTGGGTGTATACGAATAAGCACACTGAACACGAGCAGTGTGTGAACACGAAATATAATCAATTCCTAATATACACGATGAGATACATGTACACGAGTACCCACTGAACACAGTAGGGGATAACATCTCCTGACGGGATCTATGTAGTATAAGTCCATGAAATCACTGTGTCGGAATCAGGTATATAATTCTAGAACATGCATATATATAATATTATGAATTAAAAATTATCAGAGAAATGTACTCGCCTAAAGTTCTGAGCAAGGTGTGTCTCTTGATGCCAAAGCTGGTGTCACACAGACCTAATATGGTATATTGTATCAATAAAAGGTTCCAAAATAAAAATAAGTTAAGTTGATGCAATACTAGGTCAATAAACCATTTCTAGGTCAAACCGATAAAATCTAGGTTATAAGAGTCTAACAATAAGTCACTAAGTCGATATACTATGAAACTAAACTATACAAACTAATATAAGATACTAAAAGACACTCAAAAAGCCGTATCCTAAGATACACAAGTTTAATTATAGAAAATAGACTTTAGTTATATATTCAAGTCAATAATTATGATACTATAATAAAAAAATGGAATAGGATACCTTGGCCTTGTACTAATGCGTATCACACCTATCTCGATACCCAAACTCAATACCTTGGGTATCGACCCAATACCTTGGTATTACCTCGGTATCCCAAGTTAATCCAAAACACTTAACATAAAACTAATACAAATAGACATATAAAACCCCAAACAAATATACTAACTATAAACTAATACTATAATATATATATCAATATAATATATAAACTAACTATAATACCAACATACATAGGAATGTATAGCTAAATATACCTAACTATCAACATACACTACTTATTAGCATATATATACTAGACTAACTGTTTACTAAATAAGTATATAACTAGTTATCTAGCTACACTAACTTAACACTAGACTACCAATCAATAATATACTAACTTTACTGAAATACTAACTATAACCAATTAACTTGATCACTAACTAAATAACTCTAATACCTTGAATGCCCAACTAAATAACTGATACCTGAACTGAATGTGCTGGCACTGATACTTCTACTGATACATTAGGGTCTGTTGATGCTGATACATGGGGTTGTTGTCACTGTGCACTGATACAACACAGAAAAAATATCTGCAGACTGATACTGTGCTGGGGCTCCTCATTCCCTGCTGATACTTGGTGTGGGAGCTGCTGTGCTCTCCTCGAGCACTGCCTCGAGCTGATGAATCACCCTACTGTTGTCCCTGATCATGCTGCACACTGAACACTACTGAGCCTTGCTCATTGTCTGTAGTTGCTCTGCCTCTCGCTTAAGTAGTCGGTGTACATTGTACTGCCTCGAGCAGGCTTGCTGTGCAGTTGCACAGTGCCTCCGAGCTACAGCTGCTGCCCTTCGTGCACTGATGCACTGATCAAATATACTGCTCGACTGATCCCTGCATCAACAATATCCATTGGGGACAGCAACTGCTCTCTGATGAGCAGTGCAACCCGAGCCCTCCTCCTTGCTGATGTGCTCCCTGCTGATGTGCTCCCTACTCAGCAACACAATAATGCACGGGCACACCTGCATGGGATATCCCTCTCTCACACACAAATACCAATACAATGCACACAACCCTCTATGTATGTATATATATATATATACACTATTATACATAAATACAAACACACACATACATATATACAAGTACATATATATATATATATATGACTATATACTCTATTATATACACACATATACACCAATATATATACATATATATATATATAAATTGCATAAATATCATATAGATATATAAACACACATGCACAAATAGGAAAGAGGATAAAACACCAAACAAGTGGCGTGCACCGAACCTGTATCACACTAACTCTATGATACGCTTGCGATACGGCTCCAACACACAACCAAACGCATCTCGGAGGACACGAGCAAGTCTAATACACTAAATATAAGCAATATGTATAGTAATTAGATTAACTACATGTCCGTGTCATAATGTGATATGTACAAGGCCCCGTGTTGGAGGAAAACCCCCAAAATCAACCTATTTCGTCAAATTGACGAGATACGACCTATGCGTACCCAATTATGGATACGACACTAGTCACAAATAAGCAATCATATGTCATTTTGATCTATTAGACCAAATGACAAACATCACATGTGCAAATCTCGGAATTCCCCAAAAATTGACACCAAATTGCACGTAACTTCCACCGTAGGTCTTCGATGAAACTAAAACCAATTTCTATGGATAGCATATGTATGTGGTTTGGTTTCTCATGGTTAAATCTCAGATTTAAAGTCTAGTAGAAGGGTCAAAACTGAATTATATGTGGTTAGGGCTAGGGTTTTGATCACTACAGCGGCTGGGGCTAGGGTTTTGATCACCACAGCGGTTGGAGGGCCGGGCTTCGCCGGAGGGAGGCGCTTCATCGTCGGGCGGAGGCGGCCGGGTGCTGGGTCGGTTGAGCTCTGAGGGAGATGGCCGGCTCGAGGTGCTGCGGGGGACGGAGGGTGCTGGAGGAGCTCTGGCGAAGTCGAGGGGAGCTGCTGCGGGTCGGGGAGAGGGCGGAGGACGGCGAGGGGAGAGGGCTTCACCGGAGACGACGGTGGAGGAGGAAAGCAGGAGGAGGAGAAGGCTTGTTGGGAGGAGACGGTGGAGAGAGGGAAGGCGGTGGCTATGGTCGTCGAGGAGCTGCGGGTCGGGGAGACGGTGAGGAGAGGGCGGCCGGGGCTAGGGCAGGGCAGCGGGGTCTCGTCGGTCGAGGGGGTTAGGGTTCCGGCGGTGTCGAGGCGGATATCGAGAGGGGTATATAGAGGCGGCCAGAGAAGGAAAGGGTTTCGGATTAGGGTCCCGATCTGGTTAACGGGTCCGGGTCAGGTTCAATTAGGATCTGACCCGACCCGTTAAGAGTTGGGTTCGGTTCGGTTCGGTTCTCCATGGTTCGGTTCGGGTTGGTTTGGCTTGGTTCAGTTGAACTGGATTTATTTCTAGGGTTAGTAATTAATTAGTTTTTAGGGCTTTAAAAATATTTCTGGGGTCCAATAAATTCCCGGAAAATTATCTTATGTCTAGTTTTTTATTTTACACCTAAAAATATTATTTTTATAATATTTTAATATTAATTAACATCATTTAAAATTGTCTTAATTGTAAAATACCTTGGTTTTATTTAGTTAAAAATTACAGAAAAAATTCCAGAAAATTATGAAAAATTAATTTAAAAATTTTGAAAAAATTAGGGGATTTACAGAATCTCCTCGCGTAATGCTCCTCTCGGTATACACAATCTGGTACCATGCCCAATGATCCATCATCTACGATGATGAAGTCCTCTACCATCCCCATATGGACCTGTGCTCTGATGCTCCTCAGAGACTCATCCTCATACTGTCTGACTCTAATCCGGTCCGTCAGCTCTGACTGTACCTGAAGTCCCTATATCTGTGCTGCGACTCCAGGAACAAGTACCTCAATGCCCAAACTATCAAGATCTGCCAATAAATAACTGTCTCTAGTCAAGCACATAGCCACAGAATACCTGCTCAAGGCATCCGTGACTACGTTGGCCTTCCCTGGATAGTACTTCAAGAAAATGTCAAAGTCTTTCATCAGCTCCAACCATTGTCGATGCCTCATGTTGAGCTCCTTTTGTGTAAACACATACTTCAAGCTCTTATGGTCTGTGAAGATCTCCACTCTCTCTCCATATTAGTAGTATTTCCATAATTTGAGAGCAAAGATAACCGCTGCCAACTCCAAGTCATGGGTAGGGTAGTTCTTCTCATGCGGGCGTAATTGCCTGGAAGCATAGACAATCACCTTTCCGAGCTGCTGTAACACACAACCCAAACTCTTTCCTGATGCATCACTGTAAATGGAAAATCCTTCTGCTACTGATGGCAATGTCAAGATTGGAGCTACAGTCAACCTCCTCTTCAGGTCCTCAAATACTGACTAATAATCCTCAGTCCAGACGAATTCTACGTCCTTCTTGGTTAGTCTAGTCGTCCGCTCTGTAAGTCTGAAAAAGTCCTGAATAAACCTCCGGTAGTAGCTTGCTAATCCAAGAAAACTCCTGATCTCTGCTACTGAACTCGGGGTAGACCACGATTCAACTGCTGAAATCTTCTTCGGGTCCAACGAGATTCTATCTCCTATAATAATATGTCCGAGGAATTCAACCTTATCAAGGAAGAATTTACATTTTGATAACTTGCCATACATCTTCTCCTTCCTGAGGGTCTCCAGAACTATCTTCAAGTGCTGCTCATGCTCCTCTGAGATCTTCGAATATATCAGAATATCATTAATGAATACTACAACAAACTGGTCCAGGTACTGATGAAACACCTTGTTCATCAGGTTCATGAACACTGTCGGGGCATTGGTCATGCCAAACGACATCACCAAGAACTTGAACTGCCCATAACGAGTCCTGAAAACTGCCTTCGGGATGTCTTTCCTCTTCACTTTCATTTGGTGGTACCCTGACCTCAAGTCTATCTTTGAGAATACCTTCGCTCCGCTCAACTGGTTAAACAAGTCATCAATCCGTGGCAACAGGTATTTGTTCTTGATAGTGAGGTTGTTAAGTACCCTGTAGTCGATACACATACGTGCCGACCCATCCTTGTTTGGTACAAAAAAGTACTGGAGTACCCTATTGTGATGAACTGGAACATATAAAGCCCTTGTCTTGCAACTCATCCACCTGCTTCTTCAACTCTGCCAGTTCGCTGTTGTTTACTCTATAGATGTGTTAAAATATCGGCTCTGCACCTGGTACCAAATCTGTAAAGAATTCCACATCTCTGTCCGGCGGCAACCCCGATAACTCCTCTTGAAAGACATCCAAGAACTCTGCTATCAACGGATGTGGCAGCTCCTGCTCTTCTACCAAAGCTCCACAAAAATTGCCTTCACTCTACTCTGCTCCTCGGACTAACTCGAACTCCGGCTCTCCTGGCGTCTAAAATAAAACTCTGCCTTCATGAAAATTAATACTAGCGTGATGTCTACTCAACCAATACATACCTAGTACTATATCGTAACTCGGAAGTGGCATTACGAGTAAATATACGCTCAACTCACAGCCTCCCAAATAAACTCTCTGGTTCTTGCAAACATCACTGACCAGGATAATGCCACCCCTGGTCGTGATCTTGCAAGTCCTTGCCAACGGTTCAGACTCAAGACGATGCCTTAAAGCAAAAGAAACAGATTCAAAGCTATGAGAAGCACCAGAATCAAACAAAATATGAGCTGGAAAGGAATCGAGATAAACTGAACCTGAGATGACATCGCCAACCGGGTCCTCCTCCTCGCCAATCAAGGCAATAGCTCGCTCCTGTCGTTGCGCTCCTCTCTGCTGCTGATGCTGGGCAAACTGCTGCTTCTACGGTGGAAGAGGTCCTCTCTGCTGTCCTGTTAGTGGTCTAGCGGGTGCCCTCTGCGCCTGTCCTCCACCCTGAATTGGACGAGTTGGGACTTTAGGACAAGCCCTCAACTGATGATCTCCCGAACCACAGAATAAGCATTGGTCTAGCCTCATCCTGCAAGGGTCCCATCCGTGTCCTTGATTCTTACAGAAAGTGCAAGAAACTATTGCCCTCTAGATCTGATGCATCTGCTGTACTGGCGCTCAAGCTGACCCGTGATACTGCTGCCTCTGGTGTTGGAAGGCCTCTGGTGCTGCTATTGGAAGTGAGGCCACTTCGCTGGATCCGTATTGGTGCTGGATTCTCCTGTGTCCCTCGGCCTCTTAGAGCCAAGATCTAAGTCATCCTCCGCTCTCTGCGCCTGTATGAGAATCTCCTCGAAGGTGGCGGTAGGATCTCCGTTGGTGTAAGATTTGACCTCCCGGTTCAGGTCCTTCTTGAACTTCCTGGCTTTGCCTCTAGGGTTCTGCCCCTCCACGAAGTGACCTAGTCGGCAATACTCTGCCGCATACTCGTCCACTGACATACCTCCCAGGATGAGGTACTGGAACTGGCTCTCCAAAGATGTAAGAGCGTCGCCGTTTCATCGGAGGCTACACCCAAAATTTTTACGGAGGAAGGATCGACAGCTTCAAAGCATGCCCCTTCAAAGTCGAGCGCTGCCATTTTATCGGCAGGATCCGTAACAAAGTCAAAGGTTGTGTCAACTCCGCCCTCCCCTGAGATGTCTTCACCTAAAAAGAAGACAAGAGAAAGTTAATATCAACCTGATGTTAATTTTCCTAAAAGAGGCGTAAAGACAATATTTACCCATGGCCGATGGTATATATGTCGCGTCCGCAGCCAGTACAGCTAAATTATTTCTTAATGATGCTAAGCGAGCTGTCATACCTGGAGAAGAGGGTGCACCAACTGACACTGGCGGGTAGTCTTCCCAGTCTTCACCAAGATCCACTCGAGGCTCATCGGGTAGAATATCGCTAGAAATACTTACAGAATAAGGGTTACTCCTATTATTGGTCTGGATGAAGATATATGGAATCTTATTATGCTCGGCCTCGGAGGTGATCTCGTAGCACTACCAGAAGCAGTAGTAGCAGCGATCTCGAGCAAAGAATCTCCGGCACTGCCAGCCGGAACTACGGAGGTTCCCTCTCTAAAAGGCGAAGGACATCTAATCAAAGAATCATCCCCAACAGGGGAGACGACAGGCTCGCTCCTAGGAGCTCCCCTGGTGGAAGCCCTTTTTGGATTTCTGGAAATCTTCTTCTTGCGAGGGAAAGACTCTTTCGGAGTGGAAGCCTTCCGTTTCTGGGGGATAACGAGAGGCTCTGCCGGCGGAGTTATTACGCCTCTCGGTATTGTTGTCAAGAACTCGTCTGCCCCGGCGATGTCCTCATTCTCATCCGAGGAACCTCATCCCTTGCGGTAGACCTATGGGAGGGCATCCTAAAACTTCTATGCACGTCAAAATCACGATGGAAGGTTTTTATGGACGCATAGAACTGTGTATATGAGTGAAGGATGCGCAACTCCATAGAAAGAGAAGTCACGGGCACGGCAAAAGTCGCACCAGTACAGCCCGTGATAAAGTACCGCCATCCTCTGGCTCCATCAATAAGTCCACCTTTGGACTTGAAGCTGGTAATGGCATTCCCCACATGCAGCTGATCATACCCAAACTGCCTGGCAAACCGACTGGACAAATAAGGCTCCAGGTAGCAGTGGTCATCGCTTTTGTACAGCAAATAGGAAGGTCTAATGCAGACCAACCAGTAGAAGGCTTCAGGAGAAAGAATGGTCATGGTCCTCCCATGGCCTCCATCCTTAAGTTTTTTCTCCTGTTGATTGATATGTACAGGGGGAACGATATAGAAGAGCTTCCAGCTGTGGGCAACATTTAACGCCCGCCGGCAATCTATGACGGTCGTCACGTTCCAAGAGAAATTCTTGTAATTCAACAAGAAGTTATTTTCTGAACCACTGGAAGGACCGGGAGACATCACCCTGGTGTTGTGAAGAATTAACCATCCCATCAAGTATAGGAATGGTAATTCCACTCGGGGAAAGCTTTCACGCTGCGTATCGTTAGCTAGCAGCCCATCAGTAAGGGCCCTCAGGCTTGCTTGTATTCTACATACCATAGCAGGAAGCAGGCCCAGTCTTGCTCTGAACACTAAATGCACTGCAGGCCATAAGGTGTTGCGATGGATGCGATCTGCAGACGTGATGCCAGGCACTACCCAGCGATAAAGCCAGACGGAGAGGAAGTCAGCCAATTGAGCTTCCATTGATAGAGGCTTACGACAATGCCTCATATAATTGAAGGCTTTTATGCCTGCATGGTAACCCCTTATCTCCTCGTCAAAATTATGATCTGAAGCCCCGGCATCTTCAATAAGGTCATCGACCGTGTTAGCATTGAGCATGCTCAGGAGGTTCAAAGGCCTATCTCGACTATCTACCACCTTGCCCGGCTTAACATTTCTGGCCTGGTGGAAGAAGAGATAGGTTGCCCACTTGTTGATATGAGCCAAATCAGAAGACTCCTTGTAGAAAGTGGTACAGGCAAGATAGTGGCACATCAGCTCCTGATATACTACCATCGCCCAAGGGTTTGTATCCCTCAACTCCCTGTTTGTAGGGACGTACTCTTCATAAGGAACATCCCCCATTGGCAGCCTTGAAATCTCTGCCATCTCATGAAGGGCTAAGCCCAACTCACCCAGCGGAGTGGCAAAAGTGCCAGTGAGCAAGTTGTATCGCTCCATCAAGGCTAAAACCAAGTTAGGGTTGACAGGCAGCCCAACACTTGTGGCATTCACAGCCGCGAACAAGCCAATACTTTCCAGCTCCGTCTGGAAGTGTTTTAGGGCCCAGGCAGTCAAACTGGCCCATCGAAGATTTCCTGGGCTAAGCCATCCGCTGGTCCGAGGGTTGACCCTGGGGTACATTCCTCCTTGTCCCATAAAGTCATTGCAGAAGGTCGATATCTGAACCGGCTGGATCAGCGACGTATCCTCGCTCGGGACACTACCCGGCAGTAATCCCCTAAAGGGCATAACAGGGCCCGAGGGACGGCTCATATAGGCCCCTCCGTCGTATTCCTTGCTGTATAAAATTTTCCCCGGTCGGCCATGAAGATCGGGAGTCAGGGTCCATGACATCTTCCTAGGATATGTAGCATGGAAGAATGCAGAAATAGGATAATCCCTGGGCATCTTGGGCAGATACATCACCGTGCCCTCAGCAGTGAACACCCAATCCTCCTTCTTGGGCTTGGTCTGGGATTGTTTGTCGATAACATCCCCGAATAAGAAACCAGGTTTCTTATACTCCGTCCCGTCTAGGTATGTCAGGGGCTCCCTACTGATCATACTTAGCAGCATGCGTTCTCCCTGGGACGAGATAAGGGTTCCCCTTTCTTCAGGATAATTGGCTCCAGAAATAGGGAATGTCACATGGGACAAGTCCTCCAAATAGTTTGAGCTCAACATCCCGGCAGCAGAGCCCATAACTTCAGCCAAAGGAGAAATCTGCAAGTCTACTACAAAAATGCAAGAGAACAAGTCAGTTTCTACACTAGACGCTACACTCTTGTTTTTTACACCAAAGATTATCAGTTTGAGCTTTTACGCCAAGACTGCAAAAATTTGAGTCTTACGTTGGAAACTATTTTCCATTGCATAAAACTCAAAGTTGGCAGTATCTAACAATCTGAACTTTTACGCTAGATTGGCAAAATTTGAATTTTTATGCCGATATTCATATCCAGCGCGTAAAACTCAAAGTTTGTAGTATACGCCAAATCTCGACAGTCTGAGTTTTTACGCCAGACTGCAAAAATTCAGAGTTTTTACGCCGACACATTAGGAATGTGCGCGTAATAATAAAATATCTCCGTACATCATCCTCTTCGCAGAGGCTCTCAGTACAAAAGATGACCTTGCGCGTGCACGTACAACGTGTACGAAGGATTTTTCTCTCGAAGTCTTTACCTGTAATATCCGGAGCACAGCTCGACGGCGGAGCGCTACATTCCGATCGAGGCTCGTTCAACCTAATGGGAGTTGCTCGTGCTGGAGCAGTAGAGCGGGAAGAGGAAGCGACCTTCTTTCCCTTAGCAGTGGAAGTTTGTTTAGGTGCCATGGCAATTCCGAATTCTCAAGAAAGAGACAAAGAAGAAGGGTTCTTGGAAAGCAAGGGTTTTGTGAAAACAGATAAAAGTTTTCTCTCTCCAGACCTTGGACTTTTTATAGAGTTCGGATGACTCTTCGAATCCCTAACCAAATTCGATATTTAATATTCGGTTATGATTTGGGACCACGTCAGCCTATCATTTAGGGAAGACGGACAGTCAGTGGATCCAGAGTTTATACACAGAGTAGATCTATGATTTTACGCTAAAGAGCTTTTACGCTCGAGAGGCCACAAATCTACGGTTTTACGCTCAGAGGGTATAAATCTACGGTTTTATGCCCAGATGCTTTTACGCTCACGAGCTTTTACGCTCAAGAGGCTACAAACCTACGATTTCATGCTCAGAGGCTACAAATCTATGATTTCACGCTCGGAAGCTTTTTTTACGCTCAGAGGCTACAAATCTACGATTCTATGCTCGAAAGCTACAGACGGCCAATTACAAGGATTTACGCAGAAGATGCTCTTTTTTTGGCTACAAAATATTCCAAGTACCTGAAATATACAGAGTTCAGCATTGAAGACAACTCTTCTTCTTGGGTCATTTGGAAGTTCATCCAAAGTCCAGTAAGAATACTTTAAAAAAAGTTCAAGTATGGCTTGGTCGACAGAAATTTCTTGCCTTTTCAAGGATTTTTTAGGAAATCATTCTTGAAGATGATGATCTGAACAAGAATTCTTCATATCAGATAAGTGACAGTTCAGAATTCTACGCGACTCCTCGTCCAAAATAGCATGACAGTTTGGATCTTCAACTTAAATGCTAAGTGGCTTTCTACGCGTCTTCTGTTATGCGTAAAAGACAAGACGAGACCAAATATTCTTTTTATCAGAGTCGGCATAAAATTATTCAGACATATCGAAGCTGTACACTATTCAGACTTCATCACAGCAAATATGGCAAATCATCATATGCGTAAAAGAAGACAATTCTATTAATCATAATTACATATGATGGAAATCCAGTCTATAAAGGATTTTTCATCTTCATGATTACATATGATGAAAATCCTTTTTCTACAAAGGGTTTCTCATTTTCGTTAAAGATCACACCAAGAATCCGTTTTGCCAGGTTCTCATATTGGTGTAGATCTTTTTCGTCTTCTATAGCAGTTAATCGTCTTCCGCAGCCAATTAACAAGAAAATAATAAATGGCGGAAGGATACAGAACTGGGCATGTATCAATTTCGCAAGCCCACCCTCCATCCGCCATGGCAGGCATGCCCTAGATTTGTGTTGGGGGTTCAGATCTAACTCAATACTGGAAGACAGGGCCGTACTGCCTTCCATTGCCCAGCACCATACGGGAGAAAATACAGCTTACAAGCTGTTTGGTCCAATACGACCCTTCCTCTCTCCTGGACAAATCGCCATATAAAATTGTTGATCATCCCGAGCAAAGGAAGCTATGATATCCTTCCATGATCCATCGTTGCAGAGGACATTTGCTCGAAGATGCCTCTTTTTATGGCTCTTTATATGCTGGAAGAACATGATCTTCTTCTTCCTCAAGTCAAATCGACGAAGCTCGGTAACCATCTCTTTGTGGTGAAGGAAATATGGGAAACACTGGTTAACTCATTCGCCTTTATATAGGCAAGGGAGAACACACCGAATCCCAACAAACTCCTAAAAATTTGCCGAGAAATCAGCCTCGCGGAGCGAGTCAAACTTGACCGTTTCATGCTTCATTCAAAGTGTTTCAAATTACGAGGAATTTAAAAACTTTAAAGGGGGTCGTGTAGAAGGATGAAAAATACGCTGGGGAATCATTCGCGTAAAACTCTCAACATACAGGAAGTTCGCATAAAATAGAGCTCCAGCACTGGGTGGCGTGAAACATGATTCCAGAGCCATCGGCATACAACAGAGCTTCAACGCTATTCAGCATAAAACATAGCTCCAGAACAGCCAGCGTAATACAGTATTTCCAGACTGTTTCAGCGTAAAAAGGTTACTACATCGCCACTTCGGCGTAAAACCCATCTGCTTTTAATACAACGGGAAGTTGTACGAGGAACTCTTCGTATTCCCCAAATGAACCTGTCAGTGGAAGCAGTGAACCTAACTCCTGACAAAGAGATCGAGAGGACGGCTGTAATGATAATTCTGCACAGAGCCCCAGACTATCGTTTAGTGACATAATCCTTGATATAAGATGCTGTTTACGCATTCAAGGAATACGTCGACTATTTTACACAGGCAAAGATGAGCTTTTATGCTCAGGAAGAGACGAAACCAATCGCCACGTCAAAAGCTGTCCTTCGTACAGAACTCGAGGCACGTCTCTGTAGTTAATGCACGATATGGGGGCAGATCTCTGCATTTAATGCATGAGATTTGGTTCTACTTTTGACGACTGGGTGAGCTATAATTAGGGCTAATACATCCATATCACCATCCCCGCATATTACACCAACCAGGCTATTTTCAGCTATAGGAGCATGTTGTACGCTATCTCTTTGAAATACGCCGACCTGGCTATTTTCAACTATAGGAGTACGCCGTATGCTATCTCCTCGAAATACGCCAACTCAGGCTATATTTGCAAAGGTGCGTGGTAAGGCTATCTGTCCCAGAATACGCTCAAAACCTCAGTCAAAGAAGGATAATTGGCTATCTTTACGCTGGTTACCTATCTATGCAGCATCAAGCTTTACGCAGCTACTTGGCTTCTACGCCAACATGACAGCTACTTGGCTTCTACGCCAACATGACAGCTACTCGGCTTCTACGCCAACATGACAGCTACTCGGCTTCTACGCCAACATGACAGCTACTCGGTTTTTATGCCATCAGAACAGCTATTTGGCTTTTACGCCTATGAGACAGTTATTTGGCTTTATGCCATCAGAATAGCTATTTGGCTTTTATGCCTATGAGACAGTTATTTGGCTTTTATGCCAACCATCTCTACGCAAGGGGCAGTTATCTACGTGGCTTGCATGTCATGATCTTCGATAAGTGATTATACGCATTACCTCATAATGGGACACGCGTCACACACCAATTTAGGAGATTATTCATACGTGGATATCAGTTATTATAACCGCCGTGTAAAAGGTGCAGCTCTCTCCGCTGTTCGGTTTCTATGCCGACTGTAGCTGAACTCTATAAATGGGGACCTCCGGCCACGGAGGTCTAGGGTCGAAAGGGTTAAAGATTTTTTAAGATCAAGAGAGCACATATAGAGAGCTTTGACAACGAGAGTTCAACCCCTCCTGCAGTCTTTAAAGCTTCTTTTTCGTCTTCTACAATACTTCTTCGTCATCGTGTGGTCCAAGGGACAAAGTGATCGACCGCAGATTAGACTCCTATAGCAATATTTCTCCAGAATCAAATTTTTGTACTTAACATCCTCGTATAGGATTAATTGTACTTCTTTTTCTTGTTTGTAAACCAAAGAAAGGGTTTCGTATAAACCTAGTTTTAATTTTTTTCGTTTATTATCAAACACCTGCGATCCAGAATCTCCACGGGATACTCTGCGTAGCTGAGAGTCAGACCAACCTCGATCTTTGAATCTTCTAGCATGGCTAGGATCTGCCACTTACCATCTCAACTACGATACGTGGACCACGTTATGCACTCCCTCTAATACAGGTAGCAAGTCTAGTCTATAGACCACTGCACCGACCCTCTCAAGAATACCGAAGGGTCCGATATACCATGGACTAAGCTTTCCGCCTCCACCAAAGCTAATCGTGCCCCGGGTCAGAGAAATCCCCAAGAACACCAGATCGCCAACCTCAAACTCTAATGGTCTCCGATGGCTATCGGCCCATTGTCGCTGTCTGTCATGCATGACTCGAAGCCTATCTCTAATAAGCATCACCTTCTCTACTACATCCACTACTATCTACGATCCCAATAAGGTTCTCTCACCAATATCATCCCATGATAATGGAGTACAATATCTCCGTCCAAACAATGCCTCAAATGGTGATATCTCGATGCTGGCCTGGTAGCCGTTGTTATAAGCAAACTCTACAAAGTGAAGATGATCCTCCCAAGAGCCTCCAAAATCTAAAATATAGGTGCGTAACATATCCTCGAGAGTCTGAATAGTCCTCTCCGACTTTCCGTCTGTTTAGGGTGATATAAAGTACTAAACTTAAGCTGGGTGCCCAAGCTAGCCTGCAAACTCCTCCAAAAGTGGTTGGTGAAACGACTATCCTGATCTGAGACTATACTCACAGAAACTCCATGCAATCTGACTATCTGAAGCACATACATCTCTGCGATCTTCTCCATAGACGTACCCACTTTGAATGGCAGAAAGTGGACCGATTTGGTCAACCTGTCCATGATGACCGAAATTGCGTCTTTCTTTCCTGGAGAACGCGAAAGCCCTGAAACAAAGTCCGTCGTCACATGCTTCCACTTTCACTCTAGAATGTGTAAAGGCTGAAGAAATCCACTTGGCCTCTGTCTCTCTGCCTTTACCTGCTGGCATACCAATTATCTTGATACGAATCAAGCCACCTCTCGCTTCAAACTAGACCACCAAACATGATCTCTCATATTTCTATACATCTTGTTGGCACCTGGATGCATAGAGTACTAAAATTGATGTGCCACCTGAAGAAACTCCTCGCGCAATACTCTACTTGGTACACATAATCTGGTACCGTGCCACAATGATCCATCCTCTGCAATACTGAAGTCCTCTGACAATCCCATACGAACCTACGCTCTCATGCTCCTTAGAGACTCATCTTTGAACTGTGCAGCTCTGATCCGGTCTATCAAATCTGACTGTTCCTTAAGTCCCTACATCTGTTTTGTGACTCCAGGAACTTGTACCTCTATACCCAAGCTATCAAGATTGACCAATAAATGTCTGTCCCTCGTCAAGTACATAGCCACTGGATACCTGCTCAAGGTATCAACGACTATATTGGCCTTCCCTGGATGGTACTACAAGAAAATATTGAAGTCCTTCATCAACTCTAACCACTGCCTCTGCCTCATGTTGAGCTCCTTCTGTGTAAACACATATTTCAAGCTCTTGTGATCTGTAAAGATCTCCACTAGCTCCCCATACAAGTAGTGCTTCCAAAGCTTGAGAGCAAAAATAACCACGACTAACTCCAAGTCATGGGTGGGGTAATTCTTCACATGCGGGCATAATTGCGTAAAAGCATAGACAATCACCTTACCGTTCTGTTGAAACACACATCCCAAGCCCTTACCAGAAGCATCACTATATATAGAAAATCCTCCTATCCCCAATGGCAATATCAACACTGGAGCTATAGTCAACCTCTTTTTCAGCTCCTCAAAAGCAGCCTGATACTCCTCAGTCCAGACGAACTCTGCATCCTTCCTGGTTAGCCTAGTCATCGGCCCTACAATCATAGAATAATCCTGAATAGATCTTCGATAATAGCCTGCCAATACAAGAAAGCTCCTAATCTCCGCCACTTAACTCGGGGTAGACCATGACTCGACTACTGATATCTTCTTTAGGTCTACTGAGATCCCGTTCCTTGTAATCACATGCCCGAGGAATTCAACCTTATCAAGAAAGAAATCATACTTCGAAAGCTGGCCATACAGTTCCTCCTTCCTGAGAATATCCAGAACTATTCTCAGATATTTCTCATGCTCTTCCGGGGTCTTCGAATATATCATCAATGAAGACCACAACAAACTGATCCAAATACAGATAAAATACCTTATTCATCCAATTCATGAATACCACCAGGGCATTGGTCAACCCAAACGATATTACAAAGAACTCGAACTGCCCATATCGAGTTCTGAAAGCTATATTCGAAATGTCTTCCTTCTTCACTTTCACCTGGTGGTACCTCGACCTCAAGTCTATCTTCGAGAATACCTTTGCTCCACTCAACTGATCAAATAAATAGTCAATCCGCGACAACAAGTATTTATTCTTGATAGTGAGGTTATTGAGTTCCCTGTTGTCAATACACATACGTACCGACCCATCCTTCTTCGGTATGAATAATATCGGAGCATATCACGGTGATGAACTGGATCGAATGAAGACTTTGTCCTACAACTAATCCACCTGTTTCTTCAACTCTGCTAATTCGCTATTGTTCACCCTATAGACGTGATATGATATTGGCTCTGTACCTAGAACTAAGTTTATAAAGAACTCCTTATCTCTGTCTCGTGGCAACCCCAATAACTTCTCCGAAAAGATGTCTATATACTCTGCAATTAATGGATGTGGCGGCTCCTGCTCTTCCACCATAACTCCACAGAAGTCTTCCTCGCTTTGCTCTATTGCTCCTCTGATGAACTCAAACTTTGGCTCTCCTGGAGTCTAAAATAAAACTCTGCCTCCACGACAATCGATACTAGCATGGTGCCTACTCAACCAATCAATCCCGAGTACTATATCGTAAATCGAAAGTGGCATTACGAGTAGACACGCGCTCAACTCTCGGCCTCCCAAAAAAACTCTTCGATCCTTGCAAACATCACTGACCAGGATAATGCCACCCCCGGTTGTGATCTTGCAAGTCCTCGCCAATGGTTAAGTCATAAGATGATGCTTCAAAGCAAAATATACAGATACGAAACTATGCGAAGCTTCAGAATCAAATAAAGCATAATCTAGAAAAGAATCAAGATAGACTAAACCTGAAATGACATCTCTAACTGGCTCCTTCTCCTCGACGACAAAGGCGAAAGCTCGCCTCTGTCGCTGGGCACTCCTCTTCTGGTGCTGGTGCTGAGCAAACTATTATTGTTGTGGTGGCAACGGTGGTCCTCTCTGTTATCCTACTGGTGGTCTCGCAGATGCTCTCTGTGACTAGGCCACGCCCGGAGCTGGACGAGCTGGAGCTCTAGGACAAGCCCTCAACTGGTGGTCTCCTGATCCACAAAAAATATACTGGCCCAATCACATCCTGCACGCATCCCATCTATGTCCCTTCTTCTTGCAGAATGGGCAAGGAATAGCTGGCCTCTAGATCAGGTGCGTCTGTTGCACTGGCGCTTTAGCTTGTCCAGGATACAGCTGCCTCGGCTGCTGGAAGTGTCTCTGATGCTGCTGAAAGTGTGGCCGCTTTCTTAGACCCGTATTAGTACTAGATCCTCCTATGTCCCTCGGCCTCTTGGAACTAAGCTCTAGATCATCCTCTACCCGCTGTTCCTGCCTTAGAATCTTCTCAAAAGTAGCGGTGGGGTCTCCATTCGTATGTGATTTGATCTTCTTTTTCAGGCCCTTCCTAAACTTTTTGGCCTTCCCTCTGGGGAAGTTCCTCCACAAAGTAGCCTAATCTGCAACACTCGCATACTCATCCACCGTCATACCTCCCTTAACGAGGTACTGAAACTGGCCCTCTAGAGATGTCAAAGCCACATCTGGAAAGAACTTTTCCTTGAAGATCTCCTTAAAATCTTCCCAAGTAAGTCACGGTGGTCAGATCCTGGGGTCTGTCCTGAACCAAGTTAATACGATGTCAAATATCATGCTTTCTGCGGCCTCTACCTGCAACCTCTCCAAAATCTGCGCCATTCGCAGGTTCCTCTCAATGTCTTGTATCCAATAATCAGCATAAATAATTCGCTTAGTGCCTTTAAAGTCCTTCGGCCCCACCCTCTTGAAGTCTATGATTGTCCCCGGCCTCGGCTACTATAGGGTAAACTAAGGTGGTACCGTTTATGGATGGCCTAAGTCGACTCACTCGGCTGCGGCGAGCACAATTTGGTGGGCATTCTCAATGCCCTACCTCAGAACCTCTGACTGGCGCTGCTTCAACTCTATCATCTGCTGAGGGAGCACAAACATCTATGTATGATCGACTGCGGGTGGTGGAGGTGGAAGATCCCCTAAAACTATCGGTGCTGCCCTCTGTACCGAAGGTGGAGCACCTCAGAAAGCTGCTACCGAAATGCCCACCTGGATCGGTGAAGCAGACCTCTGGGCTGTAGCTGCTGGAACAATGTTTGCTAGTGCTGTCCTTAGAGGCAATGAAGTGACCGACCTCGCTGACACTAAGCGCTGGGAACGCATCTTCGGCGGCATCCTAAAGATATATTGAACAAAGAAATTAATATTGAGTATGATACGATATCATCAAAGAATGACATAATTACTCAAGTAAAGTAAGCATTCAAATAGATAAGTATAGCCAAATAGATATTTAAAAATATTTCCTAGCTGTGATTGAGTATACTCTCAGCCTATATCCTAAATCCTAAAACAGGCTCGTAGTAGTACTCTAGGTGAGCACTGCTACGATATCACTCTAATTGCGACTCTAGACCTGCATGGGCCACCACTAAAAATGTTTCACGATCCGCACCCGAAATATGGGCACGAGTAGTGAGCAATGCCCATCCTACGCCGCAGCACTAGCGATAGAACGATATCGGGTTCAACATGCAATATAATATCTCATACAATATGTATATGGTAAGTTTCAATGTCATCTCAACTCTAAATAGAGGAATAATATGGTATAAGATAATGGTAAACTATACTCAATCACAAAGCAAACTAAGGAAGATAAAGCACGATATAAAATAACGAAGGAAAATAGTCACAATACATCCACAAGTCCGAGCTAATATATATACATGCTAAAAATCTCAATAAAAGTCTAATACAAGCCTAAACAATAAGTCTAAGCCTTCCCAACATCTGGTACTAGGTCCTCCTGCTCTAAAGGGATATCCTCAAGTGGTACGCCATCCTGTGGCCCAAAGTACATGGGACACTGGTCCACAAGCCAATCATCTAAAAAATATGTTCACTCGGGATTGGAGCGAAGTACATACCTCTGAAAGCGGTTTCAAATACATAATCAAGCATATAACAGATAATTGAAAAGAATACACGATAACTAACCAACAAAATAGGGTAAACTAGAGTGAACAAGTAATGTACTGGAATAAAGAACAAGCAATATGAACAATTATAATTTAAATGGAAAAGATAAAACTAACTAAGGTGCCATAGGGTACAAGTTTATTATGTGATCGGTTTGGGTGGAATATGAATACAATATGGTAACTCGATTATACGTATGATATGTAATCGACATGTACACTAATACACTTGGGCTTGATCATATAACCAACTCCTACTCTCCCATCTTCAACCAATATTTATGGATCCAATCATGACACGTTACGGACACGAATATGGGCATACTGAATACGAGCAGTGTGTGAACATAAAGTACACTAAAATAAATATCCGATACACAAGATGAAATACATATAAAGGATTACCTGTTGAACATGGTATTGGATAACATCTCCTGACAAGATCCATATAGTACCAGTTCGTGTAACCACTGTGTCGGAATCAAGTATACAGTTCTAGAACATGTGATATATACACTATCAGGAAATAAAAACTAATATAGAGATGTACTCGTCTCGAGTCCTGAGTAAAGGGTGTCTCTCGATGCCCAAGCTGGTGTCACACAACCCTATTTAGGAAATATCAAGTTAAATGGTGAAATAAAGAGAAATGATGCTAAAATGAGCTACAAGATGATGTTTTAGGTCCATACGAGGTTATAAGTCTAAATTGGTCATAACTAGTCAATATTAGCTTATACTAGGTATTACCTATCTTTAACTTAATAAGTAGTATAATAACTACAACACAATACTAACTAGGCTAGACTAGCTATTAACTAATACATACCTTAACTACTATCTACTAACCGATACTATTAACAGGAGCTAACTGCTATGTTATTGACACTAATTCATTCTTAGAATATTAATAACTTAACTTCCTTATAACTTATGTTTAATAACTACTTAACAATACCAACTAGATTAAAATAACTGTTAACTAATACACACATAACCCATAATACCTTAATATCAAGTATACCTTGGCTCATTACCTTGGTACCTCAAATAACTTAGTCTATTACCCTTACTTGCATCCATAGTAACTAATACTAAACTAATACCCGATATCCTACACACAAGATGTAGCTACCCCATTTGTGGACACATACCTAGTCCCACAACCCCGATCTAAGTCTAATTAGATCTAATTTGTCTTAAGATACATAATTAATGTGTCAAACTCATAATTCCCCTAAAATACACACAAATTACCACATATAATTCACAATACATAACCAATTGATCTAGAACTTGTTCCTATAGGTAGCCTTATGCCATGGTGTCATTCCTAATGGTAAAATGCATAATTTGAAAGCTAAAAAAGAAAGAAATTTCAAAAATTATAAATTGGAAGATGGATTCCTAATGAAAACCAAAGTAGACACGATCCATACACGGTCTCTCCACCAATGCTCCTCTTTCTTGTGCTCCTTGCTTCTCCAAGCTCTAAAGCTCTTATAATGGTGAAATTGAGAGGGAACGAAAGTAAAATAAGAGTGAAATTGATGGAGAAAAATTATGGAAATTGGGGATCTAATTTCTAGATCTAAAATGAATGCAAATGAGAGGAGAGAGAGAGGAGAGCCCCCTCTAATAGTGGCCTGTCCCGTTCCCCCTTTCCCAAGTCATGTGCATAGTCCAAATTGTCCCTCTCCTCCAATTATGAATAGGATTAGGGAAGGACTATTCTGGAAAGCTTCTAACTAATTCTAATTAAACTAATTCTCCTTAATTAATTAGTGAGAATGGTCTAATGGACTTGGGTCCAAGTTGGGCTCACCAGTTGTCATGACAAGTCTAATTGGGCTTACAAGTGACAAGTCTAACTATTGGACTAGCCTCCTAACAAAAATAATTAATACAAGTCACAAATAATTTTTAGCTCAATAATAATTAAATAATTAATAATAGTAATATTTATTCCTAAAATTATTTACCCAGGCCAAAATTATCAAACTATCCCTAGCTGAAAAAGTGAGGGTGACAAGTATATTGACGGTATACTATAGTATACCAAAGGTATACTGTCCGATAGATATTTGTTTCACTTTTCGAGTTATTTCGAGATATTTTTGAGATATTTTTGAGATATTTCTCTATAAATAGTACTTGATTCATTTTATTTCTTTCTTTCTCTTTCTCTCTCCTCTCTTTATCATGTCTCTCTCAAGCTTGGAGCATGATTTTGAGACCTGGAGTATGGTTTATGAACCCCTTCGTGGTGGTGGACTAGAAAGTTTTGGCTGGAAGCTCGCTTTAGACAAGTACACCTTGTCGATTTCGTGAACTTCTTTTATTTTCTGTCATTTTACTTTCCTGAAGGTTTGGTTATTGCTTTTTAGCTTAGAATTGCTTTGCTATCATTGTTCATATCATGATTTCTAGTCTAGTGACCGTCTCGATTTTAATTTCTGGTATAATCTTGTCACGTCCCTTTTTGGTAACTTGGTAACGAAAATGGTACCGGATTTATGATCGTGAGATTTATACCATATTGTGATATGAGACTTACCCTAGACTTGACTTCTTATTAGACTTGGTTCTGTTAATTTTCGAATTTTGATTTGGTTCCCAAAAATCTAACTTGACTTAACCATGTTTATTCTTGGAAACTAACATACCGACTGTATACTACATTATACCGACAGTATACCAATTTTGACCGACTTATATTTTTAGATTTTTTTATGAACCCTATCGGCATATCGACGGTGTACTACAGTATACCAACGGTATACCGATCCTTTCCAATATTGTTAACCAATTTCAGGATATTCGTCCTTGCCGACATACCAACGGTATACAGTATACCGATGGTATAACAATTTGTGGAACTTTTTTTTCCAGTAACTTTCTTGCCTATTTGGCATGACATACCGACGGTATACTATAGTATACTGACGGTATATCAATTTATTGGAATCCAAATTTTGTTGTGTTTTTCTTGTCTCTGGACCAGTATACTGACGTTGTACTTGACTGTATTGACGGTATACTAATCGTGCTCTTTCTTTAGGAATTCTTGGGTTTTTGTGATTTTATTATGATACTTTTGGCTTTTGCTTGGACACGCGATGACTTGACCTGATTTGGACTTAAACTTACATGGCTTCAGATGACTTGACTTGACTTGGCTTCATCTGGATTGACATAGCTTCACATGGTTGTATATGGTTTCACCTGGCTTCATCTGGATTTACATGACTTCACTTGGCTTTTTTTGGCTTTACTTGGTTTCATGGTTCTTGGTTGTTGTCGTGGCTTACATCTGTCCATTTGTGCAATGTATATAAAACTTGTTTATATTACTATTAGAAATTGTTTCGTTGCATCATGTCTAAGATGGATTCAGTGGAATGCCACACCCGGATTCATACAAGAAACTGCTAGGGGTTAATGACTAGAGATTCACTTATTACAAGGCTAAGGATTATTCTAGATTGCATGCAATCCAGGTTATTCATATAGTTAGCATGAGGAGTATCCTGTGTATTATATTATGGAGTATCTTGAGGAGTATCCGGTGCTGGTTTGTGCATATAGATATCCCAGACGGACTATAGGGGCATGCGATCAGAAGGAACTCTAGCAATCGCGTTGCATTATAATTGTTAGTAATTAGGATTGTGATAACCCTACTTAGGTAAAGTATCAAGCCGTACTTATATGATTTATCGTATTTTATGGATGATGGACAATCTAGGCTTTACATCATCAAACTTTTATTTTTAGCACTTGTTACTCTATTTCTTATAAGTTCAGGATATGTCTCACTACAGATTTATAATATTTCTTTTACTATCCTGAGATCATTTACATTCAGTCTTTACTTCAGTATTTGTATTTCTTGTGTTGTTACTTTAAGTTCCTAGATTGACTTCCTTTGTGGTACTTGCTATTTGAGGGTCTAACCCTACTTGTTTTACATGGCCAGATCCAGTAGCAGCACCGGAGGATCTTTCATACTTTCCTGAGGATGGTGGCCACTAGGAGCACCAGACCGCTTGAGTGGATTTCTTTACTTTCCCACTCTGATTTACATTCTACTTCTGTTGGCGTTTAGCCACCAAGCACGTATTTTATTTTGATTAGTTAGCCTACGGGTATTAGCATGATTGACATATCCTAGGGTTTGATCATGTACGACTTAGAATCTGGCTAGTTTATTTATTTTGTATTCACTAGCTTCATGATCATCTGTATATTATAGATTAGGACGCTTTACTATTATATTTTAGCTAATCTTACATCTTGTTATAATTATTCTTGTTGTTCTTGTGATTGAGACACTAGGGTTTGTTAGACCTAGGCTTGACTGTTGGTTTGTAGTAGTGACCCCTCATATCTTACAACTTTACCATATACGCGGAATACCAACGTGCTCTAAGTATGCGTAGTTGGCCTTGTCAGCCCCGCTCTCTAGTAATCTGGTTTTCAGATGTGACAATGATTGAAGAAGCTATATGAGTACAATATAATAGCTTTGATGAATGATTGGAAAATAGTGCTAAAATGGATTTTGTAAAAAAAGAAGAGTAAGTGTGACTTAGAGAGAGTCTTATATAATAAAGTCTATATAGAGGTTAAATTTTTATTATTTGAATATTAGCCGATTTGAAATTTTGAGGATGCAATAAAATTTCGAGGACTAAATTCTTTTAAGATGTATTGAATGTAAAATCCCTCGCCAAAATTTTAGAATTAAAAAAGTTGGAATTTGTAAAGGATAAAAAGGTAAAACGAGTGAGTAAATAAACATTATAATTAACTTATCCAAATTATGGGATAATAATAATAATACGTAACTTTTAGATAATTATATATTGATTTCCAAAGAAAATTTGGTTACACAAATATATATATGAACTAAGACGGTATCAATTAGAAGAAGACTTGATTATATCAAATTGTAATTAATTCTTATTTATATGTCAAATACATAAGAAGAAGATAACTCAGACCTATAAAAAAATTTCACTAAATCTAAAATTAAATTGGATATAAAGGATATATTTAAAATATTATGCCAAGTCTATTTTAAATTTAAAATACCACTATCCTAACCATCAAAGCCTTATAATAACTTAGCCCATGGTTTTGACGACAAAATTTATACTGCTTCTATTAGGTTATTGTGTGAAGATAAGACATAATTTTTAAACAACTAATAAACTCTAAGATAACATAACAATATTTCTTAAATATATTTGGCCGGCATATATATATCACCTTCTGACCTATGTATATATCACCTTCTGACCTATGCCTATATATATATATATATATATATATATATATATATATATATATATATATATATATATATATATATATATATATATATATATATATATACTTTGAAAAAAAAAAACTCAAGAATATTCTTCTCTCTTTGTGCTTCTATGCAGAGGCTAAGACTCTCTTCATCTTCCTCAACACTTTTGATTTTAGATCCCACAACTTTACCATCAACCCCCGTCGAGGGGCGACTATCGACCTTGGAGCCCATCCATGTCAAGCGAACTCCAAAACCTCATCCATCGAGCTACCGTAAGTCGTTGTCGACCGCATAAAATCATCCTCTCATCGAGGTATTGCGTAGACCGATATCTTCATCGCGGGTCCACGGCAAGCACATGAGATGCTCTACAAACCGTCCTACATTGAATCCTCCATGTCGACTGTGTAGGTGATGAGACAGGTTTCCACTATTACCGCGAGTGCCTACCAGTCACAGTAGAAACTTGTGTCAACGGTGATATCAAACCGTGTTACCTCTAGGTATTGTACCACGACGGAAGTTTGATGCAGAAGCTTACTACTAGTCTCCTCTACACCCTTCGATGACTACGTCAGCATCGGATTGCTAATAATTGAGTTCTCCCAGGCCACCTGGTCGAACACACTTAGTTGAGAAGAATCATATTTCTTTCTCTGGTTTTTCTTTGGAAGATCAAATTTTGAATAGCTTTTGAAACCCCCCCACCCCCCACCCCCCAAGAAACTATTATTTACAAATAAGACTCTTTACCTTTATAAATTTTAAGTTAAACCTAAAACTAAATCTTGATATTTAATAAAGCTATAAAAACCTAACTAATAAAGTGACATTAAATAAAGGTTATTTATCTATGTAATTTAGATTAACCATGAATAAATCTATGTTCTAATTATAGGACCTTTGGAACTAAAATGGACTTGTAACCAGAGAACGGCACCACGAACTTATCAGAATTGGACTACCAAGGTAAGATACATTGTCTTCCTTACAGTATAATTATATTCTTAAATTCTCTTTTCTCATGCATGATATTTTGCTAGTATTGTTTCCTTTTATTGTCCCTTGATATGTATTATCATATGATAGGCCAAGTTGATGACTTGTCATTGTGTTAGCTCATACTTGGTTGATTGGAACCCGTAACTTACACGAGTCGTACCGTATCATAGGGTTGGGAGAAAAATATGTTATATTTGGACTGTTACTTCTACTTTCTATTTTTTTTTAGCCTGCGAGTCTACCCAAGGGGAGAGTATTAACTGTTTAAGCAAACTTGCAGGTCCATACTAGGGGCGAGGATTTTTCTTATTCGTTTTAATTTTTCCTTGCCAAGTGTTCATGGAGGAACTTGGTATTTGATTAGTCCATTTCTTTTTCAGTAGTTCACTTATACGTAGTTGTGCTTATATGCATGTTTCGTTTAATTCTTAGTCATTTGTTTCCTTTCTTTTTTTTCCTTTTTGCATGATTTATACTGTATATATTTGGCATATTTCTATGTATTTTGTTACGTCCCACTAAGGACCTGGTTTCTTTCTAGATTAAGCAGGCGAGGATTATCCGTAGATGTACGGACCTGGACCTGAGGGTACTACAACAGTTGATGCCCTGCAAATGCCTAGTTTATTTTTAGGATGGACTTAGTTTTATTTTTCTTGTCGTTATTATTCCGTCTACTAGTACTGGATTTTTCTCCACTGAAAGAGTCTTAGATTCTTTATGATTTTGAACTATTTGTACTTTCATTCATCATAATCTTATGTACTCATATTTTTGGACTATGTTGAATTATGCTGCTGTTATAGCCTAGTTTTACAAGCTTATTCTTTTATCAAGCTTGTTCATGATATATGTGTTATTGGGGGCCCACACTAATATATTTGTCTAATTAGAATCGGTGTATTATGGCCTTATCAACCTTAGTGTACTTGGTTCACTCTTGAAGTTTACTATTATGTGGATTGAGATATAGTTTGACCTGCCATCTTAGATATAATGTCCTAGTATAGACAACGTATACGTATTCAGGTTGGGCTAGAGTGCACTTGTTTAAAACTCCCTAATTTTAAAACATTATATTATTTAATTAATTATTTAATTTAATTGTATTGTTTCTTAGTTAATTAGAAAACAAAATTTAATTTAATTAATTACCTAGGTAACTACGCATCTAGAAATTATTGAACAAAAATATTATTTTATTTTAATTATTTTAGGAAGTCTTGTAGAAGGCTGAGAGATTTTAGGATGTGCTAATATAATTTTTTAGAATTTTATTACCATATATATATATATGTGTGTGTGTGTGTATATATATATATTATTTTATTTTAATTATTTTAGGAAGTCTTGTAGAAGGCTGAGAGATTTTAGGATATGCTAATATAATTTTCTGGAATTTTATTACCATATATATATGTGTGTGTGTGTGTGTGTGTGTGTGTGTATATATATATATATATATATATATATATATATATATATGAGTGTATACATATATATAAGTAATAGAATAAAAGAAGAGATAAGAAAATCCTTAATTCTAAACTGACCCTAACCCCAACCCACTAAAATTCCTTAACCCCTAACCCAGCCCGCTTAATCACTAACCAAGCCGCCTAATCCCACACCCGCAGGTCAGCAGCGGAACCCCCCCGCGACCTTCTCTTCCTATATATATACTCACCCACATAACTACCCAAAACCCTAACCCTAACCCTAGCTCTAACCCTACGCTGACCCCCGACCTCCGGACCGGCCGTGAACGTCCGGGTCACCTGCATAAACGTCGCTCAAATTTTGGCAGCGATGACCCCTGTTTCAAGCGTTGTTTTCTGCCTCGTCGTTCGACCGAATTCGAATTCGTATTCACCGGTATGTTCACGACCTATCCCCCTTCCAACTCTGTAAATTAGTTTTCATCGAACAGCGGTTAATACTAGGTAGAAATCGAGGCCAAGTTGGAGAAAAACAACAATATTTCAACTTCAGAAAACTTTTGCGACCACCTATGTTTAAGGACTGATATCTTCCTCCACAGACATCCAAACTTAAATCTACCTTTTTATTTATTAAGACCATATAACCGAGATGATTTCTTGTTGATTAGATTATTTTATTTTGTGTTAGGTGTAGAAATAAACTGGGTTAAAAATCAGGAAAAACTTGTTTTTCAAAACTTAGAAATTATGATACGGAACGCACCCCGCCAAACGGGATGGCCCCATCGCCTACCAATTGCACCTAAAGGCACACATGGTATGTCCTGACGTATGGGCTTTTGCAAAAACTGATTCGGACGTGTGTGCGAGTCGGAATTAACCTGTATCCGTAAAAAGTCTCCATATCGTGACTTTTGTAAAACACCATACCATTTAGTGTACGCTCGTCAAAATATGACGAAACTTGCGCCATTGGATTCGTGGTATCACGCTGGTCCTGTGACCCAAGTTTCACGCGATTCCGAGATAGTTGACCAAGATGCCTATTTGTGGGCCCTATAGTTGACTTTCTCGGCGAGTTTGTGTTTGGCTCACCTGAATCCAAAATTGGACCGTTGAGTTTGTATTGACGTTTAGAATTTGTTTGACCTATAATTTGTCCCATTTAGAGACCTTTACCCCTGTCACGCTTTTTGGTAAAAAGTGGGCCACATGTGGACCCCGTTTTGACCCAAAATTACCGTTTTGCTCCTGTATCCAAATTGGACGAAAGGGTAGTATTTTTTAGCTATCTCGCTGATTCCTGGAATGTTGGTGATACTTATTTCAGCATCCGGAGTCGTTTATTCGGAGGCCATAGTTCCTGATCCTGTGTACTTGACATCTGGACGCTTACACTTTACAGATTGCTTGCCAGGCAAGTATACCATGCCATTGTACTATGATTTACATTTCCATATGATGCATGTATTTTAATTCTATCATTTAGTTCATATATTTTAAATGCTATATAAACTACGCATCCAAGAATAACTTGGGTGCAGCGACGGTGTCGTCGTATTCTGTTTTTATTATATATATGCAAGTTGACCTAGTTTATTAGACCACCATTATTATTGAGGCATTCCTATGTTTTATTGGCCATAATGTTGTTATTACACGAGTGTGAGTGTCATGTAGGATACGGACTTGCGTACTCGGCTGGCCACTGGTACGTATAGGTCGTGCGACGGATAGAGATAACTGCTGATAGAAATTTGCATGCTAGAAGACCTGGCAGTTATTTAGAGATTTCATCGTGTCATGGATGTGACATGCTTAGAGCATATGGTGGGGAGAACAACAAGTAAGGCGTTTGGGCTCCTTTGCACTTTCCTTGTGTAACTCGTACGCTTCGCCGGAGATGCACGATCATGATGACCACTATATATTATATATTTTCAAGTGGCATCTGGCGTTCAAAATATGACATGCTTTGTAGGCCCCTAAATCTCTGAGAGAATCATGCAAACCCCATTTTAGCCAGATAGCCCACTTGTTGGAAAGTTGTTCTCAAACTGCATTCACATAGATGGTTAAGCGACCCATTTGCTGTTTATTTTTAGTACTTTATTGGCATGCTTCTATGTATCTTGTTATATCCCTCTGAGGACCTGGTCCCTTTCCAGGTATAGACTTGCAGGAGTATCCACAGGAGTAAGGACCCGGACCAGACGCTTCATACCAGACTGAGGAGGTCTTACCTTTAGAGTACCTTTGATTCATCGCAGCAGATGGATATTCTATATGCTATTTTTCTTGTGGACATTTATCTTATATTAGAGTTGATCTCTTCTCTCATTTAGTAGTTTTTAGTATAGTCGATTTGTAGTGGATTTGTTTCCATCCGACTATACTTTGATACTTCATATTTGAGATTCAGTTATTTATTTCCTATTTCTTTATTTGTGCTGTGGATGAGATATAGATTGCGTGCGACTTGTTGACAGCATATTACCACTTGTGTATTTGATATTCATGTACAATGTACATGTGTGTTACGATCTTCCAACATATTAGAGTTTCGTATACATACGGCTGGCGTGTTACGTATTCCTAGTTCTACGTATTTTGGGACTGACGTGGGACATATTTTTCTGGTGGCCCATGCAGGTCTACGAATATATTGTCCCGGTTACGTTACTGTACCGAACAAGCCTGCATATAAGAATAAATTATAGGATCTCATCCACGCTTGACTAAAACTTATCTTCCCTTTCAACTTCCTATTTAAATGCTTGCATCCTGTTTGATTCCTGTACTCCTTATAATTGTTTCGTCCACCTCTTGCAGAGAGATGGATTTGCGTAGTGGATGTACTGCCGCTGGAGGCGACACACCTTTAGAAGTCAACGGCCAAACTCTAGGGGAGACCTCGACGACTCCTAGACTTCCGGAGCTGGATGGACAAACTCACAATCTAGTTCCACCTGATCTTTCTACATCGCCTAATGGGACTTTTCCGGCTTCATCGACACCACAGGATGGCCAGACACTGCTGTTCCAATTCTTCCAAATGATGATGCAGGAACAGAGACAACAGGCGGTCGTACTGGCTGTAGAGCAGAGGCAGCAAGCGTCAGAGCAGAGACGAGAATTTTTGGCAGCACTTGAGAGAATGGCTGCACAGGCTTCTGTACCAGCTCAGGAACTAGTTCCAGTACCGCGATGTCACGCCCCAGTCCCAAAATACGTAGGACCAGGAATACGTGACACGCCAGCTGTGCATTTGACTAGACTCTGGTCTGACTCGAATACGTATAAGATGTGTAATATAGAGGGCACTATCTAGATATCCCATAAATGTAAACCTCTATGTCTCAATCCACAATGTACATCAGTATACAAGAAAGAGCTATATGTGCTAAAGTCGGCCGCCCAATAACACACAAACTCGAATAGACTCGAGAAGAGATAAGTTTACAAAAACTAGGCTACAACAGCAGATGAATAATCAATATGAAATAAGTAACCATAATGCCGATAGAAATGATATGAGTACCTGGTACAGTACCCGCAAGATATGCCACTCCATCAGTATCTCCAAGTGCTCCGTAATCGTCTATGCTGCAAAAGTGGCAGGGAACCAGGTCCTCAGACGGACGTAACAAGATACAAAAATACAACAAGCCAAATATACAGAAAAGTACAAGTGCAACAACAGGATACTCTATCATAACCAAACAAGTGTGACACAGTTTAAAGACAATATTTGACGCATGGGCTGTCTAAAATAAAACTGTAGCTCCGAACACAAAGACACACGGGGCATACCGTAGCTCCGAGCACAGAGTCACACGGGTGATACACTACTCTAGAATACAGGAACACTATATATACATATATAAGTGCGTACAGAGGAGCCCAAACATCTAGTAACTATCTTCCCCTTCTCAAGCGGTCAACGTTTGTGTACTGAACCTGAACCTCTATCTACAGTCTCGACACACAGAAATAACTCAACAGACACGACCCTAAGGTCGTCCCAGTCTCTGGTCATGATATCAGTATCAGGATGCAGGAATCTGGCACGATCACAGTGTCTGAGTGTGTCCTGGGGTATCAATATACTCAGGTACGTACATCGAGGTGCTATGAAGCAATCTATCAATTATTCTAAGACGTTACGACGAATGTCAGCACCCGGTTGTGATCCGGACGTGAAGTATCGAACGTCAACATAAATACGTACACAATGTACATAAAGAACAATAAGTATCTGTAATCTGAAATACAGGATGGCAAGGTACACTTGCCTGCGTACGGTTGCTGATGACGGGGTCCCAGTACCACGTCCAAGCCCTCAGGTCCCACAGTACCTAGAGATAAGATACAAATCAAAATCAATAATCTATACCACGTCAAACAGGGATGCGACAAACATCTACACCTAAACTCAGTCTCTGCTATGACTTACAGGGACAAGACACTAGGGGGTTGACCACAGTTGACTATTGGTATGATACTTTAAATCTACTAATCATCTGTACACTATCATCGACCAATCCTCATTCTTACTATATTCATCACGTGGCTCTGTAGTTCAGGTATGCTCATTCATTATCCCCCTTGGTCTTTGCAAACGTTATCATGCACGTTTAAGTATGTCTTCCTCAAAAGTAATTACTCATTAAATATTAGGTCTTCCTCATACCACCATCATTACTTAACATGCATAAAAATCAATATGATAAACCCTGAATCTTAATGCCTATCATTTAAATTCATTTTATAAACTTATGAAGAACAAACCCTAAACTCACAATGCCTTCAACCCTTAAACTCCACATAGCATATATAAACCCTAAACTAAATCTAAATCTTTTACCTGTATAATATTCATAATATCTCATTAAAATCAAATCCCCAACCTCCATGCAAATCATTTAAATTCCTTTTTATTTATGCAACCATAAACCCTAACCTACATTAAACCCTAACAATACTTTAATCCCTAATCTCAAGTTATTATCCATGCTCATCATCAACACTACAATACACTAACAAGATATATAACAAAACATAGTTAAATAACTCAACAGGAATATAAACAAAGAGAGGGGGAGGGAGTCGACCTCAATGTGGCTTGCTGGCCGGAGGGGGTGATGGTCGGAGGAGTACTGGTCAGCAGGGTGATGGTCTCGTCGTAGAAGAGTAGAGGAAATGGTGGTGGATATGGCAGCAGGTCGAAGCTCGAGGCCGGTTTGTGGGTGGCGCAGCGTCTTGTCTGGCTGGAGTAAGCTAGCCGGAGGTGGGCTCGTCCGGGGACTGAGGTGGAGGTCACGGGGATGATTGGCCGGAGGTAGAGTGTGGGCGTGGGAGGGAGGCTGCACATGGAGGGTCGTCGGAGTGATGTGTAGGCTCGACCGGAGGGGTGGCAGCAGTAGAGTCGACGATGTCAAGATAGGGTGTGTTCGCCGGAGTAGGGAGTCGAGGGAGCAGTATCAAGGAGATATGTAGTCAGGGGTTGGCTCAACGCTGGAGTACGGGCTTCGAGCGACGGAGCAGCGCCGGAGTGGCTGTTGTGGCAGAGTCGAGGCCGGAGAAGAGTTCAGTGGAGGTAGCTGCCGTGAGTGTTGCGGGCTCGGCCGGAGCAGCAGTCGGTGGCCGGCTTGGGGTGGACGGCCGCCGCGGTGGTGCAGAGCTCGCTGGCCGGAGGGGGTCCGGCCGGGCAGTTCTCGGTTGGGATCTTCCAAGAATAAGGAAGGAAGGAAGAGAAGAAGAAAGGAAGAAGAAGTAAAAACTATGGAGGAGGCTCGGTTGCATGGAGAAAGAGGGAGGAGAGAGAGAGGGGGGAGGGGGTTTTTCAAGACATGGGAATTAGGGCCAGCCTTGGGGGAAGGGATATGATGTAGACTTTTTATAGGAAGGGGTGTGTTGGATGGAGGGTGGAGATGCTCTCATTTAAATTGGAGGGTTAGGATTTCACATGGAGGAGTGGATTTCTCCATGCAAAGGGAGGGGGATAGAATGTTGACTAGGTCAAAGATTTATAGGCCCTCCATTTAGTCATGACCAATAGGGTGAGGACAACTAAACTAATAAATTGCAACTAAGCCCCTTAAATTCGAGAAATTGTACGAACACATGAAATGATGCAAAAATTGTGGAAAAAAATATGTTTGGTGATTTGCATGGTGAAGGGGTGTTATGTGGGTGGCATGGGTTTAATTTAATGGCGTTCGAAATTAATTAGGGATTAACAAATTTGATTAGGCAAAATTGGTATCATCGATTTAAATAGAATTAAAGTGCCCCGCGCTTTTAAATTAAATGGGGGCACTTGGGGTCAAAATTCATAAATGACACAAAGGTTAAAAATGGTGGGGGCTTAGAGTCAGTCTTGGACCCTTTAGTTGGTCCGGCTCAACGGGTTAAGTTGGTATCTCAAAATTGAGGGTAACGACACAAGTGTTCGACACAGAATTAAATATAGATTTTAGGATACAGGAAGTTGTGCAATTAATTTAGGGCACAATGGATTTGATTTTGAGTGACGGAAAAGTCCAGTGCCTAAATTGGCGAGTCAAGTCAGAAGTACAATAGTCCGATGGAATTTATGGGCTGATATTGGGCCCCGAATAATTTAGCAATGATAGGGCGTGCCAAGGGTTTAATTAATAAATAACAGACATATGCAACACTACTCTAAACCTCAACATCTGCTGCCAATCCAAAATTTTCCCAATCCAAACCTGACTATCTATAGAATTAATTGAGGGGGTTTACATTCTTCCCAACTTAGAAAAATTTCGTCCCCGAAATTAAAAGTAAAGCACGATAATAGCTAATAGAGTTTAAGAACAACTAGTAATCAAATATCGTACGTAAATTCGTACCTTGCTCCTCAAATAAATACGGGAACCACTGTCGAATGGAATCCTCGCGCTCCCAAGTAGACATGCCTGGCGAATGGTGCTTCCATGCAACTCTAACCAGTCGAATAGTCTGCCCTCTCAGAGTCTTCTCATTGTGAATCGAGGATCTCAACTGGCTGCTCTACGTAAGATAGACTGGGCCCGACTGTAATCTCTGAATGATCAAGCACGTGGCTAGGGTCTGCCATGTATCTTCTCAACTGTAATACGTGAAGTACGTCATGCACTCCTTCTAAGGTAGAGGCAATGCAAGACGATAAGCTACTTCGCCAACTCGTTCCAAGATGTCAAAAGGTCTGATGTACCTCAGACTCAGCTTGCCTCTGCCTCTGAATCTGATGGTACCACGAGTAGGCGATATCCTCAAAAATACATGGTCACCTTTCTTGAACTCCAATGGTCTGCGGTGCGTATTTGCTCAATGTTTCTGTCTGTCCTGTGCTGCACGCAGGTGGCTCTGAATCTGCTTGACCTTCTCTACTGTCTGTGTCACTAGCTCTGTACCAAGTATCTGACGCTCTCCCACGTTACTTCAATATACTGGTGACCTATATTTCCTGCCGTATAGTGCCTCATAAGGTGTCATCTGTATGCTAGCCTGGTAGCTGTTATTGTAGAAGAATTCTACCAAGTGTAGATGGTCCTCCCAAGACCTCCAAAATCGATCATGCACGCTCTCAACATATCCTCTGATATCTGTATCGTGCGCTCTGACTGGCCATCAGTCTGTGGATGATATGCAATGTGAAACTTGAGATGAGTTCCTAGGCTCTCCTGCATACTCCGCCAAAAATACGACGTGAATCTAGAATCACGATCCGATACGATGCTGACAGGCACTCCATGTAGTCGTACTATCTGCCTCATATACATGTCAGCTAATATCTCCGTGGACTGCCCAACTCTGAAGGACAAGAAATGTGCAGGCTTGGTGAGTCTGTCTACGACAACCCAAACTGCATCCTTCTCGCTAGGGCTCCGCGGGAATTCTGTGACGAAGTCCATGGTAATGTGTTCCCACTTCCACTCGAGAATGTGAAGTGGCTACAATAATCCTGCAGTCCTCTGATGTTCAGCCCTGACTTGCTGACAAACTAAATATTTTGCCACGAATCTTGCAATTTCTCTCTTCATTCCCATACCACCAGAAATGCTGCCTCAAGTCTCGGTACATCCTCGTATCTCTCGGGATGAATAGAATAAATTGAGCTATATGCCTCGGTCATCAACTCTTGGCGTAGCTCGCCACTCGAAACATACAGGCGATCTTCATACCTCAACATTCTGTCTTCCTGAATCCTGAGTCCTGTTTGCATGTCGGCCTCTGTCCTGTCTCGCTGTCATCTAAATCCCGTATCTGTAGGCAAGGCTGCCTTGATCCTCTCAATAAATGTGGACTGAATCCTCGAGACTGGCTATCTGTCCATCCATGCCTGGCAATACAATCTCAATCCTGAGTTCGTGAAAAATCTTCTAACCACTGGCGATGAGTCGTAAAAATAGGCCATGGGCTTAGCTTAAGGCATCTGCTACTATATTCGCCTCGCCAGGGTGGTACTACAACTCGATATTATAATCTGTCATAAATTCTAGCCAGCGCCTCTGTCTCATGTTGAGCTCCTTCTTCGTGTAGGCATACTTTAGACTTTTGTGATCTGTATCAATCTCAACACGCTCTCCATAAAGGTAGTATCGCTATAGTTTTAGTACAATTATCACTGCAGCTAGCTCTAGATTGTGCGTCTGATAGTCCTCCTCATGAACCCTTAGTTGTCCTGATACGTAGACTATCTATTCTATCTAAACATAACTCATATTTGCTGATCTTGGCATACAGCCTTTCTGTCTTAACATCTCCAACACGATCCTGAGATGTCTCTCGTGCTACTCCTGGCTCTTGGAATATACCAAGATATCATCGATAACTACCACTATGAACTTATCCAAATACTGGTAGAAAATATTGCTCCTCAAGCTCTTAAATACTGCTGGCGCATTTGGTCAAACCAAACGGTCATGACTAAAAACTCATAGAGCCCATACTTCGTCCGAAAAGCCGCCTTCAGAACGTCCTCTCTCCGTACCTTGATCTGATGATAGCGTGATCTGAGATCGATCCTCGAGAATACACTTAGCTGATCCAAATAAATCGTCGATGTACGGCAATGGGTACTTATTCTTTATCGTTACTACATTAAACCCTGTAATCGATACACAAACATACCGTCCCTGAAATCAATACGCAAATATACCATCTCGTCCTTCTTCGGCACCATACGATGGGTACTCCCTATGGAGAAATACTAGCCCAAATGAAACCCTTGTCTAAGAGATCCTCAACTATGGACCTTCAACTCAGCTAACTCTATCGGTGCTAGTCTGAAGATGGGAAAATAACTGACTCGGCTCTTGGAGTCAACTCTGTAACAAACTATTTCTGTCAGGTGGCAGGCCTAAAAGATTCTCTAGAAACATATCCTCAAACCCTGATATAATATGGTGGTACACTGGTTCACCTCCTGCATTGTATACCCCTAAGGTAGATGGGAACTATGCTCCCAGGCTCTCTGAAGAAACTCAAACTCAGGGTAATTCGGTGGTCTAAGGATGACACAACTATGACGACAATCAAGCATTGTGTGGTATTGGCTCAACCAATCCATGTCTAGGATAATGTCATAGTCTAGACTTTAACCTCAAGATAAATTCTCCTGTTCGATTTTCAACATCAATCCCCAAAAGAAAATACTTCCTTGCCTAATGTATAATTTCTCTTCTCCTCAAGGTTTTCCCTAAAATTTCATTCCTCAAATTTCTTTTTTTCGTTATTCATCTCTCCAAGTCACAAGTACAATAATGGTATCACTCAAGCACATACTAGAATTCCTGGAATTCGATTATTATCTTCCAAGTGAGATCCTAAAATTTTATCTCCACTAGCTCATAATTATCGTTCCAAGCATTGCTATCATATACAACCACTAGTTTCCATTATCAGGCTATGCATTTCCGTAAATTATTCTAGGTCATGATCAACAATCCTTCCAGCTCTCAGTACTTCCAAGATCATTGCTACCTCAAGCACGGGTAGGGTACTACTGGGTCCAACTCTCTTGCCAACCTTCCACACTAGTTCTAGAATCCAAAGTACCCATCAATCTATCCTGATAAGGTAACAATCTTCTCCGAGAAAGGTATACGAATTCTGTCTTCTGTCATCTGGTCTTCGATCTTCTTCTGGAGGGAAATCATCAGTCACAAGCATTCGCCTTCCCGAACAATAGGGGACGAGAAACAAGGATAGCGATATTGACGAAGATTGAACGAATAAAAATTGGCAGTCCAAGGAAGATAATCACATACAAAGATTTTTATTTAAAATCGATTATGGATTAAGATCCTATTCAACAATCATAATATCTATTCCTAATTTGCAGGCTTGCTTGGCACAGTCAGGTGACCAAGACGATTTAATTCTGACCTGCATGGGCCACCACAAAAATATGTCACACCCAGTCCTAAAATACGTAGGACCAGGAATACGTGACATGCCAGCTACGCATTCGACTAGACTCTGGTCTGACTCGAATACGTATAAACTGTGTAATATAGAGGGCACTATCTAGATATCCCATAAATATAAACCTCTATGTCTCAATCCATAATGTACATCAGTATACAAGAAAGAGCTATATGTGCTAAAGTCGGCCGCCCAATAATACACAAACTCGAATAGACTCGAGAAGAGATGAGTCTACAAAAACTAAGCTACAACAGCAGATGAATAATCAATATGAAATAAGTAACCATAATGCCGATAGAAATGATACGAGTACCTGGTACAGTGCCCGTAAGATATGCCACTCCATCAGTATCTCCAAGTGCTCCGTAATCGTCTATGCTGCAAAACTGGCAGGAAACCAAGTCCTCAGAGGGACGTAACAAGGTACAAAAATACAGCAAGCCAAGTATACAGAAAAGTACAAGTGCAACAATAGGGTACTCTATCATAACCAAACAAGTGTGACACAGTTTAAAGATAATGTTTGACGCGTGGGCTGTCCAAAATAAAACTGTAGCTCCGAACACAGAGACACATGGGGCGTACCATTCCGAGCACACAGTCACACGGGTGATACACTACTCTAGAATACAGGAACACTACATATACATATATAAGCGCGTGCAGAGGAGCCCAAACATCTAGTAACTGTCTTTCCCTTCCCAAGCGGTCAACGTTTGTGCGCTGAACCTGAACCTCTATCTACAGTCTCGACATACAGAAATAACTCAACAGACGCGATCCTAAGGTCGTCCCAGTCTCTGGTCATGATATCAGTATCAGGATGCAGGAATCTAGCACGATCACAGTGTATGAGTGTGTCCTGGGGTGTCGATATACTCAGGTACGTACATCGAGGTGCTGCGAAGCAATCTATCAATTATTCTAAGACGTTACAATGAATGTCAGCACCCGGTTGTGATCAGGACATGAAGTATCGAACGTCAACATAAATACGTGCACAATGTACATAAAGAACAACAAGTATCTGTAATCTAAAATACAGGGTGGCAAGATACACTTGCCTGCGTGTGGCTGCTGATGACGGGGTCTGATACCACGTCCAAGCCCTCAGGTCCCGCAGTACCTAGAGATAAGATACAAACCAAAATTAATAATCTATACCACGTCAAACAGGGATGCGATAAACATCTACACCTAAACTCAGTCTCTACTATGACTCACAGGGATAAGACACTAGGGGGTTGACCATAGTTGACTATTGGTATGATACTTTAAAATCACTAATCATCTGTACACTATCATTGACCAATCCTCATTCTTACTATATTCATTATGTGGCTCTGTAGTTCAGGTATGCTCATTCCTTATCCCCCTTGGTCTTTGCGAACGTTATCATGCACGTTTAAGTATGTCTTCCTCAAAAGTAATTATTCATTAAATATTAGGTCTTCCTCATACCACCATCATTACTTAACATGCATAAAAATCAATATGATAAACCCTGAATCTTAATGCCTATCATTTAAATTCATTTTATAAACTTATGAAGAACAAACCCTAAACTCACAATGCCTTCAACCCTTAAACTCCATATAGCATATATAAACCCTAAACTAAATCTAAATCTTTTACCTGTATAATATTCATAATATCTCGTTAAAATCAAATCCAAAATCTCCATGCAAATCATTTAAATTTCTTTTAATTTATGCAACCATAAACCCTAACCTACATTAAACCCTAACAACACTTTAATCCCTAATCTTAAGTTATTATCCATGCTCATTATCAACACTATAATACACTAACAAGATATATAACAAAACCTAGTTAAATAACTCAACAGGAATATAAACAAAGAGAGGGGGAGGGAGTCGACCTCGACGTGGCTCGCTGGCCGGAGGGGGTGATGGTCGGAAGAGTGCTGGTCAGCATGGTGATGGTCTCGCCGGAGAAGAGTAGAGGAAATGGTGGTGGATATGGCAGTAGGCCGAAGCTCGAGGCCGGTTTGTGGGTGGCGCAGCGTCTCATCTGGCCAGAGTAAGCTAGCCGAAGGCGGGCTCGTCGGGGGACTGAGGTGGAGGACACGAGGATGACTGGCCAGAGGTGGTGTGTGGCCGTGGGAGGGAGGCTACATGTGGAGGGTCACCGGAGTGATGTGTAGGCTCGACCGGAGGGGTGGCAGCATTAGAGTCGACGATGTCGAGATAGGGGGTGTTCGTCGGAGTGGGGAGTCGAGGGAGCAGTGCCGGGGAGATATGCAGTCGGGGGTTGACTTGACGCCAGAGTACGGGCTTCGAGCAGCGGAGCAGCGCCGGAGTGGCTGTTATGGCGGAGTCAAGGCCGTAGAAGAGTTCAGTGGAGATGGCTGCCGTGAGTGCTGCGTTCTCGGCCGGAGCAGCAGTCGATAGCCGGCTTGGGGTGGACGGCCGCCGCGGTGGTGCAGAGCTCGCTTGCCGGAGGGGGTCCGGCTGTGCAGTGCTCGGTTGGGATCTTCCAAGAAAAGGAAGGAAGGAAGGGAAGAAGAAAGGAAGAAGAAGTAAAAACTATGGAGGAGGCTCGGTTGCATGAAGAAAGAGGGAGGAGAGAGAGAGGGGGGAGGGGGTTTTCAAGACATGGGAATTAGGGCCGGCCTTGGGGGAAGGGATGTGATGTAGACTTTTTATAGGAAGGGGTGTGATGGATGGAGGGTGGAGATGCTCTCATTTAAATTGGAGGGTTAGAATTTTACATGGAGGAGTGGGTTTTCTCCATGCAAAGGGAGAGGGAAATAATGTTGACTAGGTCAAAGATTTGTAGGCTCTCCATTTAGTCATGACCAATAGGGTAAGGACACATAAATTAATAAATTACAACTAAGCCCCTTAAATTCGGGAAATTGCACGAACAAATAAAATAATGCAAAAATTTTGGAGAAAAATGTGTTTGGTGATTTGCATGGTGAGGGGGTGTGTGGGTGGCATGGGTTTAATTTAATGGCCATTGGAATTAATTGGGGATTAAAAAATAGGATTAGGCAAAATTGGTATCCTCGATTTAAATAAAATTAAAGTGTCCCGCGCTTTTAAATTAAATGGGGGCACTTGGGGTCAAAATTCAAAAATGACACAAAGGTCAAAAACGGTGGGGGCTTGGAGTCAGTCTTGGACCCTTTAGTTGGTCCGGCTCAACGGGTTAAGTTGGTATCTCAAAATTGAGGGTAACAACACAGGTGTCTGACATGAAATTAAATATAGATTTTAGGATACGGGAAGTTGTGCAATTAATTTAGGGCACAACAGATTTGATTTTGAGTGACGAAAAAGTCTAGTGCTTAAATTGGCGAGTCAAGTCAGAAGTACAATAGTCCGATGAAATTTATGGGCTGATATTGGGCCCCGAATAATTTAGCAATGATAGGGCGCACCAAGGGTTTAATTAATAAATAACAGATATATGCAACACTACTCTAAACCTCAACATCTGCTGCTAATCCAAAATTTTCCCAATCCAAACCTGACTATCTATAGAATTAATCGAGAGAGTTTACACGCGAGCTAGAGTTGGGACTTTGTACAGATGGGCCCCAAGCCGTATAAAGGCACTGAAAGACCAGAGGAGACCACAAACTGGATTACCCACACCAAGAAGTTATTAGAAGCATCACAGCTGCCTACCGATCTATGGATGACAAGAGTAAGGACACTGCTAGATGGTAACACTCATCACTGGTGGGAATCAACGAAATGCTAGTTGGGTACGTATCGGACTTGGGAACAATTCTCGGAGTGCTTTGAGAGGAAGTACTTCCCGGCCACTGTAATAGATGCGTTGTACGATCAATTTCTTCATCTAGAGCAGGGGAACAAGACAGTTGACGAGTATAATGTCGAGTTTAGTCGCCTTAATAAAAATGGTGCTGCCCTGATACCGAATAACTTGGAGAAGGCTAAAAGATTTCACCGCGGACTGACTCAGGAGCTCCAATACTATACTAGCACGCAGTCCCAGATCTCTTATGCCAAATTATTGACAGAAGCTAGATTATAAGATACCATCAGCAAGGAAAAGGGAGGTCAACTAAAGACACAGCAGGGCTAGCAAGGACACAACAAGGAGGGCCTATCAGACGTCCTTTGGCACAGCAACAGCAGCATCAGCACAGAGCAGGACTATACCAGATTTTGGAGAAGTCCCACTGCAATTATTGTGGGAAACGCAGGCATATTTCGAGAGACTGTCAGACTCATTTGGGGCAATGTATGAGGTATGGTTTCGGACAGCATATGGCGAGAAACTGTTTAATGCAGCAGACATTGACGCTTCCACCGCCAATACAGAGGCTAGCACTTCCAGCGCCGAAGCCAGTTCAACAGATGACTAGACCAGGAGCACCTCGACCCCCAGCAGCCGGAGGATTCCAGCAAGGACCACCACTACCTACTCAGGAGGATCAGTTCACGAGGGCCAGTCATGGACTACCACATAGGAATGGACAAGCTTTTACACTAGAAGTGGATGACATGGAACAGGAGATTGATGTCATAACAGGTATTACTCTTGCTTTTACTTTTTCTGCTGTGACATTATTTGATACGGGAGCCACCCACTCGTTCATATCTTCTTATTTTATTGCCAAATACAATATTGCCACTACACCTTTACCTAGTTGTGTTAGAATTCTCACCGGCGGAGGAGTTGTACCTGTTAGTCGAATTTGTAGATCGTGTCCTGTAGTGATCCGTAGCAGAGAGATGAATGCCCAACTCTTAGTCCTTTCTATGCCAACTTTTGATATTGTGCTTGGGATGCACTGGCTAAGTAAGTACGACACTTTCTTCGACTATTTTGGAGAAAGCATTCTTTTTAAGGTACCAGGCCAGCCGGAGCTTGAGTTTGCACGAGGATCCACGGAAGCCCTTGATGGTGTTCAGCTTGCAATGGACGACGTTATTTATTACCCTATCATTTCAGAATTCCAAGACATCTTTCCAGAGGAATTGCCAGGACTACCTCCGGACAGAGACGTAGAATTCTCGATTGAATTGACACAGGGAGTAGCACCCATAGCATCGCATATTTATAGATTGGCTACGAAGGAGATGGATGAGCTGAAGGCATAGTTGAAAGAATTAGAGGCGAAAGGCTTCATCCGGCCAAGTGCATCACCCTGGGGAGCACCAGTACTGTTTGTACCAAAAAAGGATGGGTCAGTGCGTATGTGCATTGACTACAGATCCTTAAATGCAGTGACTATGAAGAATAAATATCCATTACCACGTATTGATGACTTATTTGATCAGCTTAGTGGAGCCAAGGTATTCTTGAAGATAAACTTGAGATCTGGATATCACCAGGTGAAAGTACAAAAGCAGGACATCCCAAAGATCGCATTCAGGATAAGATATAGATACTACGAGTTTCTGGTCATGCTATTTGGTTTGACCAATGCTCCAGCTATCTTTATGGACTTAATGAATCAAGTATTCCATCCGTATTTGGACCAGTTCATGGTCGTCTTCATAGATGACATACTTGTCTATTCAAAGAGTCATGAGGAACACGAGAATCACCTGCGGATTGTCCTAGAGACCTTGAGTAGAGAGCAGTTATATGCGAAGCTCAGTAAATATGAATTTTTCTTGGACAGAGTCTCGTTTCTTGGGCATGTCGTTATGGGAGATGGTATTTCTGTTGATCCAGAGAAAATCTCAGCAGTCGAGACATGGCCCATTCTTAAATCAGCATCGGAGGTGATAAATTTCCTTGGACTTGCGGGATATTATCGACGGTTTATAGAGAACTTCTCAAGGATAGCAGTACCTATGACTCGGTTGACGTACGAGGATCAAGAGTTCGTATGGACCGACGAGTATCAAGCCGCTTTCAAGGAGTTGAAGAAGCGACTGACCACAGCGCCAGTATTGACTATTCTATCAGGATCAGGAGGTTATGTGATTTACAGTGACGCATCAGAAAAAGGCTTGGGATGCGTGTTGATGCAGCATGACAAGGTGATTACATATGCATCTAGACAGTTACGAGTACACAAGAAATTTTTTCTAACTCATGACTTGGAACTTGCAGCCGTTGTTTTTGCTCTGAAGCTATGGAGACATTACTTATATGGAGAATGAGTGGAGATCTATACAGACCACAAAAGCCTCAAGTATGTCTTCACGCGAAAGGAGTTAAATATGAGGTAACGTCAGTAGCTTGAGTTGATGAAGGATTTTAAGATAGAGCTACATTATCACCCAGGCAAGGCTAACGTAGTAGTAGACACGTTAAGCCAGAAACTAACAACGTACTTCTTGACAACACAGAGGGAATTATTGGAGGACTTACAAGAACTTGGCATAAAAATGGTATTACCCAGAGCAGATGGGATATTAGCCAACTTACAAGTACAGTCATCACTAGTAGAGGGGATCAAGGCAGCTTTGCTTATGGATACAAGATTCAGGAGATTGAAAGAAAGGAAAAAGGCCGAAAAGCAGACGAGATTGCGTATTCATGATGACGGGACATTACGATGTGGTGATCGTCTATATATTCCCAATGGAGAGATTCGACAGGAGCTGATGGCAGAAGCTCATAGTTCGATATATTCTATTCATCCTGGGGACACCAAGATGTACCATGACTTACGACAGCATTTTTGGTAGCATGGGATGAAAAGAGAGATAGCCCGCTTTGTAGACAAATGTCTAGTATGTCAGCAGGTAAAGGCGGAGCACTAGAGAACAGCAGGACTACTGCAACCACTTTCGATTCCTTAGTGGAAATGGGAGCACATCACTATGGACTTTGTCACGAGTTTTCCAAAGAGTCCAAGTGGGAGAGATACAGTATGGGTAATAGTGGATCGACTCACCAAGTCCGCACATTTCTTGCCTTTAAGAGTTGGCCAGTCTACGGAAGCTTTGGCTGACTTATACATGAGGCAAATCGTGAGGTTGCATGGCATTTCGTTCAGCATCGTGTCAGACAGGGATTCATGTTTTATATCTCACTTTTGGAGAAGCATGCAAGAGAGTCTTGGGACTCGTCTGAAGTTCAGTACATCTTATCACCCGCAGATAGATGGACAGTCCGAACATACTATTCAGACACTAGAGGAAATATTGAGGGCTTGTATGTTGGACTTTGGACGATCATGGGAGGACCACCTACATCTTGTAGATTTTTCTTACAACAATAGCTATCAAGCAAAAATCCAGATGGCTCCATTTGAAGCATTGTATGAAAGAAACTATAGGTCTCCCGTGTGTTGGAGTGACGTGGGAGAACGTCAGATTCTGGGACCTGAGTTGGTTGTCAACACCATAGAGACAATGAAGAAGATACAGGGGCACTTGCTAGCAGCGCAAGACAGGCAGAACCAGTGGGCAGACCTTCATCGTCGTCCTTTGGAGTTTAAAGAGGGAGATCCTGTCTTCTTGAGGATATCACCTACTAGAGGCACTATTCGATTCGGAGGGCATGTCAAGTTGAGCCCAAGGTATATTGGACTATTTGAGATACTAGAGAAAGTGGAAGGGCGTATCGACTTTCGCTACAACCTTCACTTGAGGGAGTACATGACGTATTCCATATTTCGCAACTTAGGCGATATATGGCAGATAGCAGTCATGTCCTCGACTACTCTGAGATCACCATTGGGCCAAGCTTGTCATACCAAGAGCAACCCGTGGGGATCCTTGATCGTCGAGAGAAAGTGTTGAGGAACCATTCTATTCTCTTGGTCCGTGTGGCATGGAAGCATGGCACGCCAGGAGAATCCACTTGGGAGTGCGAGGACGACATGCGCAAACGTTTTCTGTATCTATTCGTAGACCAAGGTATGAATTTACTTTGTTCATTTCTACCATATCCCATCCTTGATTTCTATCGTGGCTTAGTTTTAATTTCGAGGACGAATTTTTATAAGTTGGGTAGAATATAAAACCCCCTAATTTTAAAATATTATATTATTTAATTAATTATTTAATTTAATTGTATTGTTTCTTAGTTAATTAGAAAACAAAATTTAATTTAATTAATTACCTAGGTAACAACGCATCTAGAAATTATTGAACAAAAACTATTATTTTATTTTAATTATTTTAGGAAGTCTTGTAGAAGGCTGAGAGATTTTAGGATGTGCTAATATAATTTTCTGGAATTTTATTACCATATATATATATATATATATATATATATATATATATATATATATATATAAGTAATAGAATAAAACAAGAGAAAAGAAAATCCTTAATTCTAAACTGACCCTAACCCCAATCCACTAAAAGTCCTTAACCCCTAACCCAGCCCGCTTAATCACTAACCCAGCCACCTAATCCCACACCCGCGGGTCAGCAATGGAACCCCCCCTGCGACCTTCTCTTTCTATATATATATACTCACCCAGATAACTACCCAAATACCTAACCCTAGCTCTAACCCTGCGCCGACCCCCGACCTCCGTGACGCCGCTCGGAGCACCGGAGCGCCGCCTGAAACCAGCCCCGACCGGCCGTCAACGTCCGTGTCACCCGCGTAAACGCCGCACAGAAATTGGCTGCGACGACCCCTGTTTCAAGCGTTGCTTTCCGCCTCGTCGTTCGACCGAATTCAAATCCGTCTTTACCGGTATGTTTACGACCTATCCCCCTTCCAACTCTGTTAATTAGTTTTTATCGAACATCGGTTAACACTAGGTAGAAATCGAGGCCAAGTTGGAAAAAATTATAATATTTCAACTACAGAAAACTGTTGCGACCACCTATGTTTAAGGACTGATATCTTCCTCCACAGACATCCAAACTTAAAACTAACTTTTTTCTTTATGAAGACCATATAACCGAGATAATTTCCTGTTGGTTAGATTATTTTATTTTGTGTTAGGTGCAGAAATAAACTAGGTTAAAAATCTGGAAAAACTTGTTTTCCAAAACATAGAAATTGTGATACGGAGTGCGCCCCGCTAAACGGAATAGCCCCATTGCTTACCAATTATACCGAAAGGTGCACATGGTATGCCCTGACGTGTGAACTTTTGCAAAAACTGATTCGGACGTGTGTGCGCGTCGGAATCAACCCGTATCCGTAAAAAGTCCACGTATTATGACTTTTGTAAAATACCGCACCATTTAGTGTATGCTCGTCGGAATACGATGAAACTTACGCCATTGGATTCATGATATCACGCTGGTCCTATGAACCAAGTATTACGCAATTCCGAGACAGTTGACCAAGCCGCCTATTTGTGGGCCCTACGGTTGACTTTTTGGGCGAATTTATGTTCGGCTTACCGGAATCCAAAATTGGACATACTATTAAGTTCGTATTGATGTTTAAAATTTGTTTGACCTATAATTTGCCCTATTTAGATACCTTTACCCCTGGCACATTTTTTGGTGCAAAGTGGGCCACATGTGGACCCCGCTTTGACCCGAAATTACCATTTTGCCTCTGTGTCCAAATTGGACGAAAGGGTAGTATTTTCTAGCTATCTCGTTAATTCTGGGAACGTTGGTGATGTTTATTTCAGCATCCGAAGACGTTTATTTGGAGGCCATAGTTCCTGAACCTGTGTACTTAACATCTGGACGCTTACACTTTACAGATTGCTTGCCAGGCAAGTATACCTAGCCATTGTACTGTGATTTATATTTCCATATGATGCATGTATTTTAATTCGGTCATTTAGTTCATATATTTTAACTGCAATATAAATTGCGCGTCCAAGAATAACTTGGGTGCAGCGACGACGTCGTCGTATTCTATTTTTATTATATATATTCATGTTGACCTAGTTTATGAGACCACCCCATTATCATTGAGGCATTCCTATGTTTCATTGGCCATGACACTGTTATTATACGAGTGTGAGTCTCATGTAGGACATAGACTTGCGTACTCGGCTGGCCACTGGTACGTATAGGTCATACGACGGATAGGGATAACTACTGATATAAATTTGTATGCTAGAAGACCTGGCAGTTATTTAGAGGTTTTATCGTGTCATGGATGTGACATGCTTAGAGCATGGGGTGGGGAGAACAACAAGTAAGATGTTTGGGCTCCTTTATACTTTTCTTGTGTAACCTGTACGCTCCGCCGGAGATGCGCGGTCAGATGACCACTATATATTATATATTATCAGGCGGCCTCTGGCGTTCAAAATATGACATGCTTTGTAGGCCCCTGAATCTCTGAGAGAATTATGCCAATCCCATTTTAGCCAGATAGCCCACTTGTTGGCAAGTTGTTCTCAAACTGCATTTACATAGATGATTTGGCGACCCATTTAATGTTTATTTTCAGTACTTTATTGGCATGCTTCTATGTATCTTGTTATGTCCCTCTGAGGACCTGGTCCCTTTCCAGGTATAGACTTGCAGGAGTATCCACAGAAGTACGGACCCGGACCAGACGCTTCATACAAGACTGAGGGGTCTTACCTTCAGAGTACCTTTGATTCATCGCAGCAGATGCATATTCTAGATGCTATTTTTCTTGTGGACATTTATCTTATATTAGAGTTGATCTCTTCTCTCATTTAGTAGTTTTTAGTATAGTCGATTTGTAGTGGATTTGTTTTCATCCAACTATCATACTTTGATACTTCATATTTGAGATTCAGTTATTTATTTCCTATTTCTTTATTTGTGCTGTGGATGAGATATAGATTATGTGTGACTTGTTGACAGTATATTACCACTTGTGGATTTGATATTCATGTACAGCGTACGTGTGTGTTACGATCTTCCAACACGTTGGAGTTTCGTATACATACGGCTGGCGTGTTATGTATTCCTATTTTTACGTAGTTTGGGACTGGAGCGTGACAACTTGATACGTAGCTGACCATTGCAACATATCCTGGTCTTACGTATTTTAGACTAGGGCATGACAGGACTATCAAAGAGGATTATTCAAATGCTTGAGGATATACTTCGGACCTTTGTATTAGATTTTGGTGGCTCATGGGATGATCAACTTTATTTCATAGAATTTGCTTACAACAACAACTACCAGGCCAGTATCGAGATATCTCATTTCGAGGCTCTAAACGGTCGAAGATGTCGTACCCCATTATCTTGGGACGACATGGGTGAGAGAGCTTTGTTGGGACCTGAGATGGTAGTAGATGCCGGGGAGAAGGTGAAGCAGATCAGAGAGAGACTTCGTGTGGCATAGGACAGACAGAGGCATTGGGTCAATATCCACCGGAGACCGCTAGAGTTTGAGGTATAGATTTTTCTTATGTTTGTGGTTGCTAGTGCTTGTAGATTATGTGTTAAGGTTCTATTCTGATTATAGGTTGACAATATGGTATTCTTGAGGATTTCTACGACACGTGGCATGGTTCACTTCGGTGGAGACGGGAAGCTTAGCCCGAGGTTTATCGAACCTTTTGGCATTCTTAAGAAGGTCGGTGCTATAGCCTACTGACTAGCCATATTGCCTACATTGGCGGGAGTGCAAAATATGGTCCACGTGTCCCACCTGAGATGATATGTGGTAAACCCTTGCCACTGGACCACTCAAAGATTTAGGTGGGACCGAGTTTCAACTACTAGGAGTAGCCTATGGAGATTTTGGATCGTAGGGAGAAGTTCTATGGCTCGTCCTTGGGCAAAACTCTAATTTATTTTCCCAAAAATAAATCATGATTGTAATATCATAAGTAAAGAATAAACCAAGCTTTTCAAAACTAAAAACCTATCATGAAAATAGATTATTAAACAACTTCAAATTACTTAGTAAGCATTTTCACTTTAGAATGGATAAAATAAAAAGGTAGACCTCACGGAAATAAATACTCAACTCTTATATGTTTCAAGGGTATTTTACTCAAATTTATTCCAAAAGAAATGATCTAACATACACTTGCATCTCTTCTCATTCTCCACCACTGCGATCATATGCATAAAACAAATCATAAGGTCTTTTCATAGGTTGTATTGAGACTTAGGATAAAGGTGGAAAATATTTGGGGGTCTAGCTCAAAAGCCATCAAAACTAATGGAGCAAAAATGAATCAACTCAAGCTTAATTTATAAGCATATGTAGCATACCCCTATATTGGGATATTAGGAGGAATTATGAGCATAGATAGTGTAATATCAAAGCACTTTCATCTCTCACTTCCTTTCTTCATTACCTCTTGTTTTCCTTTTTTTTTTTTTCTTTTTTCTTTTTCCTTTTTTTTTCTTTCTCCCTCTTTGGTTTCCTCTTTGAAAAAAATAATGGAACTCAATAATTTGAAACTGAGAATATGTTTCATTTTGCTTGTTGTAGCTATATCATAAATACAAACACCCCAACACTTATTTCTTTGCACATCCATACATATCATAATGATTAACAATGCTCTACTAGCTTTGCGGCTTGGGTAAATATATCAATATTTTAGGTTGAAAGCTTGCAACATGGGTTTACCAAGAAAAAGGCAATAAAGCTCTAAGGGGTTCAACAAAGAAAAAAAATTAATTTAGGGTAGGCTATTTAGCTTATGTAGCTTATAACAAAGAGGGCTTTAATCATGTTCATGCATGCACGTGTCAATGTGACCTCAAAAAAAAAATCAATCCAAGTTCTAGAGAAACAAATCCATGGAACAATATCTCTCATCAAAGAAAATAGTGAGACTGACGTATTAGTCTAAAGGCTTAAAATCTTGCCGACTTTTGTTTACAAAATTACTCACTACCATCCTCAATGAAAATAACTAGTCTATTTAATTCAAAGTTGAAAGAGTACTTACCTAATCATGTTATGAATATTTTTAAGCTTAATTGAATCTTGCTTATGACATACACAACCAAAAGTTATTAAAACGACAACAACAAAACTCTTTTTATGTTTTTATTATAAATATTTTTTACAAAAAACCACACGTTTATTTTTTAAAATTAAAAAAATTAAATTTAAAACACAACGACAATCTTCTCTCCCACACTTTAAAACTGACATTATCCCCAATGTAAGTTTAAATAGAAAGAAAATGCAAAAATAAGTAAAAATAAAAATACAAGAATAAGAACAAACTCCCTTTGGTTGCCTCCCAAGCAGTGTCTTTGTTTAATATTGTCGTTGGCTCGACTCTATGCAAACTTCACGTAACTAGGTGGGGTCTTCAAGTCCAAAATAGATACCTGCAAAACAGAGGGTAAAGACCTCTTGTCAGAAATTGGTAACGAAATGTAAGGACCAAAACCTGACTGTTGTGTATTCAAAAAATTATTCAATATTGCACTAACTTCCGGCAAATTAGTACTTAAGGCTAACTCATTATCTTCTTTCTCAGGATGCACACTAATAGCAACTTCTAATCCATCTTTGCTATCTGTAGAAGCATTAAAAATCATGCAGGCTGCCTATATCATGCCCCTCCAAAATGAAAGCAGGACGCATATGAGCCACATAGAGCTCATGCGGCCCGAACAACCAAGGAATTAGAGGCAGCATAAGAAGATCATATATCCAATCAGGATTGGAGCAAAGTATAACCCAAATAGTAGTTCCAATAAATGATAAAAACTTTAAAACATCAATAGTAATAAAAATAAATGATGAAAGTAACTGAACAAGCATATATTACGAGAAAGAGCATCACGATAAATAATGGCAAGAACTGAGAACAATATGGTGAGGAATAATAATGTAATAAACTGGCATAGAGGAAACTGTATGTATGTGTGTGTGTGTGTGTGTGTGTGTGTGTGTGTGTGTGTGTGCATGTGTGTCTTAAAATATTAGTAAGATAATGTGATCGGCTTGGGCTTAACACGGGCTATATATAAAAGGTGAGCTGGCGTGAATCATGCGTGAGTGACATGATCAACTAACTATCACGGGCTACACTAAATCATGGGTTATAAGGTATGATCATATATCTACTAATACTTCCCCAACCCCCGACTATTATACAGATCCAAATTACGACACATTATAACATGTATATCACACTTCACGGTCTATAATATCATGCACTATAATCACGACCTATATAATCACTAAGATATCACGGTAATCACTGAGTAATCACGAAGCACGACACGGCGATCACTGAGTCATCAAGAGAATAACTTCTCATGACCAAGATCCACGTATATCAATCCGTGAAACCATGGTGTCAAGAATCAAATATCTCAATACTAAATATATGAAACAAAGAGGCTATCAAATAAGAAACTATCAGAGAATGTACTCGCTTGTGGTACTGAGAAAATAATATATCTCAGTATCCGAGCTGGTGTGACACACACCTAAATAGGAATATCATGTTACTTAAGTGTAATGAATGAGAAATGAGTTAAAGAATGCACTAATATGAATTTCTAGGCCACATCTAGGTCACTCTAGCTAAACTAGGTCAAACTTGGTCAACCTTAGTCAAATTAGTCAAATTTAGGCCATACACAAGTTTCTAGGTCCATACTAAGTTAATTAGTCCATATTAGTCATTAACTAGTTAATACTAGCCAATGTTAACTATATTAGCTAAAAACACTAATATATATCTATATACTATATAATAGGATAATATATGTATCTATAGATAACCCTTGTGACTATACCCAAACTTACTTCCTAGGATACACTCATATATTTCACTCTGATACATGACCTGAACACATGTTACCGATATCCAAGATACCTGAACACCCCTTCCTCTTAATTGTAGTTGCCTAATCCTTCATATAGCACACACTGCTAAAATACTTGCTGCTAAACTAATGCTTCACCAGACAGCACAGCCCCTAACCATTACATATTGATCCATTCTACTGTTGTTACTACTTTGATGTGCAACTCGAGTTGTTGCTCATTTGCAATTAACCCAGGACTGACTTCAAATACTACTACACCTATCACAGTCCCTAACGCACACTGATACACCACCTGACATTAAACACACACAAACACTCGCCAAACAACTGAACACTCCTCCTTGGTATGCCAACTGTATGCAGATCTTCCCATCTCACTGCATACAGTGCTGAATTCCTTACCCCTCATTCAGTTCAGTTCACACTGGCCTGCTGTTGCTTCTCACTAGATAACCAGAGCCTTTTTCCCCCTCTAAATACTAATACTTCAGGTATCAGTTCATCTCTTCCCTTATCCCCATGATTCAAGTATTTTCAATACAACTGAGTAGCTGCTCTTATTCTCATTATTCAACTTATCTGATCCCATAGTGAACTGCCTATCTAAATTTTCTATACACAAACACCATAACACACAGGTTTACCTCCTTCACTAATCCCTGTTGCTGCTCTCTACCTAGTGCATTACACTGCAGTACATTATAGCACAGATACAATTATTGTGTACAGTCTTGCCCGGTCCCTCTACTCTCAAATACACATAGGAAAGTACACACACTTATACCCACACATACTTAGCACTATGTATACTGCACTGATACATGGTGTGCAACATACCTACAAATATATATACTTATATATATGATACATACATATATATATATAACACATACTCTAGAACATTAATTCAAACACTTAATAAGTAATAATGTGGTACACTATGCTACATACCCAAATGAATGCCAAAACCCACAATTTATTACAAATAATAATGATACTCTTGAATATCATCATTAGACAACTAAAGGACTTGCTACAAAGGAAATTGAAGAGAATTAACACAAATATCTCAAAAATGAGCCCCGTAACACACAGTATCGTAAATTACCAAGATACGGCCTACTTATATTCAATTATAGACAATTATTTACTCCAACAACCCCGATCTAAGTTTAATTAGATCTAATTGGTCTCATAATACATACTTGATGTGTCAATCTCGTAATTCCTCCTAATTCGACATAAATTACCATGTAACTTTCACAATACAAGTCTTATGAACCTAATTCTTGATCCTATGGTAGCCCTAAGCCAAGGGATTATTCATAATATTTAAATGCATAAATTATAGTCTAAATTAAGGGAATTATGAATTTACCTATTGGAAGATGAATTTCCAATGAAATGCTTAATGGACACAATTAGGACATAATTCCCTTTCCAATTCCTCTTTTTTCAAGTGCTCCTTGCAATCCAAGCTCCAATGCTTCTTAGGTGATAAAATTGAGAGAGAATGGGTGTGAATTGGGTTAAATTTGTAGAATGAGTCAATTTGGGGAAGAACACAATTGGATATCTAATAAAATAAACTAATGAAGAGAAGAGAGAATGAGGAGTCCATATATGGTCGACCCCCCCTTTTTTCCTCTCCAAGTCATAATAAAATATCCACCATGCCCGTATTATTTAATTATGAGGAATAATTTGGAAGGGATATATTGGAAAGGCTTCTAACTAATACAAATTAAGCTAATCTCCTTAATTAACTAAGGAAGGGGGGTCTAATGGGCTTAGTCTAATGTTGTGCTCAATGTGTTGTCATGACTAACTAATTTGGGTCCGCTAGTGATAAGTCTAAATAAAAATAGGCTATCCCACTAACTATAAATAATTAAATAACACCACAATATAATTAATTAGTAGCATGTAATATAATATTTAATTACTAATAATAAATATACTAAATGACCAAAATTCTCTCATCTAGAAATGTGGTAGTGACAAGTCTACCCTCCTTAAAAAAATTCGTACTCGAAATTTAAGGAAGAACTAGCACTACAACAAAAATTACATCAAGAAGAAAATTATCCACGGCTCAAAGAGATAAGGGTGTCTTCCGCGCATCTCAGCTTTCCTCTCCCAGGTAGACTCTTCTGGAGAGTGATGCCTCCATGCGATGCGTACCAAGAAAATCATCTGTTTTTGCAGCACCTTATCCCTGCGGGCCACTGCACCGACCCTCACAAGAATAATAAAGGGTCTGATGTATTATGGACTAAGCTTTTCGCCTCCACCAAATCGAATAATGCCCCATATTAGAGAAATTTGCAAGAATACCAGATCGCCAACCTAGAACAAAATACAGTCTTAACACTCAATCTAAAATAAAGCAATCACAAGCAAGCAAATAAAATCTATACCACAAACTCCAAAGGTCTCCGGTGGCTAACGGACTAATGCCGCTGTCTGTCCTGTGCCACCCGAAGTTTATCCCTGATGAGCTTCACCTTTTCAGCTGCATCTACAATCATCGCTTGTTCCATCAAGGCTCTCTCACCAACATTATCCCAAAATAGAGGAGTGTGACATCTTAGTCTATATAAAGCCTTGAATGGTGACATCTTGATACTGGCCTGGTAGTTGTTGTAGTAAGTAAACTATACCAGGTGAAGATGATCCTTCCAAGAGCCTCTGAAAACTAAAACACAAGTACGAAGCATATCCTCGAGAGTCTAAACAATCATCTCCGACTGCCCGTGTGCCTGGGGGTGATATACGGTACTAAACTTGAGCTGGGTGCCCAAGCTAGCCTGCAAACTCCTCCAGAAGTGGGATATGAAGCGACTATCCCGATCCGAGACTATGCTCATAGGAACTCCGTACAATTTGACAATCTTTCGCACATACATATCCGCTAACTTCTCCGTAGACATACCCACTTTAAATGGCAAAAAGTTTGCTGATTTGGTTAACCTGTCTACGATGACCCAAATCGCGTGTTTACTCCTAGAGAACGCAGAAGCCCCAAAACAAAATCCAAAGTAACATGCTCCCATTTCCTCTCTGTAATGGGTAAAGTTTGAAGTAAATCACATGGCCTCTGCCTCTATACCTTTACCTACTGGCACACTAAATAACTGGATACAAAGTTCGCTACCTCCCACTTTATACCATACCACCATACGTGTCATGACCCGCACCCGATGCAGGGGCACGAGTACGTAGGTACGTCCAGCCGATGCTGCAGCATCGGTGGTAGAACACTGTCTGGGTAAACTATGCTATGTAACAATAATGATCATCAAGGTATATAATGCCAGCAATAAAATATGAATACTCAAACACAGAACTGTAAGATGGAACAATCGCACGAATATGATATAAAGAACTGAAGAGTCAAAATACAACTCATAAGACAAAATATAATATCTAATGATTCTTAAATATAATAAAGTACTAACTGTCAAAGCTGGATACAAATCAAGTACAATATAAGCCTATCTACTAAGATACTGGTAAAGTATCGTCTGACTCCACTGAGATGAGTCCTTCTTGAGCCACAGTCTCGAGCTCTAAGCCAACTATGTTCTGAGGCCCGTAGTGAGTGGGATACCACTCCTTAGTATCATCTGGGAAAAATATCCAGTCAAAAAGAAGCAAAGTACACCTCTAGCAGCAGTTCCAATAAATGATAAAGACTATGTAATAGTAAATAGAGAGCATAAACAAGATACAATATACAAGAACAAGAGATATACAAGATAGGAATACTGCAACTAAATACAAGGAAATTAGAATCATGAATAAGAGCAAGAAATACTACTACTATGTGAGTGAGTACTAGGTTCGACATGTGATCGGCTTGAAAACTTGCACAAGGATTAGGGCTTGGTTAATCATATATGCATGTATGATCAACACTCACAAGTAACACGGCATGCACAAGGAGGGTATGATCACATATCTACACTAACACTCCCCGGCCCCAACGGGTATAGTGGATCCAACCATGGTACGCTATGACACGGGATTCACTAGGTAGGTAGCCTATCTCCCCAGGAATCAATGTTTCTATATGTATAAGAAAATTAGGGAACAAGGCTTGTACAAGATACACCATACTGCCAAGAAATAATATCTCATGACGAGATCCTGATAAACCAATCTGTGTAACCATCGTATCAAAAAATCAAGGATATCTACAATAAATACAAGAAACATAGAGGATATCATAAATGAAAAACTATCAGAGAATGTACTCGCCTGGAATCTAATGAACAATATCAAAGAAGTCTGGATCGGTGCCTCGAAGACCTAAATATGGAATATTATATCAATACAAGGTTCTGAAATGAATACAAGTTAAACTAGTCTAATTCTAGGTCATTAAGCCATTTTTAGGTCAAAACTGTCAAACTAGCTATTTTTAATTTTGTATGAGTCCACCTCTAGGATATTGGGTCCATACGCTATGTATCTAGGCTATATTAGCTATATTAGGATACTAGGATACCAACACTATACCGTATCGTAAGATATGTAAAATATTATATATGAAAATACTATATAATACACAAGTATAATATATACTACTATCCCTAGCTAAACTAATACTAAGTGGATACCTTGTCTTTGAGCCAATACGGTATCACGCTACCTATTCTCATCTTGATACACAATACCCAATACCTTGAGTTAACTACAATACTTAGCAATTACCTTGATAATACAAGGTAATACTAATCTAGCTATCTTATATCCATACCTACCCAAATATAATACTAACATGTGTATCTAATAATACATATCATCTTTTACGCATATGGCTAATATCTAAAACCAAAAGTATACTAAAACCCATAACATATATCAATACCCAACTCAACATACCTTAACATTACATATATATATATATATATATATATATATAGCTTAAGTATCCAACAATATATCATAACTAACCTTATTACTTAGAATTCAAACCAAAACAACTTACATAACATACTAACAATTGACACTAACCTTCACCATATACTAACCATTATCAACCTTCCTATGTACTACTGTGCTAGGGTTTGGCAGTACATTGTTGTTGCTGTTGCTGCTCTATGTGTACAGCCCAAATCCATCTGCCCTGTATTACAGTTGTCATGACCCGCACCCGGATATTCAGGCACGAGTACATGGTTACGCCCAGCCTATGCCGCAGCATCGGCGGTAGAACATTGCATGGGTCATTTTTAACTCCTTAACATCTCAACAATATAATATGGTACATGTCAATTATCTCAACTCCAAACGGAGGAACAATATGGTATCTCACAATAACTAATCTCAGTCACAAAATAAACTAAGGAAGATAAAGCACAAATAAAAGAGCAAAGGAAAGAATAAAGATACAATCCATAATCTAAAATAATATACAGCTGTAAATCTCCACAAATAGTCTAATACAAGCCGACATAAATAACTAGACCTCCTCGGGCTCTGCAACTAAGTCCTCCTGGTCTATAGGAGTATCCTCTAAAGGTACGCCGTCCTATGGCCTATAGAATGTAGGACACTGCTCTATAAGCCAATTATCTGAAAAAATATATCCAGTCAGGATTAGAGCAAATTACATACCTCTGAAAGCAGTTTCAATAACATAATCGAGCATATAAAATAGATAATAGAAATAAAATACAAGATCACTAACATATGAATGAATGAACAATCGGTATACAGGTAATGTACGAGAATATAGATCAACAATATGAATATCGGTAATATGATAAAATAACTGCAATCTAACTAATGTGCCTCAGAATACAAGTTCATTATGTGATCGGTTTGGGTGAACATGATCAATAAGGTAAGAAGATTACAAGTGTGGTATGTAATCAGAATGTACACGATGAACAATAGGGCTTTGATTACATAATCAACTCCTACTCTCCCATCCCCAACTAATACCAAGGGATCCAATCACAATATGCTATGAACACGAATATAACCGCTTAACACGAGCAGTGGGTGTACACGAATATAATAACCACTTAACACGAGCAGAGGGTGTACACGAATAAGCACACTGAACACGAGTAGTGTGTGAACACGAAATATAAATTAATACCCAATATATACGATGAAATACATGTACACGAGTACCCGCTGAACACGGTAGGGGATAACATCTCCTGACGGGATCCATGTAGTACAAGTCCGTAAAATCACTGTGTCGAAATCAGGTATAAAATTCTAGAACATGCATATATACACTATTATGAATTAAAAACTATCAGAGAAATGTACTCACCTGAAGTCCTGAGCAAGGTGTGTCTCTCGATGCCCAAGTTAGTGTCACACAGACCTATATATGGTATGTTGCATCAATACAAGGTTCAAAAATAAAAATAAGTTAAGTTGATGCAATTCTCAGTCATAAAGCCATTTTTAAGTCAAATCGACTAATTTTAGGTTACAAGAGTCTAACACTAAGACACTAGGTCGATGCACTATAAAACTAAGCTACACTAGCTAATCTAGGATACTAAGAGACACTCAAAATGTCGTATCCTGAGATACACAAGTTTAAATATATAAAAATAATAATTTATATATATATATACAAGTCAATACACATAGTATCTATAATAAATTAATGAAATTAGGATACATTGGCCTTGCACCAATGCGTATCACAACCTATTTCGATACCCCAAACCAAATACCATTGTATCGACCCATTACCTTGATATTACCTTGGTATCCCAAGGTAATTCAAAATCCTTCATATAGCTAATATACATATAAACCCCCAATACCATATATTCTAGTATATACCAATTATTATAATTGGTATCAATACAAATATAGAAACTATCTATAATACAATACATACATATCTACATATAGCTAATATAGCTAACCATTAACATACATTACATATTAGTATGTATATACTACACTAGCTATTACCCAATCCATATACATAACATATATATAATAGCATACATAACTAACTATCTATCATACTAATTAGCTACTAAAGTAACTAATATACTAACCCACTAAACTAACCAAATACCTCACTGATACCAAATACCTTACTAATACTGAAAACCAATACTGTAAAGTGAAGATACTGCACAGTAAAGACTCCTCTCTGCACGAGCATGCTGACCCCTCTGCACAGTGAAGACTCCTCAACAGTTGATGATGGCTCCCCCTTTTTGCTGTACTACAGAGTGTAGTGCTCTGCTAACTGCCATAGAACTGCTGCAATGGATGCCTAAATATACTGCTCACAGGAGCAGTGGCTGCTACCCCGAGTCCCCTCTACTGTGTTGAACACTGGGGCAATGAAACTGCTCGATACTCCCTTGCGGATACTCACTTACTGCAGTGACTGCTACTGCAGCTGCCTTCCTCTACACTGCTTACTCGAGCAGTTGGTGCACCCCGAGTCCCCCTTGCTGCCACTGTGCAGTAGCTCTTACCCCTTGCTGCCACTCACTAGCTCACACTCTTACACACACATACAAAAACAACACTAAGCCCACATACATATACATATACATACCTCTATGAATATCAATATCTATATATCTATATACATCTCCCTATTAAGTAGATATATATATACAATCACATATAAACATATATATATATATATATATATATATATATATATATATATATATATAACATACGCTTACACCTATATGTATATACATATAAACACTCATATATATATACATATAGATATATACATATCTATGTACACTTAGCTAGCACCTATATATAATATCATAAAACATACTTATATGTATATATATACCAACTAATATATCATACATATATATACACAAGCACATATAGAAATGAGGACCAAAAACCAAACACGTAGAGTGCACCGCACCCGTATCACACTCATTCTATGATACGCATGCGATACAGCTCCAACACACAACCAAACGCATCTCGGAGGATATGAGCAAGTCTAATACACTAAATATGAATAATACGTATAATAATTAGATCAACTACATGTCCGTGTCAAGGTGTGATATGCACAAGTCCCCGTGTCGGAGGAAAATCTCCAAAAATAACCCGTATCACCATATTGACGAGATACGGCATACAAGTACCCAATTGTGGATACGCCACTAGTCACAAACAAATATACATATGTCAATTTGATCTATTAGACCAATTGACAAACACAACATGTGCCAATCTCAGAATTTTCCCCAAAATTGATACCAAAATATACATAACTTCCACCATAGGTCTCCTATGAACCTAAAACCAATTCCTATGGGTAGCCTATGCATGTGGGTTGGTTTTTCATGGTTAAATCTTAGATTTAGAATCTACTAGAAGAGAGAAAACTGAACTGTACCTATTAGGAGATGGATTCCTAATAAAAATTCCTAAATTGAAATGTAGCTCCTCTTCTTGTAGATCTTAGCCTCCTCCTTGTTGCTCCTTACTTCCTTCTTGTAGATCCTTATTGTAGTAGCCTCAATTAAAGTTTAGGTAAGAAATTTGTGGAGAAATTGGTGAAGGAATGGTGATGGAATGAAGGAAATTAGAAAGGGGAAAAACTAGATCTAAATGCAAATGGAAAATAAAATGAGAGAGACACTCTCTCTCATCCTCTAATGTCCGGCCACTACCCTCTTTCTCAAGCAATATAAAATATCCCATTTACCCCTTGGGGCCTCTCAAGAAGAAATTAATTAAGGAGGGAAGGTTCTAGTCTAATGATTTCACTAATTAATCCATCTTCCTAATACAAGGTCATAATTTATGGGCTCAATCTAACTAAACTAAAATGTTGGGTTCATGTATCTCATTAAATAATTAGGTCCACTACACAAGTCTAAAATAATCTAGCATCTAATAAAAATTAAATAATACAATAAATCAATAAGTCACGTACAATTAATCCTAAAATAGAAATACCCATATCAATTACCAAACTACCCTTGATTGAAAATATGAGGGTAACAACAATCCAGCTTCCCCCTTAACTCTGATTTACTGCTGCTACATTCCTTGCAGTTTGGTACAACAGAAACCGACCACCACCCCCATGCTGTGCACAGCTTCTCTCTCGACCACCTATAATGTGCACACACCAAAGTGTCTAAAATACCAATAACCCTCCCCTCTAACTATGTAGTACACTATAACAGTGCACACAGTCAAGATAGTAAGCACACAAAATCAATCCATAACTCATACCAAATCAGCATACACAAGCTTATACCCATCCAAAGCACTCATAATACTTTGTATACTTAGATAGAGCAATATATCACCAATATATATATATATATATATATATATATATATATATATATATATATATATATATATATCAACACATACCATATACAAACTAAAGTAATATATACAATATCAAATAGAGTAGGACACAATATAACAAACGCATGGAGTGCATCATAGTTGTATCATACTCAATCTATGATACGCTTGCAATACGACTCCAACATACCACCAAATACATCACAAATAATATGACCAAGATTAAAATTATAATTATAAGCAATATAAAGTACTAGCTACTCAACTACGTGTCCGAGTTAAAATATGGCATGTGTATCACCCGTGTCGAAGAAAAAATCCCAAAATTAACCCGTATCACCAAATTGCCATGATACGGCCTACACATATCCAATTATGGATACGACACTAGTCTTACACAATCAAATATATGACAATTTGGTCTAATTGACCTATTGATCAACACAATGTGCACCAATCCCGTATTTTCTCTAAATTAGGCATAAAACACATCATAACATTCACAATAGGGGTCCCTAGTAGTCAATTCTTCTTTCTTTAGGTAGACCTAGTCCATAGGTGGGTTTCTAATTATTAAACTACGGATTTAAAGTCTAATTAGAAGGAGAAAAAAATTAAATTATACCTATTGGGAGATGGATTCCCAATGCAAGTCTCTAATTGGATGCAAAGAGCCCTCAACTTGTGCACTCTTCACCTCCTAATAAATCCTTGCCTCATCCTTGCTCCAATAGCCTCCAATGGTGAGTATAGAAGGAATTGGAAGAGAATTTGGGTAGTAATTGGTGTAGGGAAGAGGAAATTTGGGAAGGAAAATTTTTATATCTAAATTTGGATTGAAGAAAAGAGAGGAGAGTGAAACTCCTCTCCCTTAAATAGTGGTCGGCCCCTCCTTGGCCTCCAAGAAATGTACAATATCTATTTTAACCCTATGAGTTTATCATGAAGAAAAGGATTAAGGAAGAAAGGTTCTATTCTTAATGGTTTGACTAATTAAATTATTAACTTAATAAATTAGACTTGTGGTTGGGCTCAAGTCAAACTAACATAAATGTTGGTCCATGAATCAATTCTAATCTAGTTAGGTCCACTAGCACAAGTCCAAAAATATAATATTATATCTAACAATAAATAAATAATATTACAAATAAATAGAAAATGACCAACATACCCTCAGTTAGAAAAGTGGTAGTGACAAGTCTACCCCCCTTAAAATAATTCCGTCCTCAAAATTCAAAGATAAAACTTTCCCAAGAAAAGCAATACAGAACAAGAAAGGACATACCTCAAGACACAAACAGATACGGGTACTGCTCTCGCATTTTATTCTCCCTTTCCTAGGTAGACTCACCCGGAGAGTGGTGTCTCCATGCGACGCGTACCAAGGGAATGGTCTGGTTCCTCAGCACCTTCTCTCTCCGATCTAGAATCTTGACTGGCTGCTTTGTATAGGTGAGAGTAGGGCCCAACTCTATCTCCTAGTGATCCAATACGTGACTAGAATCCGTCACGTATCTTCTCAACCATGATACGTGAAACAAGTTGTGTACTCCCTCTAATGCAGGTGACAAGTCTATCATATAGGCAACTGCACCGACCCTCTCTAGAATACTAAAGGGTCCGATGAATCGCGGACTAAGCTTTTTGCCTCCACCGAAGCGAATCGTGCCTCGTGCTAGAGAAATTCTCAGAAACACCAGACCTCCAATCTTGAACAAAACACAACCTTAAGAACTTAATCTATAAAAAAAAAGATCAACACAAGACAAAAATCTAAAACTATACCTCAAACTCCAAGAGTCTCCGATGGCTATTGGCCCAATATCGTTGTCTGTCTTGTGCCACCCAAAGTCTATCTCTAATCATCTTGACCTTCTCTGCTGCATCCACCACGATCTTCTGGCCTAGCAAAGATCTCTCTCTCCAACATCGTCCCAAGATAAGGGAGTGCGACATCTCCGACCATACAGAGCCTCAAATGGTGACATCTCTGTACTGGACTTGTAGCTATTATTGTAAGCAAAGTATACCAAATGGAGATAGTCCTCCCAAGATCTCCAAAAATGTAGTACACAGGTGCGCAACATATCCTGGAGATTCTGAATAGTCCTTTCTGACTACCCATCCATCTGGGGGTGATATGCAGTACTGAACTTGATCTGGGTGCCCAAACTCGTCCAGAAATGAGAAGTAAAATGACTATCCTGATCTCAGACTATGCTAACGGAACCCCATATATCCCGATGATCTATCTTACATATATCTCTGTCAGCTTCTCCGTAGACAAATCTACCTTGAAAGGCAAAAAGTGGACCGACTTGGTCAACCTGTCAACGATGACCCAAATCGCTTCTTTCCCTTCAGGAGATTGTGGAAGTCCAGACACAAAATCCATAGTAATGTGCTCCCACTTCTACTCTAGAATGGGTAATAGATGTAGTAAACTGCCTGGCCTCTGTCTCTCGGCTTTAACCTGTTGGCACACTAAGCATCTGGATACAAACTGTACAACTTCCCTCTGTATGCCATACCACCACACACTCTCTCGCATACCCCGATATATCTTGTAGGAACCCCAATACATGGAATACTGAGAGCGATAGCTTCCTGCAATACCTTCTTACGCAGCTCCCCACTAGGCACACACAATCTAGCTCCGGGCCGTTAAGAACCATCCTCAGCAATGGTGAAATCATCCTCTAATCTTGCTCTCAACTGAGCTCTGATGCTCCTCAAAGACACATCCTCATACTGGGCTACCTTGATCCTATCCATCAACTCTGAGTATATCTATAAACCCCACATATCTATCGTAATCCCAGGAACTATCACTTCAATACCCAATCTTTCAAGATCCTCTAACAAATATTGGTCATTTGTCAAGAATATAGCTACCAAATACATGCTCAAGGAATTTGTAACTATATTGGCCTTTCCTAAATGATACTGTAAGGATATATCAAGATCCTTCATCATTTTCACCCACAGATGCTACACCATGTTCAGCTCCTTCTGAGTAAAAACGTACTTCAAGCTCTTGTGGTCTGTGAAGATCTCCACACGCTCTCCATACAGATAGTATTTCTATAACTTTAAAGCAAAGATGACCGTTGTTAACTCCAAATTATGGGTAAGATAATTCTTATCATGAGGACGTAATTGCCTCGATGCATAGGCAATCACCTTCCCATTCTGCTAAAGAACAAAACCCAGATCTTTTCCCGATGCATCACTATAGATAGTAAAACCTCCAGGCCCTGATGGCAACCTCAAAATAGGAGCAAACGTCAAACTCATCTTCAATTCCTCAAATGCAGCCTGGCACTCCTCTGTCCAAACAAATTTTGTATCCTTCCTGGTGAATCTGGTCATCGGCTCAACAATACTCAAAAAAATTTGTGCAAACTTCTTGTAGTAGCCTGCCAAATCCAAAAAACTCCTGATCTCTGCTACTGAACTCGGGGTCTTCCAAGACTCCACTGCTGTGATCTTCTTTGGGTCCACTGAAATCCTATCACCAATCATAACATCAACTAAGAACTCCACCTTGTCCATGAAGAACTTACACTTGGACAGCTTTTCGTACAGCTTCTTCTTTCTTGGCACATCCAACACAATCGACAGATGCTCCTCGTTCTCCTCTGGCGTCTTCGAGTATATGAGAATGTCATCGATGAACACCACCATGAACTTATCAAGGTACTGGTGGAACACCTTGTTTAACAAATTCATAAATACCGTCGGGATATTTGATCCAAACGACATCACCATGAACTAGTACTGTCCATACCGAGTCCGAAAGAAGTCTTTAGAATATCCTTCGACTTTACTTTCACCTGGTGGTAGCCTGATCTCCGGTCTATCTTAGAAAACACTTTGGCGCCACTCAACTGATCAAAAAGGTCATCAATCCATGCCAATGGATATTTATACTTGATAGTGAGATTATTCAATGTCCTATAATCGATGCACATGTGCACTGATCCATCATTCTTCGGTACAAACAATACTGGGAATGCCCATGGTAAAGAACTGGACTGATAAACCTGTTATCATGTAGTTCATCCACTTGCTTCTTCAGCTCGACCAGCTAGATGTTGTTCACTCTATAGACATATTGTGAAATCGGCTATGCACCTGTCACCAACTCTATAGAGAACTAAACATCTCGATCCGGTGGCAATCCTGGCAATTCCTTAGAAAACACATCCAAGAACTCTGCTATCATAGGATGCGGCAACTCCTTATCTTCCACCATAGCTCCACAGATAATGCCTTATCCCTGATCTAAAGTACCTCTAGCAAACTCAAACTCTGGCTCTCCTGGCGGGCTAACCAAAACTCTACCTTCTCTGTAATCTATACTACTATGATGCCTACTCAATCAATCCATCCCGAGTACAATGTCGTAGCTCGGAAGTGGCATTACAAGTAAACACGAACTCAGCTCCTGGCCTCCCAGAGTAAATCTCTGATCCTCACAAACATCACTAACCAGGATAATGCCTTCCCCGATCATAATCTTGGAAGTCCTAAGCAAAGACTAAGCTACTAAATGATGCTTCATAGCAAAAAAAAACTGATACAAAACTATGGGAAGCACCTAAATCAAACAATGCTAAAGTTGGAATACAATCAAGGGGAACAGAACCTGCGATGACATCTTTGGTGGGCTCGGCCTCCTCGACCGTCATAGAAAATGCTCGTCCCTGAGGTACACCTCCCTGATGCTGGTACTGGACGTAACATTGTTTCTGGGTCAGAAGCGGCGGTCCCCTCAGTTGTACTGCAGGTGGCCTCTCCTATGCTCTCTGAGCTGGAGCTGCTCCTTAAGCCATACGACGAGGGTTGGAAGAAAAATCCCTCAGCTGATGCCCCTTGGTGCCATAATATAAACAAACTGCCAACCTCTTTATGTAAACTTCCCAGATATGACTGGGCTTCTTGCTGAAGTGGCAAGAAGTTGACTGTCTCTACTACGGTGCCTGGTAAACCGATGCCCTAGCTGGAGCTTGATACTGCTGTGGTTGCTGAAAAGGCATAGACAGGAGATGAGGACGTTTAGCAAGACCTACGCTGCTACTAGCCCCCAAAAAAGAATCGCGGTCTCTCTTGGGCTTCAAGCTTAACTCCCTCTCAACCTTTTGTGCCTCCCTAAGTATCTTAGAATATGTCTCATAGAAAGATGGAATAAGGATCTTCACTTTCCAGTTCAGACCCTCGCGGAAGCGGATAGCCCGAACCTTTGGATCCCTCACCATATCTCCATAAATCGACTCAGCCAACCGAACTCTGCAGCATACTCCTCTACGGACATGATCCCCTGAGTAAGGCCCTCAAACTGCCTTCCCAAGCCCAATCTGTCCGCCCAAGCAAAGAACTTTCTCTTGAAGAGGTTCTTGAATACCTCCCAAGACTACCCCGCATCAGCAAGAAGTGGCTCATTCCTAAACAAAGTGCGGGTGATGTCGAACAACTGAAGTCCTACTACCTCAACCTTCAGGTTCTCAACAAGATGGGATACCCTCATGATATGCTCGATATCCTCGAGCCAATCATCAGCATAGACGATGCGCTAAATCCCCATGAAGACCTGAGGTTTCAGCTTCTTAAAGTCTTGGATATTACACGGCCGAAGCTGGGCAACTTGCGAAAGATTCTGCTGCTGGACTGGAGATCCTCTCTCTACTGCAGCAAGGGTAAGCTAATAAGCACTCTCAATACCCTGCCATAACACGTCGATCTGCCTCTGGTGAGTCTCTGATTGGGCCCTCTGAGCCTCCATTATCTTGCAAAATAATGCGAACACCTGAGTCGTATATGTCGGCACAGAAGGTGGAGGTGGAAGTCCCTCAGACACAGTTGGAACAGTCCTTCGTATTGGAGGTGGACCCCCGAATGTAGCTGATACACCAATCACTAAAAAAATGACTAGTGCAAGCTCTCGGGAAGTCGTAGATCCCTCAGAAGCTGATCCTCTCTACTGTGATTGAGACTTAGGTAGCATCCTGAGGCAAAGCAAAAGAAAAGAATCAATATGGCTCAAGATAGAATGTATTCAAAGAAGGACAATTAAAGCTCAATCATCAAATATCTAGGGAGAATAATTGAAATAAATAATAAAGTTTTTTCTAGATGTGATTGAGTATTCCCAGCCTATAGCCTATATTATATATCTTAAAATAGACTCGTAATAGCTCTCAAATTAGAGCACTACTACGAATCGCACTAATTGTGACCTCAAAGACCTACATGGGTCACCATTAAAAATGTATCACGATCCACACCCGACGTAGGGGCATGAGTATGTGGGTACGTCCAGCCTATGCTACAGCATCGAAGGTAGAATGTTATCTGGGTAAACTATGCTATCTAACAATAATGATCATTAAGGTATATAATGCCACCAATGAAATATGAATACTCAATCACATAACTATAAGATGGAACAATCGCACAAATATGATATAAAGAACTGAAGAGTCAAAATAAAACTCACAAGACATAATATAATATCTAATGAGTCTCAAATATAATAAAAGTACTAACTGTCAAAGCTGGAGAAAAATCCAGTACAATATAAGCCTATCTACTAAGCTACTGGTAAAGTATCGTCTGTCTCAACCGGGATGAGTCTCTCCTAAGCCACAGTCTCTAGCTCTAAGCTAACTATATCCTGAGGTCCATAGTGAGTGGGATACCACTCCTCAGTGTCATCTGGAAAGAATATATCCAGTCAGGAAAGGAGCAAAGTACACCTCTAGCAGTAGTTCCAATAAATAATAAAGACTATATAACCGAAATAGAGAGCATAAACAAGATGCAATATACAAGAACAAGAGATATACAAGATAGGAATATTATAATTAAATACAAGAAAATAAGCATCATGAATAAGAAAAAGAAATACTACTACTATGTAAGTGAGTACTAGGTTCCACATGTGATCGGCTTAGGAACTTGCACAAGGATTAGAGCCTGGTTAATTATATATGTGTGTATGATCAACACTCATAATTAACATGGCATGCACAAGGAGGGTATGATCACATATCTACACTAACACTCTTTGCCCCCGACGAGTATAGTGGATCCAACCATTGTACGCTATGACATGGGATTCACTGGGTAGGTAGCTAGTCTTCCTAGAAATCAATGTATGTTTATATACAAGAAGAACAAGGAACAAGACTTGTACAAGATATACCATAATACCAAAGAATAACATCTCATAACGAGATCCGGATATACCAATCCGTGTAACCATAGTGTCAAGAAATCAAGGATATCTACACTAAATACAAGAAACATAGAGGATATCATAAATAAAAAACTATCAAAGAATGTACTCGCCTGGAATCTGGTGAACAGTATCAAAGAAGTCTGAAACGGTGCCTTGAAGACCTAAATATGGAATATTACATCAATAAAGGTTCCAAAATGAATACAAGTTAAACTAGTCTAATTCTAGGTTATTAAGCCATTTTTATGTCAAAACAGCCAAACTAGCTATTTCTAGGTTCTATGAGTCCACCACTAGGATATTGGGTCCATACGCTATGTATCTAGGCTATACTAGCTATATTAGGATACTAGAATACCAACACTATACCGTATTGAAAGATACATAAAATATTATATATAACAATACTATATAATACACAAGTATAATATATACTATAATCCCTAGTTAAACTAATACTAAGTGTATACCTTGGCTTAGAGCCAACAGGGTATTATGCTACCTACACTTATGTTGATACACAATACCCAATACCTTGAGTTAAGTCCAATACCTAGCAATTACCTTGGTAACACAAGGTAATACTAATCTAGCTATCTTATATCCATACCTACCCAAATATAATACTAACATGTGTATCTAATAATATATATCATCTTTCATGCATATGGCTAATATCTAAAACCAAAAGTATACTAAAACCCATAACATATATCAATACACAACTCAACATACCTTAACATTACATATCTTTATATATAAATATAAATATATATATATATATATAGCTTAAGTATCCAACAACATATCATAACTAACCTTCTAACTTAGGATTCAAACCAAAACAACTTACATAACATACTAACAACTGACACTAACCTTTACCATATACTAACCATCATCAACCCCTTCATGTATACTATTGTGCTTGGGTTTGGCAGCACATTGTTGCTGCTATTGCTGCTATATGCATCATGTCAAAACTGTTGCTACTGTTGTGCACTTCTATGTGGACAAACCCAACTCCATCTGCCCTGTATTACAGTCCAGCTTCCCCCCTTACCTCTGAGTTATTGCTGCTGTATCCTTGCTATTTGGCACAGAAGAACCCGACCAACACACCCATGTTGTGCACAACTTCTCTCTCGACCACCTACACTGTGCACACACCACAGTGTCTAAAATGCCAAGCAACCCTCACCTCTAACTGTGCAGTACACTATGACAGTGCACACACACATTCAAGATAGTGAGCACACAAAATCAGTTCATAACTCATACCAAATTAGCCTACACATGCTTATACCCATCCAAATCATTCCTAACACTTTGTATAATTAGATAGAGCAATATATATATATATATATAATATCAAATAGAGTATGATACAATATAACAAACACGTGGAGTGCATCGTACCCGTATCATACTCAATCTATGACACGCTTGCAATACAACTCCAACACACCACCAAATACATCACAAATAATATGACAAAGATTAGAATCATAATTATAAGCAATATAAAGTGCTAGCTACTCAACTACATGTCTGTATCCAAATATGGCATATGTATCACCCTTGTCGAAGAAAAAACTTCCAAATCAACCCGTATCACCAAATTACCATAATACGGCCTACACATAACCAATTTTTGACACGACACTAGTCTCACACAATCAATCACATATCAATTTGGTCTAATTGACATATTAACCAACACATGGTGCACCAATCTCAGATTTTCTCCAAATTGGGTACAAAATACATCATAACATTCACAATAGGGGTCCCTTGTAGTCAATTCTTCTTCCTATAGGTAGCCCTCGTCCATAGGTGAGTTCCTAATGATTAAACTATAGATTTAGATTCTAATTAGAAGAAAAAAAAATTGAATTGTACCTATTGGGAGAGAAATTTCTAATATAAGTCTCCAATTTGATGCAAAGAGCTCTCAACTTGTGCACTCTTCACCTTCTTGTAGATCATTACCTCCTCCTTGCTCCAATAGCCTCCAATGGTGAGTAGAGAAGGAATTAAAAGAGAATTTGGGTAGGAATTGGTGTAGGAAAGAGGGAATTTGGGAAGAAAAAATTTTTGCTCTAAATTTTGAATGAAGAAAAGAGAGGAGAGAGAAACTCCTCTCCCTTAAATAGTGGTCGGCCCCTACTTAGCCTCCAAAAAATGTACAATGTCTATTTTACCCCTATGAGTTTGTCATGGAGAAAAGGATTAAGGAATGAAGGTTCTATTCCGAATGTTTTGACTAATTAAATTATTAACTTAATGAATTAGACTTGTGGTTGGGCTCAAGTCTAACTAACATAAATGTTGGTCCTTGAATCAATTCTAATCTAGTTAGGTCCACTAACACAAGTCTAAAAATATAATGTAACATCTAATAATAAATAAATAATATAATAAATAAATAAATATAAAATGACCAAAATACTCTCAGTCAGAAAAGTGGTAGTAATAATACGTGCTCCCTCTGATCTCTATACATCTTGTTGGCACCTGGATATATAGAGTACTGCGATGGATGAACCTCCTGAAGAACCTACTCACGAAATATCCCACTTGGCACACACAATCTGGTACCGTGCCGTAGTGATCCATCCTCAGCAATAGTGAAGTCCTCGGATAATCCCATCCGGACTTGTTCTTTGATGCTCCTCAGAGACTCATCTCCATACTGTGTAGCTTGAATCTTGTCCATCATCTCTAATTGTATCTGCAGTCGCCACAACTGTATCTCGACACCTGGTATAAACCCCATCACCCTAAAATAGGTATTTTGTGTGTAATCTATACTATTTGTGTTTATTTAGATTATTTTAATATCAACTTAAATCCAATGGTTGCTTTAGGATACTTTACCGTAGTTTGAACATTAATGATATATAACGATCCCAAAATCTATATTGCCATTCGTAGAAACTAGTCTACACTGGAGACATTACTCGTAGGATCTTCGCATAACACAAAATTTGATTATTTAGTATTAGTATGGCAAAGTGTAACAACTATAGTTTATTGTATTTAATATTTAGATATTTATATATATATATAATTTATTCATGGTTATTTTCCAATCCAAACTTTCTTTAATTAGCAATCCATAATTAAATTGCCATCATGATATTTCCATGTCAATAAAATCTAGGTAATATTCTTTTTGAAAGATTTGCATATTATTTACCATTATCATTATTCCTTTAGAATCGTAATCAAATCTCCATTATTATTGCTATTGGATAAAATAACCAATTAGTTACTAACAACCAAATTAGTAAACCTCCAAATTAGAAAATTCCACAATCATATTCCTAACCTACCATCTACCCGCGACTCCATACCTGCGCATACCCCTCCTAGCCGCAACCCCTTCTCCCCATCATATATATATATATATATATATATATATATATATATATATATATATATATATATATATATATATATATATATATATATATATATATATATATATATATATCATCATCATCATAATTGGTTTTCTCCTTTTCACCTCCTCCCTCTTGCCGACCCCATCTCCAAGACCGTCGACCCCCCACCCCCCACCCCCACCTCATTCACGTGGATACCCTCAACCACCTCCTCCATCCAAGAACCCTAGTACATCCTCATTCTACTTCTAGTAAGTTTTCTTTAATCATTCTCTCCTTCTTTCTTCAATCTTTTTTTTATATGAATCTAAAAATATATATATATATTACATATACGTGTGATGATGATTAAACTTTATTATTTTATTTGAAGAACTCATGCAATCCATGAACCCTAGTTTGAGGTCTAATCCAAGAGTTTGTGCATGCATGTAAAACCTTCTTTAAATTTTGTTGATGAACTTATATAGATGATTATATGGATTAAATTCAGTTTTTTATTAATAATTCAAGAATTTATAATAGGTATAAAATTAGAGTTTTGAGCATATATTTATGTCTAATTTTGACCAAGTTTTGGTGTATGCATGTTGGAAATTCTTGGACCTTGTTGGGACTTCATGGTAGATAGAAAATCCTAATTTTCTTGTTAAATTACTATTTTTCTAGAAATTATATATTCTGAATTTATGGTAAATAAAGATTATTTTGATGTCTTTAAATATCATAAAACCCATGTACCATCCATTGACATGCATACTAACAAGGCTTGATGCCAATCATAATAGGATTAAGTTATAGATGGTTAAACATAATTAATTTTGTATAAAAGAAATATATATTTATTATATTTAATACTGATTTTTACAAAATATATTTAAATTTTATTTTTAATTATAAAAATTAGGATTTTAGGTGTTTTATGTAACAAGTTGACCTAGTTTTGACAAAACTTGACCCCGACAGTTTCAGACTTAAACCTCGACCAAAAACCCTGATTTTAGCAATTAAAATATATTATTATATTTTAATTATGATTTATGAGTATTTATTCTAGATTTATCTATTTATCAAAAATAAATTTTTGGTGACTAGTAGGTAACTCGTTATGACCTAGCTTTGGTTTCGAGTTGGTTTTGGACTCATAGAATTTATAGGAGATGACCATATCACTAAAAACCCTAATTTTAATAAAATGTCAGAATTAATAGTTTTTAATAATGTCACCACCACATCTGCAATAGGGGTAATTTTGTCTTTTATTTATTATAAGTATTGTGTATATTTATTTAAATAATTGCATGATATATGTATTTATTTATATATATATATATATATATTATATATTATATATATATTATATATAGTGTTCTTAATGCATGAGTTAGTAGACCAGATCTGGAGGCCCACTAGATGAAGCCCTGACCAAATTATAGGATCATGGATTTTAATTAGCATTTTTGGGATTTAATTATGGAGGTTGTAATTTATTATTGTGATTTTATTTAATTGTTGTGCATTACCGTTGCTTCGATAATTGGAGCGCTACCCTAGCATTTGCCTTCCAACAAATTTTATAACCTTGTCCTAGACGTGTCCGTCTTCCTTTCTGACCTTTGTGTAACTCATAAAAATGCTCCCTTGTGCTTCATTTTAGTCGCACAATATTCGTCGCAGACGTTTATTTTAATTCTAAATAAATCCAACTTTGTATCCTTGTGCGTTCCAATCAAAATTGGAGACACAATCTCGACTAATTTTAAATAACCCAAATTATGACAATGTTCCATTCTGAGTCTTCTATGTCCATGACACTTGTGTCCTACCTAATTTTAATCCCATGTACTTCTAATTAATTTTAGAACACCAATTATATTAATTTTAACTAAATTAATCCTGAAATCCCTCTTTGTATAATTTTCCAATTATTGGGCACTTTTATGCAAAAGTGCATTGAGGTGTCCACACCATTGGACACAACACATGAAAAAACCCATTTTTCTTTATGTGATTTTTTTTCATAATTTTGGAGTGTGTAACACTCAACATCAACCCTCATCAAACCTTGGCCCTCCATTTTGAATCAATGTAATCCTAGCCCTCCAAATTTCAACATGAGAAGCCAAGCCCAATCCCAAGGAGGATGTTGACCAAGCCTATTTTTCTAGGTCAACCTCCAACCCTCCTTTATAAATATATATATATATATATATATATATATATATATATATATATATATATATATATATATATATATATATATATATATCATCTTTCTTTATTTTCCTTCTTTTATCCCTAATACTTAAACTACTCCCAGCCGACACCATTCATCCCCATCTCCTCTTCTTCACCACCCCTTCAACCCGTCGCCGGAGCAGCCCAGTCACGCTGGAGCCCTCAACCCCCGCCGCTCTCTTCCACCTCCTTCTTCATCTATACCACGTCGATCCCCTCCGCCATCGCGTGAACCCCGCAGCTCACCGCCTCCCATCAACGCCGGAGCTAACTCCTTCCCGCCGATCGCCTGAACCACCAACCCTCGGCCATCTCATCCCCTCCGTCGACTCCCCGCTGAACTCGACTGCATGGAGCAGCCTCGAGCCGCTGAACCGGACCGAGCTCGCCTGAACAGTAGCAGTAGGAGCATCCCACCTTGATGTCGAACACCCTCGTTCACACGCACACAAGTTCAAATTGTACTTTTATATTGTGTACGCGTATACGTATGTGTGAATGACGATAGGATCTAGCGTATTGCCCCATGACAAGTTTAGTAGATGGTAATTTCTAGACGCCATACAAATAACCCAAACTCGTATGCGTATACGTACGCATAGGTGTATAACATTCTAATTGATATGCATAATTATTGTTTGATATATACATATATAAATATATGATATATATATATATATATATATTGTAAGTAATTAAATGTTAAATGCAAGTTAGGACTATGAATATTATATATATATACAGTATGCCCTAGTATTAATTACGGATATCCCGTAGTTACATTGACCATGTGACCATGAGAATTGTGAGTAGACTACCTTATGTACACTAACGTACTGGCGAGACATGTGTTAGTGTTAGACTATTTCCAACAATTGAGGACGTGACACCTGTGCAGCTAGATGCACATTTGACCCTGCTAGTTGACCGGTGTCATACCTAGCGTTGCCCCTGAGTTCAAAGTATTTATGATTGTGTGTATGTTAGTGTATCGACTGATTCTGCATTACTATTATATGATGTCTATAGGACTGTTGGATCATTCAGGCAAAACCTCAGAAACAGGACATTGGTATTGCCAGCTAAGGACCCCAGGTGAGTACATTCTCTGATAGTTTCTTGTTTATGATATCCTCTATGTTCATTATATTTAGTGTAGATATCCATATTCCTTGACACGATGGTTACACAGATTGTATATCCGGATCTTGTTATGAGATGTTATTTCTTGTATATGGTGTATCTTGTGCAAGTCTTGTCTCATTGATTATCTTGTGCATGTACAGACACTGATTCTCGAGCAGACTTGCTACCTTCCTAGAGAATCTTGTGCCATAGCGTACCATGGTTGGATCTACTATAACAGTCGAGGGTGGAGAGTATTTTAGTGTAGATATGTGATCATACCCTTCATGTACAAGTCTTGTTCTCATGTTAGTGTTGGTCATACACCGCACATATGACTAACCAGGCCATTATTCATGTACAAGTTCCTAAGCCGATCATATGTTAAAGCTAATACTCACACACTGTCATTAGTATTCTTGTTCATTGTCATATTGTTTATTCTTGTATTTATTTCCAATTTTTCCTTTATTGTGTATCTCTTGTACATATATATGCATCTTGTATATTTATATCTATTTACTGTTACATAGTTTATATTATTGATTTAGAACTACTATTAGAGATGTACTTTGTTCCATCCTGACTGGAAATATTTTTCCAGACTGTGATTTAGAGGACTGGTGTCCGACATATTATGGACCATATGGAGAGTAGCTGCCGCCTTGGATCTTGTAGTTCAGTTGTAATTTTGGGAGGTCTAGCCGGGATCACTAGTTATTAAGTTAGTTTTTTTTAGTAGTTTATGGTACCGGATTTGTTTCCAGCATACTTTGAGACTTGGATGTTATTGTTTGAGTTAGACTATTTTGTTAAGACTTGGGTTGCATTTCGATTATTTATTTTTCTTCGATATCTCGTGCTTTAGTTATGTGGTTGAGTATTTACATATTATATCATAATATCTGTACCTCCTTAGGGAGTTGGATATTCGTATGAGTTTGATTAGATGGTGTTGTGACCTAGACAGCGTTCTACCGCCAATGTTGTGGCATAGGCTGGACGTACCCACGTACTTGTGCCCCAAATTCTGGGTGCGGGTCGTGACACGATTTTAGTGGTGGCCCATACAGGTCAAACTTCGCAATTAGAGCGATATCGTGGTAGTGCGACGACTTAGTTGTACTACTGAGTGCCTGTGATAGGATCTAGGATATAGCATACTAGGATGAGAGCGAATACTCAATCATAACTAAGAACATTTCTAATCTATCTATCTTGTTATCCTTATTCGTTCTGAATTGCTTCCTTTAGAATTTTATTGTCCTTCCTTGATGATATCATATTTATTGCCTAAATTGATTCTTTTCGGTCTGTCTTCAGGATGCCACCGAAGACAAGATCTATGAGAGTGGGAGCATCAACTTCAGAGGGGTCTGCCACCTCTCCACCTGACGGACAGACATCTGGAGTTCCTCTTATCCCACCTGTTCCGTGTGTTGCCCCAGCTATGAAGGAGAACATTCCTCCTCCACCTACTCCATTTCCTGCAGGTATGCCCGTTGATGGGGCACAGATGTTTACTTTGATCCAGGGCATGGTAGATGTCTAGAGAGTGACAGCAGAAGCTCAGCGAGTTCAAGCTGAGGCTCAGAGAGTACAGGTAGAGGCACACCAAGCACAGACTAAACTGATGCAAGAGAGCATAGAGAACATTCACCAGATGGTACTACAAGCAGTTGAGAGAGTTGCCCAGCAGTATCTCGGCCAGCAGCAACAGCAGAGACCAGGCACTATAGTTGATTTCAAGAGAATGATGCCTCGAGAGTTCAAAGGCACCGTAGAGATACTCTACACTAACGACTAGCTAGAGGATATAGAGAGGAGCCAGTGATTGGCCCAGATTCCGGAGAGCTTGCAGATAGAGGCGGCCGACAGTCAGATGTTCGATATCGCACTCACGTGGTATCATACAGAGCCAAGACTTACTGCACAAGAACTTACTTGGGAGACCTTCAAAGAGCTTTTCAAGAAGAAGTTCTTTCCCGACGTGGCCCTCGGAACTTCGGAGAGTCAGTTTCATGACTTGGTCCAAGGAACCATGTCGGTCGACGAGTACGCCACAGAATTATGTCGATTGAGCCATTTTGTATCGTCTATGATTCGGGACCCAGGAGATCGAGCATAAAAGTTTAGAAATGGGCTAACGAGAGAGATTAGGTCGCGCACTTCTGGTCGTCGTACCGCTACCTTTGGGGATATCTTGATGGATGCCAGATTGCAGAATAGGATCTGGATCTCAGGCCTAAGAGGAGTCACAATATTTTTGGACATACGAGTGGTAGCGCGGGACCGGCCAAGCGTCCCCATATTCAGCAGCAGCCGAGGATGTTTCAGTATAACCACCAACAACACCAAGCACCGGTTCATGTTCAGCAGGATAAACAGACTTGTCATTTCTGTAAGAAACTAGGTCACCTTTGGGAGAGCTGTAGATTGAGGCTAGGACTTTGTTTACGCTGTGGCAATACGGGACATTGAATGAGGGATTGTCCTCTAGTTCCTTATCTTCCCGGATAGCGTACAGCTCCAAATTATAGAGATCCAGTTAGGCCACATGTGGAACTGCAGATTGCTCAGCACCCGCGGAGGGAGCCACCCCAACAGGGCAGAGCATTTGAGATGGCGGTCGAGGAGACTGATACTGCAGGTGATGTGTTAGCATGTTCTGTTCTTTTCTTTCCTTCTGTTCCTTTCTATTTGATTAATTGATTGATTGATTCCTTAGTATCTTAGCTTGTATCAGTGATTTTCTTGTTAGAATATAGTTAGTAGTATACCCTGACAGAGACTGTAATACCATGACAAAACAAACCATAAACCACACACATTTTTTTCTAGATTGTATGTTGTATGACTATAGGTAGGAATTTCTTAGACTTTAATTGTTGGGGGTTTGACCATAGTAAAGATTAATGAAGAGGTTACGACTTGACAAAGAGAGACAAGGTGCCTTCAATTTCGAGGATAAACATTAATTTAAATAAAGAGTTGAGAATTTAATATGGCAGAATTGACGATTTTGTTAGATTGTTAATTTTTATAAAGATTAAGATATGATTGAATTTGTCATTAAAATTCGAGAAAATTAAGGAGATTACCATTATATTTATTTGACTACAAGATATAAATTTTAAAAAAACTTATACTTTGAATGTTGTATTTGTAGACTTCATAAGTATTACAGTGTTGAATATTGTGTGAAAAAAGAATAGGAGAATAAGATCACAAATGGATTAGTGTTTGAATTCAAATTTTTGGGATGAGATTTCAATTTTATATATATGCTTTGATTGGATTTAAAATTTGAGGATTTGATATTAAATTTTGTATTTAGTTATTATCTTAAAATTTTGGAGGAGATTGTAATAAGAATGGAATTTGATTTTAATTTTGAAGATTTTTAGGAATATGATAATTTTTAGAATTTTAAAATTATAATATGGATTTACTTCATGATTATATGGGTTGTTGAATTTAAATTGTGATGGTAAAAAAAAGGGAGGCAAATATAACAATTGAGAATTTTAAATTTCGAGGACGAAATTTTTTTAAGGAGGGTAGACTTGTCACTATCACATTCTGAAATAGGGGTAATTTTGTCTTTTATTTATTATAAGTATTGTGTATATTTATTTAAATAATTGCATGATATGTGTATTTATATATATATATATTATATATAGTATTCTTAATGCATGAGTTAGTAGACCAGACCTGGAGGCCCGCTAGATGAAGCCCTGACCAAATTATAGGATCATGGATTTTAATTAGCATTTTTGGGATTTAATTATGGAGGTTGTAATTTATTATTGTGATTTTATTTATTTGTTGTGCCTTACCGTTGCTTCGATAATTGGAGCGCTACCCTAGCTTTTGCCTTCCAATAAATTTTACAACCTTGTCCTAGACGTGCCCGTCTTAATTTTTGACCTTTGTGTAACTCATAAAAATGCTCCATTGTGCTTCATTTTAGTCACACAATATTCATCAAAGACGTTTATTTTAATTCTAAATAAATCCAACTTTGTATCATTGTGCGTTCCAATCGAAATTGGAGACACAATCTCGACCCATTTTGTGCAACCCAAATTATGACAATATTCCATTATAAATCTTCTATGTCCATGACACTTGTGTCCCACCTAATTTTAACTCCATGTACTTCTAATTAATTTTAGAACACCAATTATATTAATTTTAACTAAATTAATCTGAAACCCCTCTTTGTGTAATTTCCTAATTGTTGGGAACTATTATGCAATAGTGCATTGAGGTGTCCACACCATTGGACACAACACATGAAGAAACCCATTTTCCTTCATGTGAATTTTTTTATAATTTTGGATTGTGTAACACTCAACATCAACCCTCATCAAACCTTGGCCCTCCATTTTGAATCAATGTAATCCTAGCCCTCCAAATTTTTACATGAGAAGCCAAGCCCAATCCCAAGGAGGATGTTGACCAAGCCTATTTTTCTAGGTCAACCTCTAACCCTCCTTTATAAATATATATATATATATATATATCATCTTTCTTTATTTTTCTTCTTTTATTCCTAATACCTAAACTACTCCCAGTCGACACCATTCATCCCTATCTCCTCTTCTTCACCACCCCCTTCAACCCGTCGCCGGAGCAGCCCAGTCCTGCCGGAGCCCTCGACCCCTGCCGTTCTCTTTCACCTCCTTCTTCATCTACACCCCATCGATCCCCTCCGCCGTCGCCTGAACCTCGCTGCTCACCGCCTCCCATCGATGCCGGAGCCAACTCCTTCCCGCCGACCGCCTGAACCACCAACCCTCGGCCATCTCATCCCCTCCGTCGACTCCCCGTTGAACCCGACTGCACCGAGCAGCCCTGCGCTGCTGAACCGGACCGAGCTCGCCTGAACAGTAGCAGCAGGAGTATCCCACCTCGACATCAAAAACCTTCGTTCATACGCGCACAGGTTCGAATTGTACTTTCATGTTGTGTACGCGTATACGTATGTGTGAATGACGATAGGATCCAGCGTATTGCCCCATGACAAGTTCAGTAGATGGTGATTGCTAGACGCCATACAAATAACCCAAACTCGTATGCGTATACGTACGCGTAGGTGTATAACATTCTAATTGATATGTATAATTATTGGTTGATATATATATATATAAATATACGATATATATATATATATATATATATATATATATATATATATATATATATTATAAGTAGTTAAATGCTAAATGCTAGTTAGGACAATGAATATTATATACATATACAGTATGCCCTAGTGTTAATTACGTATATCCCTTAGTTACATTGACCATGTAACCCTGAGAATTATGAGTAGACTGCCCTATATACACTGACGTACTGGCGAGACCTTTGTTAGTGTTAGACTATTTCCAGCAATTGAGGACGTGACACCCGTGCAGCTAGATGCACATTTGACCCTGCTAGTTGACCGGTGTCATACCTAGTGTAGCCCCTGAGTTCAGAGTATTTATGATTGTGTGTATATTAGTGTATCGATTGATTCTGTATTACTATTATATGATGTCTATAGGACTGTTGGATCATTTCGACAAAACCTCAAAAATAGAATATTGGTATTGCCAGCTAAGGACCCCAGGCAAGTACATTCTCTGATAGTTTCTTGTTTATGATATCCTCTATGTTCGTTGTATTTAGTGTAGATATCCATATTTCTTGACATGATGGTTACACGGATTGGTATATCTGAATCTCGTCATGAGATATTATTCTTTGTATATGGTGTATCTTGTGAAAGTCTTGTTTCATTGATTATCTTGTGCATGTACAGACACTGATTCTCGGGGAGATTATTTGCTACCTTCCTAGAGAATCTCGTGCCATAGCGTACCATGGTTGGATCTACTATACCAGTCGGGGGTGGAGAGTATTTTAGTGTAGATATATGATCATACCCTTCATGTACGAGTCTTGTTCTCATGTTAGTATTGGTCATACACCGCACGTATGACTAACCATGCCATTATTCATGTACAAGTTCCCAAGCCGATTACATGTTAAAGCTAGTACTCACACACTTAGTCATTAGTATTCTTGTTCATTGTCATATTGTTTATTCTTGTATTTATTTTCAATATTTCCTTTATTGTGTATCTCTTGTACATATATATGCATCTTGTATATTTATATCTATTTACTGTTACATAGTTTATATCATTGATTTAGAACTGCTATTAGAGATGTACTTCGTTCTATCCTGACTGAAAATATTTTTCCACACTGCGACTTAGAGGACTAGTGTCCGACATATTATGAACCACAGGGAGAGTAGCTGCCGCCTTGGATCTTGTAGTTCAATTGTGATTCCGGGAGGTCTAGCCGGGATCACTAGTTATTCAGTTAGTTTTTTTTTAGCAGTTTATGGTACCGAATTTGTTTCTGGCATACTTTAAGACTTGGATGTTATTGTTTGAGTTAGACTATTTTGTTTAGACTTGTGTTGCATTTCGATTATTTATTTTTCTTCGATATCTTTTCATGCTTTAGTTATGTGGTTGAGTATTTATATATTATATCGTGATATCTGTGCATCCTTATAGAGTTGGATATTCGTGTGAGATTGATTAGATAGTATTGTGACCTAGATAGCGTTCTACCGCCGATGCTACGGCGTAGGCTGGACGTACCCACGTACTCGTGCCCCAAATTCCTGGTGCGGGTCGTGACAAATAATTAGTGTTTTAAAAATAATTTTTGGTAATGTTTGATGACTAGTAATAGTTGGTGTGTAACTACTAGCATGTGCAAACCACTATAGAATTAATAACTAGATAATAACCTAAGTAAAATAGAAAATAAGAGTCTAATTAGTATAATAATTAATTGGTAGGTGTTCGAGACATTTTTGTGGAGAGCTCCGGACCAGATTAGTTGTGCTCCCAACTTGGCTTGGAAGGCAAGTACACCTTGCTTGATTGTATTATTCAGTTTACATATGCCTAGTTTTTATTTGATAGTTGTGCACACGCGTCTTAGAGTAGCATATTTATCCAATATATTATGAAGGTACGAGGTATCTTTGACCTGATACTTGTTCATCACGTATACTGAGTGAGAGAGTGCATGGACTAGCATGTCGACCGTACATCAATACGTGAGTTCGCATCTTATATTAGTAGTTGGTGTTATTTAGTTTTAGATTTTTATTGACGTCGTTGCATTATGTCTGCACCGCATATATGGTTAAGATACATTGGGAGGGGAGAATCTACTATTTCTTACTGTGTATATGGTGTGACTGACGTACCCCCAAGTCCTTTTGGACTCCTGGTAGGATGATTGTTCATTTATTTCTCTTCCCTCATGCGCAACTAGAGATGTCTCAAGTGCATATCACATAGATGGTTTAGTTACCCTATTTATTATTTACTGCTTTATTTTATCCATGTCAATTTCTTGTGTACTTGTTACGTCCCTCTAAGGAACTAGCAATATTTTCAGATCCAGATTAGAACTTGTACCCGACGGACTACGTAGTTGGAGATTTTGCAGACGAGGACTTTGAGGTGGAGCCACAGGAATTTTCTTAAGCATTCATGGATGATAGTTGTTTAGTTTCTTTTGTGTCTTTATCTAGTTAGCTGACGTTGGACCATTTCTTTATTGTTTAGTTGTATTCTTTCAATATTCTTTTGTACTCATTTTTCGTAGATTATTCTCTACTAGATTTTATTTTGTATTTGATTCTGAGACTTATCTATTCATTCAGTTCTTATTCTGTGAGATTTGTAGATGAGACTAGATTTTACTTGCATGTGATACTTTAACTTAGATATATTTTTCAGCGCACTATGACTGGTTATGTCCATTAAATTGGGTTCTTATACTTGTTCGTACAGCTAGCATGTGTACATATACCTAGTCCTACATATTGTGAAACTGGACATGACATATTTTTAGTGGTAGCCCATGTAGATCGAGAGTATATTGTCTCAGTTACGTTACTGTACCGAGCAAGTCTGTAAATAGGATTAGAGTATAAGTCTAATCCACATATTTGACTTCCCTCTTTATCTTCGTTCTGAATTCTTGAACTCATCTACCATCCTTGACCTTTAAAATTGTACTCGCTTAATTCTCTTGACATTGGTATCCTTGTTTCCTCACCTCTTCCTATTTAATGTACTTTCCTAATAGTTCCTTAAGTATAGCTTTCTGTCGGAATATAGAAATTCTTGTTGTTATGGTTAGAAGATAATTATGATAGCATACCTACTAAGAAAATTAAATTAGAATATTGGCAGCTCCCAAAGGATTAGCATACCTAATGAACACTAGCATCCAACGCCTGTAAATTGATTGACCATTATCCCTTGATATATTTAGGAATGACTTTTGAGTAGTATAGACACTACTAGGGTTAGTTAGAAATTTGACCATATTGTTTGACCCTAGTATAGAGGAATCAATAGAAATCTAAGGTTGAATATTAGGACTAACCCTAACTTTCATAGTGTGATAACATAACATGATTCTTGTCTTGATATTAGCAGAGAAGTACCTTAGAAAACCAAGAGGAATGAACCAATACCTTAGTAAGAGTAAGGGGTACCCTACCTTCAGCTTAGCAGATCCCCTAGAATATATGATCATCGTTGAGTCATACTTGAGTCTTCACGAGTCACGGACCGTGCCATCTCATCCAACTATCTATATACCTTCCCATCTTGAGTTAATCCCTCCCTCCATCGTAGATCAATTTTCATAGCTCTTATCCAATTAAAACCTATTGAATGATTAGAACATTTTCCTTGATTACCTCGAATACAGAGACTAACATACCCCATTCCCTTAGGAAACATGATATTATCAAGAGTCTCTCTATTTACTTTCATATCTTGTTTCTCCGAAACCTTAACGCTCGCTATTTGTGTGATGACTAAAATTTTCCTTCATCTTTTAAATAAAGTTACCTTATTCTACTAATTGTAGGCCAAGTGATTCCTTTTATGTTAAGATATATAGTTTGGTAGGATTGTAGTTTGTTAATCTTAAATTTTAAATTTTTGTGCTTAGTAGTTAGAACTTGACAGTTTAAGTTATTCATTTAGATTATGATTTTATGAATCTTTAGTTTTAAATCAAGTAATATGTTCCACATATCTCAATACAGGTCATATTTCCTCTCACTTGAGAGCCAGTAACTTCTCCATTCTTAATAATAACACTTTTGTTCTATAAATACTATGATTAAGACTTAAGAAGACCATTGCCTATGGAGTTTTATAATGCAATAGGATAGCCTAATAAGTACCAAGATCTTTCTCTCGTGTACCCCAACAAGCATTTCTACTTTATTTACAAGAACAAGGTTATTTTGTAGAATCCCCTAAGGTAGTTAGAGTAATAGTTGAATATTTGTAAGTTAGGTAGCATGCCTTAAAGTATAGAATCCCATAATCATTAAAATATACCAATAGAGTATAAGTAAATGACACATGAATATATGATCGCATAAGAAGATAGTATTTATCCAGATTGTAGAACTTTAGAGGCCCATACCCCCATCTGGTGGACCAGAGACTTAGACAAGGATTTAGTATGGCAACTGTAGAGGCACAAACACCGGACGAGTCTTAGATTCTTGATGAACTTGAACTATTGTACTTTCATTCATCATAAACTCACATACTTATATTATTTGGACTATCTTGACTCATGCTGCTATTATAGCCTAGTTTTGCAAGCTTATTCTTTATTGAGCTTGTTCATGATATATGGATTATTGGGGGCCCACACTAATACATTGTCTAAATTAGAATCGGTGTATTATGGTCTGTACAATCTTAGTGCACTTGGTTCGCTCTTCGCATGACAACTTTAAGTGGATTGAGATGAAGTTGACTTAACTTGTTAAAAGAATATACTTTCTCTCTAGACAAGCCCGAGCATATCGTGTCGGATACATAACTATACTGATACGAGCCTGCGAATAAGAATTTACCAAAATAGGATTTCAATCCATAACTGCCTTGACAACTCTCTTTTGAATTCTTCAATCATCCTTGAACCCCGTACTTGTAATCTATAACCTCCTCCTTGAACTCTTTATTGTTGTTTTTTATCTTCCCCTATTTCAGAAAGACGAACGCTCGTACTTGATATAATTTTGACACATGGATAGTAATATGTGATAGATTTTATGTAGTGATTTTGAGGATTAGTAAGCACTATTGAATGATTGAGGAATTTTTTTTATAGCCTTGTGTTTATGAAAGATTGGTAAATTATCAAAGTTACATTGTCAACTTGAGATAAAGATTATATGAAGGTAAAAATCTTAGATCGTGATCAAGTAAGATAAGATTGAGAGATTTAAGTCATTTAATTTTGAGAATTTTTTTTTGGATAATTATGATGATAAGGTCTTAACTGTAAGAGAAGAATGCCTTATGGAATAAATTTTAAAATTTGGATATTGGATCAAATATTTAAAATTTGAGCATATGATTTAAATTTTGAATTTTGAATATTGAAGATTGAATTCTCGATTTAAATTTTGAGAATAAATATAGAATTCTAAACATGAGCATAGATATATTTGATTTGAACTAAAAGTTAAAATTTTGATTGTTGGATCACCTATTTGAAATATTGAGGATGAAAATTGAATTTAAAATTTGATGAGTACGAATTTCTTAAATTTGAAACTAGGAATAAGATTTGATTAGAGTTGTTTATTATTTAAAATCTAGAAGAGATTATAATAGTTCGAATCGTGATTTAAAATCTGATATAGGATATTTAAATCTTGAAGATGTTATATAGATTGAATTAAATTTAGAGTTTGATTATTTGAAAATTCGAGAAGAGATTGCAATAGGTTAAATTCTGATTTAAACGGTGGTTATTTTAATTTTGAAGAGATTACGATGGATTTAAATAGATTTTGTTATTTAAATTTTTGAAAATATTGTGGTTGACTTGACTTAGATACAAATTTGAAGGATTTAAAAATTTGACGACTTCAATAAGAATAATGTAGGCCATAGTGGCTATGGAGAATTTATAGAATAGAGGGACGTCCTTTTTTTATCGTTAGGTCATAGATAGCTTAAAATCGTTCATGTAACCAAGTAGAGACAGTTTATTCCCCGTCCTATCAATGACACTTCATATCAGGTACACATCTCCTCTATCGTATCCTCGATTCCATGTGCAGGTTTTTCTTGTACAAAAACTTATCCGTGCTATATCACCTTACCTAAAATAGACCAGGCTGACCCTTATAATTTAATACAAGATTATATTTTTTCTTTTCCAAGTTTGAGGTATGATAATTTGTACATGACCTTTCTCTACCATTTTGCCTTCTCTTATTTTGGAACTGTGCCTTATTTTTAATTTCGAGAACAAAATTCTTATAAGTTGGGTAGATTGTAAACACCCTCACCATAAAATAGGTATTTTGTGTGTATTCTATATTTATTGTGTTATTTTGATTATTTTAAAATTAATTTAAAACCAATGGTTGCTTTAGGACACTTTACCGTAGTTTGAACATTAATGACATAGGATGACCCCAAAATCTACATTGTCTTTCGTAGGAAACACTATTTGTAGAATCTTCGCATGACACAAAATTTAATCATTTAGTATTACTATGGCACTAGTGTAACATCCATAGTTTATTGTATTTAATATTTAGATATTTTTATATATAATTTATTCATGGTTATTTTCCAATCCAAACTTTCTTTAATTAGCAACCGATAATTAAATTGCCACCATGATATGTTTATGCCAGTAAAATCTAGGCAATATTTATTTTGAAAGATTTGCATATTATTTACCATTAAAATTATCACTTTAGAATCTCAATCAAATTTGCATTAATATTGCAATTGGATAAGATTGAACAATTAGTTACTAACAACCAAATTAGAAAACCTCCAAATTAGGAAACCCTCCAATCCTATTCCTAACCTACCTCCTACCCGCGGTCCCATATCCGCGCGCACCCCTCCAAGTCGTGATCCCCTCTCTCTTTCTCTCTCTCTCTCTCTCTCACACACACACACACACACACACACACATATATATATATATATATTCATTATCTCGAAACCCTAACCCTATATATATATATATATATATATATATATATATATAATAAATAAAATTCTCCCCTTTACCTCCTTCCTCTTTCCAACCCCATCTTCAAGAACGTCGACACCCCCCCTACCGTCCCTCCTTCACGTGGACACCCCTCAACCACCTCCTCCATCCAAGAACCCTAATACATCCTCCTCCTTCTTCTATTAAGTTTTCTTTAATCCTTCTATCCTTCTTCCTTCAATCTTTTCTTTTATATGAATCTAAATATATATATGTGTGGTGATGTAAACACCCTAATTTTTAGAATTTATATATATTTACATATATGTGTGGTGATGTAAACACCCTAATTTTTAGAATTTAATTTAAAAATTATATTAATTATTATTGTAGAAAATTTTTATTATTTTTAGTTAATTATAATAAATATTCGTTCATGGATTTATATTTTTGTATATTAAATTAATTTTAAAATAGTGCAAAAATTATATTTTTGTGTGTATAACTAATATTAGAGTATTGTATAATTTTTTAGAATTTATTGAGGTCCAAAACTATTTTTAATGGCCATATATACATACATATATATATTATTTTAAATAAACCAATCCAAACCAACCCAAATTGAAACAACCCAAACCAAACCAAACCAACCTAAACCAAACTAGACTAACCAAAACCGGATCCGAACCCAAAACAATACCCGAACCCGTAACCCGTTAACCCACAAACTAACCCCCAACCCGCTGCTCACCCCCGACCCCATCTCTTCCCCTCCCCAAAAACCGACCAAACCCCCTCCCTTCCCATTCCAGTAACTCCCTTCACACCCCCTATAAAAACTCTAGCCTAGCCGACCACACCACCATCAACTCCCCTTTCAATCATGATGAGCCCCGACCGCCGCCGACTCTGGACAGCCACCTCATGCCGTCGCAAAGAAGCCGCTCCGTATAGCCGCCACAATCCCGAGCACAGCACACAGCGAGGTACACTACTTCTAGTCCCTGTAACTCTCTCCATAGTTAACTAAATATTGACCCGTCGAATCATATACGAAGACCACATGACCCACTTGAACCCTGTGTAATTAGTTTGGTGTATCGTGTCCTGTGTCGGTCAGAATTTACGGCAAAATAGAAAAAATGACCCAGTTTGTTGTTCAAAAACTGTTCCAATCACCCATGTTCATGACTGATTTTCTTTCAACCTAGCTAATAATTATAAATTTTACTTGAACAATAATTTATACAACATAAACAAGTTTTAATCTCTTCAATTAGTTCATTTTAATTCGATCTATGCTGTATTTTATTTGCTGTTGAATCTGCCAAAAACTTGGTTTTCTAAACCCAAAAATTCCTGAAACAGGGTGTGTTCCGCTAAACGAGGCAACTTTGTCATGTGAGAATTGTACCGAAAGGTGCGTATCATTAATACGAATGTGTAGGGTTTTGGAAAGTTGATTTTGATGTGCGTGTACACCGGAATCAACGCGTATCTGTCGAAAAGCATGTATCGACTTATTCTGACACTCATCATAATTTTGTGTGTGCTTATCGTTTCGCAATAAAGCTTGCACCATTGGATTCGCAGCGTTACACTAGTCCTATGACCCAAGTTTGGTTCGATTCTGAGAACGTTGACGAAATCCTATTTTATGGGCCCCACATTCCACTTGACAGGCAATTTCGTGATCGGCTAATCGGAATTCAGTTTTGGACGTTCCTTTGGATTCATATCATTATTCTAGACTCGTAGATACTAAGTTTGATGAATTTGGAGAACTTGGTCTCTGGCACATTTTTCGGTGTGAAGTGGGCCACGTGTGGACCCTACTTTGACCAGAAACTATCAATTCTGTCCCAGTGTCCAAATTGGACTTATAGGTAGTCAATCTTAGCTATTTCAAGTTTTTTGAGAGAAATGGTAATGTTTGTTTCAGCATCAGGAGGCGTACCTAGAGATTCCACTTATATTGGAGCAATTGACGGAGCTCAGAACACAAGCAAGTGTACCTTGCCAACTTGTAGTAGATCTTATGATATTATTTGCTTGAGTTATTTCTATATACTTCTGTGTTGTACCTATTCAACCTAGGACTTTGAGACGTTGCTTAACGTTCGAACAAGATTCGGGTGTCGATGTCGTACGCGGAGTCGTGTAATGTCACTTAGAGAGTTGATACCACGATCGTATATATTTTTACATGCTTGCTTTATCAAGTACGTCATACCATAGGATATTTAATACTATTTATGTGACAGAATCTTTCCTGAGTTATTTATGGTAATTTTATATAGGCTTACAGGATTCGTGACATGAGACTTGTATATATAGAGATATTATTATAACTCGATGTACTAGTTAGAGGTCATAATCTTGCGTGTTATGGATATGAGACATCATGGACATGAGACGTGTGATTACATTGGGTGGGGAGAGACACACATGCTACAGGCAGATTATATACATATATACTTTATTATTGAGGTTCTTTAGTCTTTGTTCCAGAGCTTGGCCCATTACGTGATATTCTTGCTGCTACGGGCTCCCCGACACAGAGCTTGTAGTAGTCTCAGCCTGAGTACCAGTAATGCTCTCATTTGTATTTCACCTAGCTGGTTACATAGCTTATCCTGAGGATCTATTTTTATATATTATATTTTATTTGGCTTAAGATATTCTTGTACCTTGCTATGTCCCCTGAGGACCGGGATCCATATTATTTCACTAGGTACAGCAGAGGAGGAATACCCCGAGATATACAGGACAGAAGCTGACGCTGGAGAAGTATTGGCCCTAGAAGCCGAGGTTGTGCCAAAGGATTTCTCCTAAGTATTCTGTTACATACTCAGTTATTTATGCTTTCAGTTATTTCATATCTTGACTCATGGACTTATGTATTGACTTATTTTATCGGGTTGTTCCCCGAGACACTACAAATATTGACTTAATGATAGACTATTTCCTTTATCTATTATCTTGATTAGCCTATCATATTTAGTTATATTTCTTTCTGTGAATGAGATTAGAATTATTCTGTGATAGATGGTGTAGACTGCATTTATATTTATTACAGCTTAAGTGCACTCTAACCGGTCCATTAAATTGGATTTGCCCATTGGAGTTGTGTTGTTGGCCATTGCCACGTGGCTAGTCCCTCGATATTTTGGGACTGGGGCGTGACATGGTTTTTCTGGTGGCCCATAAAGGTCTACGACTGTATTGCTTTGGTTTCAACTAAGAAACCAAGCAAGCCTGCGATTAGGAAGGATAAATTATAGGATCTCATCCACATATTGACACGTTCTTGACCTCTATATCGACTTCAAAATAATTTTTTGACTTGCATCATGTCTTGATTCCTTTGTGGCCTCTCATAGTTTACTTTGAATGCAGAGTAATGGATCTATGAGCCAGTGAAGAGACTCATGTGGGTACACCATAAGGTGTTGTGGTCACCTACGACGATGGGGTGAAACTATTGGGTAGAGATCCATCTACTCAACAAAGCAATCAAGCAGATCAGCACGCCTCGAGGTTCCGGCGAGATGACATTCCACCACCGTCGTAGTTTACTCCACCGATGCCAGTTTTTTCACCAGGACAGCCTATGGATGGACAACAGATGTTCCAAATATTCTACGCAATGATACAAGCACAACAGCAAGTTCAACAAGAGGCCCAGCAACGCCAGGCAAAAAACTTAAGGAACAGCCTAATGGCAGCACTCGAGCAGGCGAACCCACCATCTAGACGGCCATCGACGGGATCTATCACTAATTTTCGCCAGCTTAAGCCCCATACCTTTACAGGCAAGAAGGAGCCCACTGAACTTTATAAGTGGCTCAGAAACACTCAACACCAATTAGAAGCAGTTAAGCTTCTGAGGGAGCGTTGGATGACTGCTGTCAGGATGCAGTTGACTGGAAATGCATATCACCGGTGGCTATCTGAGGAGAGACAAATCGGACCAGACTGAGTCACTTGGGAGGAGTTCTTTAGACTCTTCCAGGAGATGTACATTCCAGCCATTGCTAGAGCGAAACTTAGGGATAAGTTTAATCGCCTCAATCAAGGTAACATGACGGTAGAAGAGTACAATGCGGAGTTCATCCGTTTGAGTCACTTCGCCGCTACTCTGATTCCAACAGAAGAGAAGAAGGGGGAGAAGTTCTTCGACGGACTTAGCTTTGAGCTACAGAGATTAATCGGCTCTGTTACACCTATTTCTTATACGTGCATCCTTGTTGCAACCCGTCGCATGGAGCACGTCACTAGGAGAGAGTCCAGCCAGAAATGGCCATTCATATCAGCACCAGCCAGAGCACCACAAGAAGAAGATACAAACAGACCTCACATGCATTAGCCACCCAGAGCAGCTGTGCAGGCATTGCCAGAAGTGTTGTCTGCCACGTCATAGACGGGAGACAAATTTGTACACACAGGGCGTGTAGAAAACTTCTGGATTGGCTCTGAGGCATTGTCAGAAGTGTTGTCTGCCACGTCACAGACGGGAGACGAAGTTTTATGCGCAGGGCGTGTTTGAAACTTCTGGATTGGCACTGAGGCATTGCCAGAAGTATTGTCTGCCATGTCACAGACGGGAGACAAATTTATACGCATAGAGCGTGTAGGCGCAACTTTGTTGATCAGAGAGTGAGAGGTTGTAGGAAGGGCAGAGGACATCTTAGACATCCATACTTTACGCAGCTTCCTGTTGTTCTAGACAGAGGAGGAGGGAGAGCTACCCCTGCATGAAGCATGTCTTCATAAGCAGATTGGTCGAACTGGACGACCAAAGTCTTCTTCGTTGATCCGATGGATACAGCATCGTGTTGAGTAATTGCTTTCCCGTCAGAGGAGAAAGTCTTCCCCAGCAGAGTTGCCATTTTTGTTTGAATAAACAAAATAAAATAAATAAATAGGTTTATTCGAAACCTTTCTTTTTTTGCTTACAAACAAGAAAAAGAGTACAATTAATCCTATACGAGGATGTTAAGTACAATAAAAATGATTCTGGGGAAATATTGCTATAGGAGTCTGATCTGCGGTCGATCACTTTGTTCCTTGGACCACACGATGATGAAGAAGTGCTGTAGAAGAAGAATAAGCTTTAAAAGTTGCAAGTGGGGTTGAACTGTCAACCAAAACTCCATGTCTTTGCTCTCTCTCTCTCTGATCTCTGATAGTGACCTGGCCGATGTCTGATCTGATTCTTTTATTGTCTCGGCCTCTGTGGTTGTGCGCCTATTTTCTAATGATTATCTCCGTGTGTGCCCCTTTGATCCTGTGACCAGGGGTCTCTATTTATAGAGATCAGTCACAATAACTGTCTAGTCGGCATAAAAGCCAAGCTGTGAAGAGAGTTGCACCTTTTATGCGGAGGTTATAATAACTTCTACCCACGTCTGAATGACCTTCTAAATCTGCGTATGACATGTGTCCCATTATAAGGTAACGCGTATAACTGCTTCTCGAAGATCATGACATACAAGCCACGTAGGTAACTGTCCCTCACATAAAGATGGTTGATGTAAAAGCCAAATAGCTATCTCCTTGGCGTAAAAGCCAAATAACTGTCTTGTTGGCGTAAAAGCCAAACTCTGCGTAAAACTTGATGGTTCATGAATAATAGATAACCAGCGTAAAATAGCTAATTATCCATCATGACTGAGGTTTTGAGCGTATTCTAGGCTAAATTGCCTTATCACATACCTTTGCAAATATGGCCGAGTTAGCGTATTTCGAGGAGAAAGCATACGGCTTACTCCTATAGTTGAAAATAGCCTGGTTGGCATAAAATGCAAGGATGGTGATGTGAGCGTATTAGTCACAGTTTTAGCTTTTCCAGTCAATTATCCATCACGACTGAGGTCTTGAGCGTATTCCGGGCTAAATAGCCTTATTATATACCTTGGCAAATATGGCCGAGTTGGCATATTTCGAGGAGATAGCATATGGCATACTCCTATAGTTGAAAATAGCTGGGTTGGCGTAAAATGCAAGGATGGTGATGTGAGCGTATTAGTCACAGTTTTAGCTCTCCTTGTCATGACAAAATCTGAAGGATAGGACAAAATCTCGTACATTAAATGCAGATATATGCCCCCATCTCGTGTATTAAATGCTGAGATATGTCTCGAGCTCTGTGCAGGAAACAACTTTTGACGTGGCGTCTGATTTTGTCTTATCTTGAGCGTAAAACTCATTTCTATCCATGTAGAATAGGCAGCGTATTCTTTGAATGCGTAACAACGACTTGTATCAAGAATATGTCACTAAACGACAGCCTGGGTCTCTGTATAAAATTATCATCACAGCCGTCCTCTCGATCATCGTACAGTACTTTTGTCAGGAGTCAGGTTCGCTGCTTTGTCTGACAAATTCATCCGAGGAATACGAAGAGTTCCTCGTACAACTTTACGCTTTTACGTGGAACAGCTCTGAAGCTCAGTTTTACACGGGCAGCTCTGAAGCTCGGTTTTACGCGTACAGCTCTGAAGCCATGTTTTACGTCACACGGCTCTGAAGCTATATTTTATGCGTATTGCTCTGAGACCATATTTTACGCCACACAGCCTTGAAGCTTTGTTTTACGCGTACAGATCTGAGGCTCTGCTTTACGTTGACTTCATGTATGTTGGGGAGTTTGATTGTATAATACGCGTACAATTCCCCAGCATATTTCATGCTTCTACAAGACCTCCTTCAAAGTTTTCAAATTTCTTGTAATTTGAAATACTTTGAATGAAGTATGAAATGGTCAAATTTGACTCGTTCTTCGAGGCTGATTTTGCGGCGATATTTGAGGAGTTGTTGGAACTTGTGTTCTTTTCTGCCTATATAAGGGCAAGCAAATAAACTTGGTTTTCCATACTTCCTTCACCACAAAGATGACTGCTGAGATTCATTGGGCTGAACCGAGAAAGAAGAAGATTATGTTCTTCCAGCATGTAAGGAGCCGTAAAAAAAGGCATCTTCGAGCAAATAACCTCTGCAATGATGGACCATGGAAGGATATCATAGCTTCCTTTGCTCGAGATAATCAGCAATTTTATATGGCGATTCGTCATAGAGAGAGAAAGGGTCGCATTAGACCACACAGCTTGCTAGCTGTATTTTCCCCTATTATGAAGCTGGACCCTGATGGGCAGCTTGGCCGTGTCTTCCAGTATTATGTTAGGTTTGAATCCCTAACACAAATCTGAGCATGGCCGTCGATGACGTATGGGAGGTGGGCTTGAGTAATACAGGCCCAGTTCTGTATCCTCCCGCCATTAATCATTTTCTTGGCCTCCCGACTGAAGAAGTGCTATAGAAGAAGCAATAAAGATCTCCATCAGACGAGAACCTAGCGTAATAGATTCCCATCATATGTAATCATGATCTTGAATATTAATAAAAAATCCTTTGTAAAAATAGATTTCCATCATATATAATCATGACTAATAAACTTGTCTTTTTTTACGCACTATTGATTTGCCATATTGCTGTGAGGAAGTCTGATAATACGCAGCTTAAATATGCCTCCAGTCATGTCCCAACTTTTACGCATAGAGGAAGATGTGTAAAGAGTTCTTCAGCATTTAAATTATCTTGAAGATCCAATTATCATGTTGTTTTTTACGAGGAGTCTCATAGAATTCTAAACTGAAATGTGAAGAAGATCTATCCAGAACATCATCTTCAAAAATGGCTTCTCGAAAGGTTCTCGAGACAGGGCAAGAAATGTCCGCCGAACAGGCCATCCCTGAACTAGACGTCGAATGAACTATCAATGGCCAAGGGAGAAATGTTATTTTCCAGTGAAGAAGACACTTTCAGGGAACTCCTTGGCCCTTTGTCTGATGAAGTCCTTTCGAGTGAGGAAGAAGAATATTTTCTGCGCAAACTCTTGTAACTGGCTTCTCTAAGCGTAAAACCCAAATTATCAAGATGTACGCGTATTCCGCTAGCTGGTCTGTCCCACGTAATTTAAGATGTACGTAGTATAGATCCGCAGCTTCTGAGCATAAAATCGTAGATCTGTAGCTTCTGAGCATAAAAGCTTCTGAGCGTAAAATCATAGATCTGTAGCTTTTGAGCGTAAAAGCTTTCGAGCGTAAAATAATATATCTGTAGCTTCTGAGCGTAAAAGCTTTCGAGCGTAAAATCATAGATCTGTAGCTTCTGAGCGTGAAATCTTCTGAGCATACAATCGTGGATCTGTAGTTTCTGAGCGTAAAATCGTAGATCCGTTACGCAGCATGATGACCTGTCTTCCTTTTCAATGATAGGCTGACGTGGTCCCAAATCATAACCGACTATTAAAAATTGGATTTGGTTAAGGATTCAAAGAGTTATCTGAACTCTATAAATAGCCCTAGGCCGTGAGAGAGAAAAACCCTTCATCTGTCTCTGTAAAACCTTTCGTCTTTTTCTGAAAACTCTTCATCTTCGTCTCTTTTCTGAGAACTCAGATTCGCCATGGCACCAAAACAGACCTCCGCTGCTAAGGGAAAGAAAGCCGCTTCCTCATCTCGCTCCTCTGCTCAAGCACGAGTGATCCTACTAGGCCAAGCGAGCCTCGTTCTGAATGAAGTGCTCCGCTGTCTAGCTGCGCTCCGGGCATCACAGGTAAAGACTTCGAGAGGAAAAAAAATCCTTCGCACACGTTGTACGTGTATGCGCCAATACGCCCATATTCTTAATGTGTCAGCGTAAAACTCCATATTTTTATAGTCTAGCGTAAAACTCAGACTGTCAAAATTTGGCATATACTGCAAACCTTGTGTTTTACGCACTGGATGTAAACTCCAGCGTAAAACTTAATTTTTTGCAATCTGGCATAAAAGCTCAGACTGTCAAATTTTGGCGTATATTGCAAGCCTCGTGTTTTACGCACTGTATGTAAACTCCAGCATAAAACTCAAATTTTTGCAATCATGCATAAAAGCTCAGACTGTCAAATTTTGGCGTATACTGCAAGAGTGTAGCGTTTAGCGTAAAACTGACTTGTTTTCTTGCTTCTTGCAGTGGACCTACAGATTCCCCCTCTGGCTGAAGTGATGGGCTCTGCTGCTGGAATGCTGAATTCTAACTATCTGGAGGACTTGTCCTATGTGACATTCCCCATCTCTGAAAACGAGTATCCTCAAGAAAGGGGGACTCTGATCTCGGCCCAAGGAGAACGAATGTTGCTGAGTATGATCAGTTGGGAGCCCCTGACATACATAGATGGAATTGAATATAAGAAACCAGCTTTCTTATTCGGGGACGTTATTGGTAAGCAGTCTCAAACCAAGCCCAAGAAGGAAGATTGGGTATTTTCTGCTGAGGGCACGATCATGTATCTACCAAAGATGCCCAGAGATTACCCTATCTCTGCATTCTTCCATGCCACATATCCCAGAAAGATGTCATGAACTCTGACTCCTGATCTTTATGGCCAGCCAGGGAAGATCTTTTATAAGAAAGGATTGGACCGAGGGTCCTTTGTAACCAGTCCCTCAGGCCCTGTCATGCCTTTCAGTGGATTACTGCCGGGCAGCATCCCTAGTGAAGACACTTCACTGATCCAGCTGCTTCAAATAGCAACTTTCTGCAATGACTTTATGGGACAGGAAGGAGTATACCCCAAAGTTAACCCTCGCACCAGTGGATGGCTTAGCCCCCAAAATCTTCGATGGGCCAATTTAACTGCATGGGCACTGAAGCACTTTCAGGTGGAGCTGGAAAGTATTGGCTTGTTCGCGGCTATGAGTGCTACTAGTGTTGGGCTGCCTCTCAACCCCAACTTGTTCTTAGCTTTGATGGAATGATATAACTCGCTCACTGGGACTTTTGCCATACCGATAGGTAAGTTGGGACTGGTACTTCATAAGATGGCAGATATCTCAAAGCTGCCAATGGGAGACACTCCTTATGAAGAGTACGTTCCGACAAATAGGGAGCTGAAGGATACCCACCCTTGGGCAGTAGCAGTATACCAAGAGCTGATGAGCCACTACCTTGCATGCACCACCTTCTTCAAGGAGCCCTCTGATTTAGCCCATATTAACAAATGGGTATCCTACCTCTTCTTCCATCAAGCAAGAAATGCCAAACAGGACAAGGTTGTAGATAGCAGAGATAAACCCTTGAATCCCTTGAGCATTCTCAATGCCAACACAATCGACGATCTTATTGGAGATGCGGGGGCTCAAGATTGTGTTCTCAATGAAGAGATAGGGGGTTATCCTGCAGGAACCAAAGCCTACAGCTATATGAGGCATTGCCGAAAGCCTCTGTCAAGAGAAGCTCAACTGGCTAGCTTGCTTTCTGTTTGGCTATGCCGATGGGTGGTGCCTGGTATCGCGTCTGCGGATCGCACTTATCGCAACACCTTATGGCCCGCAGTGCATTTGGTATTTGGAGCGAGATTGGGCCTGCTCCCTGCCATGGTGTATAGGATTCAAGCTAGCCTGAGGGCCATTACTGATGGGCTGTTGGCTGATACTACGCAGCGTGAAGGATTTCTCAGAGTAGAATTGCCATTCTTATATCTGATAGGATGGTTAATCCTTCACAACACCAGAGTGATGTCTTCCGGATCTGTCAGTGGTTCGGGCAATAACTTTCTGTTGAATTACAGGAATTCTTCTTGGAATGTGACTAGCGTCATAGACTGTCGGCTAGCACTAAATTTTGCCAAGAGTTGGAAGTTCTTCTGCATCGTCCCCCAGTACATATCAATCAACAGGGGACGAAACTTCGGGATGCAGGTTAGGGGAAGACTATTCTTTCTCCTGAAACCTTTTACTGGTTGGTATGCATTAGACCTTCCCATCTGCTGTACAGAAGTGAGGACCACTGCTACTTGGAGCCTTATCTGCCTAGCCATTTTGCCAGCAATTCAGGTATGATCAGTTGCATGTGGAAAATCCCATCACCATCTTCAACTTCAAAGGTGGACTTATTGATGGAGCTAGAGGATGGCGGTACTTCATAATGGGTTGTACTGGAGCAACCTTTGTTGTGCCTGCGACTTTTCTCTCCACGGAGCTGCGCATTCTTCACTCGTACGCGCAGTTTTATGTGTCCATCAATATCTTCCATCGTGATTTTGATGTATATAGAAGTTTCAGAATGCCCTCCCATAAGTCCACTGGAAGAGAGAAGATACCATCTGTCTCCTCTGATGAAGGTGATGAAGTTACTGGTGTAGATTATTTTTTGTTGATTTTATCGAGAGGCGTAATAGCTCCACCAACAGAGCCTCTCATAATCTCCAATAAACGAAAGGCTTCCACTCTGAAAGAGCCTTCCCCCCGCAATAAGAAGCTGACTACCAGAGGTCCTAAAAGGACTTCTACCAAGGGGGCCTCTTCCAGGAGTGAGCCCATTGTTTCCATTGTTGGGGATGATTCTTTGATTAGGGGTCCTTCGCCTTTTAGAGAAGGAGCCTCCACAGTTCCAGCTGACAGTGCTGGAGATTTTTTGCCCATGACTGCTACCGCTACCACCGTTACTGGTAGTGCTTCTAGATCGCCTTCGAGGTCGAGCATAATAAGAATCAGCATACCTTTACCAAGACAAATAATGGGACTAGCCCCTCCTTCATCTATAAGCGAGATTCTACTCGATGAGCCTCGAGTAGATCTGGGTGATGACTGGGATGACCACCTTCAAGCGTCAGTTGGTGTACCCTCTTCTCCAGGTATGACAGCTTGTTTAGCATCATTAAGAAATAATTTAGCTATACAGGCTGCAGACGTAACCTATATACCATCGTCCATGGGTAAATATTGTCTTCACGCTTTCTTTAGGAAAATTAACATCAAATTGATATTAACTTTCTCTTATCTTATTTTCAGGCGAAGACGTCTCTGGGGAGGGCAGAGCTGAAACAACTTCTAATTTTGTTGTGGATCCAGCAAATGAAACGGCGGTGACCACCGTCGAAGAAGCATACCTCAAAGACGTCGATGTTTCATCTACAGCATTCTCAGACATAATCTCGCCCGTAGTAGTTTAAATAATGTCAGAGGTGGATGAACCCACCGTCTCGACTGTGCCTCCTTCGTCGAGCATGCCAACAACTTCAACTGTTGTTGGTGTCTCTTCCTTTGTCACGCCATCCGTTGAAGCGACGACTGTGACAACATCCTCTACAGTCATTCCAGAAGGAAGATTTACCGATATTGCGGACACTCCCAGTGTACATCCGATCTTTGCTAGGCTAGTTGAACAATACACTAGCATATTATACCTCACTTTGAAAGATTTGATATCCATGGTGCTGGAGAAGAATCTAAGCTTTGATGCTCTGAAGACGTCCTCCAAGCTCACTATAGCGCAGATTAGAAATTTTAATGACCTGAAAGAGATAATGCGCTAGAGCAAATGGTTAATGGTGTAGAATAACCCATTAATGAATATTTGCAACTATCCTAAGGCAGCATCGATGACTTGGTTCAGGCTGAGTATGACTCCCTAACTGCTGAACTTGCTCAGAGGACGAAAACTTTAAACAAATCCATCCTGAAATATCAACAAGAGATAGAGAAAGAGCAAGCAGTATTGGTGGAGAGTATTCCTCAGCTAGCTCAGTACAGTGCCGAATATGAGGGATATAAAGTGAGGGTTCAAGAATTAGAGGCTGACTTGCTCAAACCAAGGAGAGGCTTCTCAAAGTGTCGCTATTTCATGATGTATTGAAGGGCCAAGTAGATACAGCTTAACAGAACTTGACACTTGTGGGTGTCATCCATGCAAGTTTTGTTGATTCTCTGTCCGAACTATCTCTCTTGAACAATGACGAAGCAAGGCTGGAGCTGGCTCGCACTAACATTTTAAACTCCAGGAATGAGAGGATGGCTGCTTTGGCGCAAGAGATCAGGGATTTAACTGCTCCACCCCAATGATGTACTTTTTTTTGTTTCTTCTGTAATTTCTTAGAGATACTAAAGATACTTTTTTTGACTTTGTGGACCCATCATTTTTTTAGAATAAATGATAGGCTAAGATGAAAGTGATATCAGAGGTATTATGAACTTGACATTTTTTTGTTAAGGTTTTGCTGAATGTAAATCTACTCAGAGGTAATATGAACCTGATAGAATATAATCCAACTAAATTTTTATACCAAACACTATCAGAGTTAATATGAACATGATAGGTTTACAAATTAGTTAAGCATATCTATTAAGAGGTCATATGAATCTGATAGAATATGATCCAGCTAACCTTTGTGCGTGGTATCGTCAGAATAAGATCTTCATCATACTCCATTAAGCAAAAGAGATCAAGTATAGTACTTCCTCAGGAATTTGTCGTTGATAGGAGCCATTGCCAAATTTCCATTAGGCTTGGCTAACCTGTAAGCGCCATTTGCAATCATATAAGGGTCCTCCATTTCTTTACGATTATTTGTGCGAACTTTGGACATCGTACCAGAGGTAATATGGACGTAGTACAATACTATGTTTGTTGAGGATATCCCACTGGGGGATCTTTGGTGGACCTATTATTTGTTGTGCACGTTAAGTGCAAATAATAAGTTCAAAACAAGCCCAATCAGAGGTAATATGGACGTGATAGGTTTTGTGGTTAGTAAAGACATCCTGCTAAGGGATTTTTTGTGGACCCATTACTTTTTTGCTCACGTTAGTGCAAGTAATAGGTTTGAGACAAGTCCTGACAGAGGTAATATAGCCGCGGTAAAATATGACTCTGTGGGGGGGGAAATGGAGAGACGTAGTCCAGAGGTAATATGAACATGAACTGATTTTTTCTCTGCTGGGAAAAATGAGGATAGTTCAGAGGTAATATGAACATGAACAGTTTGTTTCCATTGCGGGCATCTCACCGGGGGGTTTTTGATGGACCTATTACTTATTGTGCACGAGAGTGCAAGTAATAAGTTTAAGACAAGCCCTGCCAGAGGTAATATGGACGTGGCAGTTTTCGTGGACCTAACACCACTGGCATACTTAGAGTTAAGTACGGGTGCTAAGTTGAGATGACAACCGATTATCAGAGGTAATATGGACATGAAAATTGATAGCCAAAACTCGGAAGGTTTGCTCAGAGGTAATATGAACATGACAAACTCAGTCTGAGAGAAATATTATGACAGCAGTTCAGAGGTAATATAAACATAAACTAATATCCGAAAAACTCATTGAGGAGTGATTCGTTGAGTGTGGTTTATTTAACCATGAAGATAGACCAAAGGATCGCTCCGCTGGGGAGATTGATGGGACGATAGCTCAGAGGTAACATGAACATGGCTAGCGTCTAACGAGATTGGTTTGCATAGTCATTGCGGGAGTGTGCAAGTCGACCTAAGGATTGCTCCACTGGGGGGATTTTGAGGACCCATCATCCATTGCGTATTCGGGATTCTTGGATACGGATGATGGCTCTTTACAAGAATTAGTAACGAAGGAGAAAATATTGCACATAGGCACTTGCTGGGGATGCCAAATTGCTGAACATATCTATTCAGAGGTCATATGAACATGATAGAATATGATTCTTGATCTTCAACGATCGAGAAAATATTACACATAGGCACTTACTGGGGATGAAGAACCAAGAGTTGATTTGTACATCCTGGTTGTGGACTTATTACCCATGGCGTCCCTTAAGTACAGATAATAAGCTGCAACGACTAGCGCTATCAGGGGTTATGCAAAAGTGATATTAGAAAGTCGAAGAGAAGAACTTGACTCAGAGGTAATGTGGACATAGAAATTTTTTGAAAATATCTTACTCAGAGGTAAGGTGGACGTGGTAAGATATAGTGGGGATAAAGAAAAATGGGGCAGAGGAAATATGGGAATAACAATTTTTGTGGTGATAGATTTCCTCTGCTGGAGAAAGTGGAGAGACGTAGTTCAGAGGTAATATGGACGTGAACTAATCGATAGCAACAACCTGGGAGGTTTGTTCAGAGGTCACTTGGACATGGCAAACTCAGCTAGGAAAAGACAGTTAGATGTTAACCCATGTCCGAAAAATTCACTGGGGAGTAATTTTCTGAGTAGGGATAGTCCTAAAGGTTGCACATCTGGGGAGACACCGTCTTCTCGTTATAAACACAAAGTGATGACTTTGGCGTCAGTTAACTCCTGGATTTTCCTTTTCAGTACATAGCATGCCTTCGTGGGATGATGAATGTACCGATGAAAGAGACAATATTCTAGGTCATCGACCTTGCTAGCCTTTTCAGGGTATCTGATATTGGGTAGCCGAAGTTTGTTTTCCTTCATCAATATATTGAAGATTTCAATGATGTCATCATCATTGAAGAAGAAAGTCCCCTTTGGCTTTCGGGCTCCCGATACCTGAGTCGTACGGTCTTCAGGAAAGATGGTCATAGTTGCATCATCTTCGGACTCAGAAGCTACAAATATACGATTTTACGCTCAGAAGCTACAGATCTATGATTTTAAGCTCAGAAGATTTTACTCTCAGAAGCTACAGATCTACAATTTTTTACGCTTAAAACCTACAGATCTACGATTTTACGCTCGGAAGCTTTTATGCTCAGATGCTACGGATCTATGGTTTTACGCATTACGCGAGACAGATCAGTCAGCAGAATACGCGTATATATTAATCTGAGTTTTATACTCGAAAAAGTCAGTTACAATTGACCATTAAATGCTTCATTCAAAGTATTTTAAATTATAAGGAATTTGAAAACTTTGAAGGGGGTCTTGTTGAAGCATGAAATATGCTGGGGCATTGTACGCGTATTATACAGTCAAACTCTCCAACATACATGAAGTCAGCATAAAGCAGAGCCTCAGAGCAATGTGTCATAAAATATGGCTTTAGAGCTATACGCGTAAAACAGAACTTCAAGGCTGTGTGGCGTAAAATATGGCTTCAAAGCTGCCCACGTAAAGCAGTACTTCAAGGCTGTTTTGGCGTAAAAGGTTTCTTCACCTCTTGCGTAAAGTTTAAAATACGTTTATTTTTAATGCAGCATAAAAAGTTGTACGAGGAACTCTTCGTATTCCTCGTATGAATTTGACACACAGATTAGTGAACCTGACTCCTGACAAAAGTACTGCACGACGAATGCGATCAGCTAAAACTGTGACTAATACGCTCACATCACCATCCTTGCATTTTATGCCAACCAGGCTATTTTCAACTATAGGAGTACGCCGTATGCTATCTCCTCGAAATACACTAACTCGGTCATATTTGCAAAGGTATGTGATAAGTCTATTTAGCCCAGAATAAGCTCAAAACCTCAGTCATGATGGATAATTGGCTATTTTACGCTGGTTATCTATTATTATGAACCATCAAGTTTTACGTAGAGTTTGGCTTTTATGCCAACAAGACAGAGTTTGACTTTTACGCCAACAAGACAGAGTTTAGCTTTTACGCCAACAAGACAGCTATTTGGCTTTTATGCCAAGGAGACAGCTATTTGCCTTTTACGCAAACCATCTTTACGCGTGGGGTAGTTACCTCCGTGGCTTGCATGCCGTGATCTTCGAGAAGCAGTTGTACGCGTTACCTTATAATGGGACACGTGTCATACGCAGATTTAGAAGGTCATTCAGACATAGCTTGCAGTTATTATAACCTCCGTATAAAAGGTGCAACTCTCTTCACAACTTGGCTTTTACGCCGACTGGACAGTTATTGTGACTGATCTCTATAAATAGAGACCCCTGGTCATAGGATCAAAAGGGGCGCACAGGAAGACAATTATCAGAAAAATAGGCGCACAACCATAGAGGCCGAGACAATAAAAGAATCAGATCAGACATCGGCCAGGGCACTATCAGAGAGAGAGAGCAAAGACAGAGAGTTTTGGTTGACAGTTCAATCCCACTTGCAACTTTTGAAGCTTTTTCTTCTTCTACAGCACTTCTTCATCATCGTGTGGTTCAAGGGATAAAGTGATCGACCGCAGATCAGACTTCTATAGCAATATTTCCCCAGAATTATTTTTATTGTACTTAACATCCTCGTATAGGATTAATTGTACTCTTTTTCTTATTTATAAACAAAAAAGAAAGGTTTTGTATAAACCTATTTATTTCTTCATTTTGTTTATTCAAACAAAAATGGCGACTCTGCTGGGGATGCCAAATTGCTGAACATATCTATCCAGAGGTCATATGAACATGATAGAATATGATTCTTGATCTTCAACGATCGAGAAAATATTGCACATAGGCACTTGCTAGGGATGAAGAACCAAGAGTTGATTTGTCCATCTAGGTTGTGGACTTATTACCCATGGCGTCCCTTAAGTACAGATAATAAGCTGAAACGACTAGCACTATCAGGGGTTATGTGAACGTGATAGTAGGAAGTCAAAGAGGAGAACTTCACTCAGAGGTAATGTGGGCATGGAAAAGTTCTAAAAATATCTTACTCAGAGGTAAGGTGGACGTGGTCAGATATAGTGGGGATAAAGAAAAATAGGGCAGAGGAAATATAGGAATGACCATTTTTTGTGGTGATAGATTTACTCTGCTGGAGAAAGTGGAGAGACGTAGTTCAGAGGTAATATGGACGTGAACTGATCGATAGCAACAACCTGGGAGGTTTGCTTAAAGGTCACTTGGACATGGCAAATTCAGCTGGGGGTCAATAGTTTGGATGCGAAACCATGTCCAAAAAATTCACCGGGGAGTGATTTGCTGAGTGGGGATAGACCTGAAGGTTGCTCATCTGGGGAGACACCGTCTACTCGTTATAAATGCATAGTGATGACTTTGGCGTCGATCGACTACTGGATTTTCCTTTTCAGCACATAGCATGCCTTCGTGGGATGATGAATATACCGATGAAAGAGACAATATTCTGGGTCATCGACCTTGCCAGCCTTTTCGGGGTATCTGATGTTGGGTAGCCGAAGTTTGTTTTCCTTTATCAATATATTAAAGATTTCAATGATGTCATCCTCATTGAAGTAGAAAGTCCCCTTTGGCTTTCGAGCTCCCGATACCTGAGTCGTACGGTCTTCAGGGAAGATGGTCATAGTTGCATCATCTTCGGACTCAGAGGGAATTCTACCCCCAGCTTTGGATGCTGCTCTGTTTTGTCGAGGGAGACCACCACCAGCCATGTCATTGTCTGGTTCTTCTTCCTGTAATGCCGAAGAGTAGTTCAATCGGTCAAAAACTAACCGTTTTGCTTTAGAATAGCAACGGTTAATTACAACCTCATGACTATTACAATTAGGAGATCCTCTGTCTTCGTATTTCTGGATCAAGAAATCACACAAATCAGGGAAATTATCAGAATAAGAAGAAGGCTTATTCTTCCTTTTCACATCAGTAGGCCTGTCGAGATTAGGAACCATAACCCTTTCTCGGCCATAGGAATACAACAGTCCACCCATGTGAGTGGCATATGACCCATCATCTGTCCGAGGAGCGTATCTTTTCGTAAGACGAGTCTTCTTTATGCGGACAGACCTCTCCTGGCACAATTTGGAGTTTTGCACAGGTTCTCGTAAAACAGGAAAAGTCCGCATAATCTGTAAAGTGGGTACTTTCTTCCCTTGTGGGCGAAAAAGCCTAGAGGTTGGGAGATTCGCCACTAGTTTTCCTTTGATGTGATCCAAGGGTCCATCTGCCTCATCATAGATGGGAGATATATCTTTACGTGCAGGGCGGGTTTAAAATTTCTGAATTGGCACTGAGGCATTGCCAGAAATTTTGTCTACCACGTCACAGACGGGGGACAAAGTTTTACGCACAGGGCATGTATGAGACTTCTGGATTGGCACGGAGGCATTGCCAGAAGTGTTGTCTACCACGTCACAGACGGAAGACAAATTTGTACGCACAGGGCATGTTTAAAACTTCTGGATTGGCACTGAGGCATTGCCAGAAGTATTGTCTACCATGTCACAGACGGGAGACAAATTTGTACGCACAGGGCGTGTAGAAAACTTCTGGATTGGCTCTGAGGCATTGCCAGAAGTGTTGTCTGCCATGTCACAGACGGAAGATGAATTTTTACGTGCAGTGCGTATTTGAAACTTCTTGATTGGCACTGAGGCATTGCCAGAAGTGTTGTCTGCCACGTCACAGACGGGAGACAAATTTGTACGCACAGAGCGTGTAGGCGCAACTTTGTTGATCAGAGAGTGAGTGCTTGCAGGAAGGACAGAGGACATCTTAGACATCCATACTTTATGCAGCTTCCTGTTGTTCTGGACAGAGGAGGAGGGAGAGCTACCCCTTGCATGAAGCATGTCTTCATAAGCAGATTGGTCGAACTGGACGACCAAAGTCTTCTTCGTTGATCCGATGGATATCGTGTTGAGCAATTGCTTTCTCGTCAGAGGAGAAAGTCTTCCCCAGCAGAGTCGCCATTTTTGTTTGAATAAACAAAATGAAAAAAATAAATAGGTTTATACGAAACCTTTTCTTTTTCTTACAAACAAGAAAAAGAGTACAATTAATCTTATACGAGGATGTTAAGTATAATAAAAATAATTCTGGAGAAATATTGCTACAGGAGTCTGATCTGCGGTCGATCACTTTGTCCCTTGGACCACACGATGATGAAGAAGTGCTGTAGAAGAAGAAGAAGCTTCAAAAGTTGCAAGTGGGATTGAACTGTCAACCAAAACTCCCTTTCTTTGCTCTCTCTCTGATCTCTGATAGTGCCCTGGCCGATGTCTGATCTGATTCTTTTATTGTCTCGGCCTCTGTGGTTGTGCGCCTATTTTTTGATGATTGTCTCCCTGTGCACCCCTTTGATCCTGTGACCAGGGATCTCTGTTTATAGAGATCAGTCACAATAACTGTCCAGTCGGCATAAAAGCCAAGCTGTGAAAAGAGTTGCACCTTTTATGCGAAGGTTATAATAACTGCTACCCACATCTGAATGACCTTCTAAATCTGCATATGACACGTGTCCCATTATAAGGTAACGCGTATAACTGCTTCTCGAAGATCACGGCATGCAAGCCACATAGGTAACTGTCCCTCGCGTAAAGATGGTGGCATAAAAGCCAAATAGCTGTCTCCTTGGCGTAAAAGCCAAATAACTGTCTTGTTGGCGTAAAAGCCAAACTCTGTCTTGTTGGCGTAAAAGCCAAACTCTGCGTAAAATAGCCAATTATCAATCATAACTGAGGTTTTGAGCGTATTCTGGGTTAATAGCCTTATCACATACCTTTGCAAATATGGCCGAGTTGGCGTATTTCGAGGAGATAGCATACGGCGTACTCCTATAGTTGAAAATAGCCTGGTTGGCGTAAAATGCAACAATGGTGATGTGAGCGTATTAGTCACAGTTTTAGCTTTTCCAGTCAATTATCCATCACGACTGAGGTCTTGAGCGTATTCCGGGCTAAATAGCCTTATCACATACCTTGGCAAATATGGCCGAGTTGGCGTATTTCGAGGAGATAGCATACGGCATACTCCTATAGTTGAAAATAGTCGGGTTGGCATAAAATGCAAGGATGGTGATGTGAGCGTATTAGTCACAGTTTTAGCTCTCCTTGTCATGACAAAATATGAAGGATAGAACAAAATCTCGTGCATTAAATGCAGAGATATGCCCCCATCTCGTGTATTAAATGCAGAGATATGCCTCGAGCTCTGTGCAGGAAATAGCTTTTGACGTGGCGACAGCATATTCAGAAGACTCCAGTCTTGAGCGTAAATAACGACTTGTATCACTAAACGACAACCTGGGTCTCTGTGCAAAGTCATCATCACAGTCGTCCTCTCGATCGTCGTGCAGTACTTTTGTCAGGAGTCAGGTTCACTGATCTGTCTGACAAATTCATCCGAGGAATACGAAGAGTTCCTCGTACAACTTTTTACGCTGCATTAAAAACAAACGTATTTTGAACTTTACGCAGGAGGGTGAAGCAACCTTTTACGCCAAAACAGCCTTGAAGTACTGCTTTACGCAGGCAGCTCTGAAGCCATATTTTATGCCACACAGCCTTGAAGTTCTGTTTTACGTGTATAGCTCTGAAGCCATATTTTATGCCACATTGCTCTGAGGCTCTGCTTTACGCTGACTTCATGTATGTTGGAGAGTTTGACTGTATAATACGCGTACAATTCCCCAGCATATTTTATGCTTCTACAGGCGTGAGAGGTGATGATTAAACTCTATTATCTTATTTTGAGGAACTCATACAACCCTTGAACCCTAGTTTGAGGTCTAACCCAAAAGTTTGTGCATGCATGTAAAACCTTCTTTAAATTTTGCTGATAAACTTATATTGATGATTTAATGTGGATTAAATTTATTTTTTTATTGATAATTCCAGAAATATTAATATGTATTAAATTAGGGTTTTGAGCATGTTTTATGTGTAGTTTTGACCTAGTTTTGGTGTATGTATGTTGGAAATCCTTGGAACTTGTTAGGACTTAATGGTAGATAGAAAATCCTAATTTTCTATGTGAATTACTATTTTTATAGAAATTATATATTCTAAATTTATGTTAAAAAAGTATTATTTTGATGTCTTTAAATGTCACAAAACCCATGTACCATCCCTTGCCATGCATACTAGCAAGGCTTGTTGCCAATCCTAATAGGATCAATTTGTAGATGGTAAAACCTAATTAATTTTATATAAAAAAAAGCTATTTATTATATTTAATACTGAGTTTAAAAAAATATATTCAGATTTTATTTTTAATTATAAAAATTAGGATTCTAGGTGTTTTATGTAACAAGTTGACCTAGTTTTGATAAAACTTGACCCCGACAGTTTCAGACTTAAACCTCAACCAAAAACCCTTATTTTAGCATTTAAAATTATATTGTTATGTTTTAATTCTAATTTATGAGTATTTATTCCATATTTATCTATTTATCAAAAATTAATTTTAGTAGGTAACTCATTATGACCTACTTTTGGTTTCTACTTGGTTTTGGGCTCATAAAATTTATAGGAGATGACCCTATCACTAAAAACCATATTATTCAATAATATTCTAGAATTAATTGTTTTTAATAATTAATATTTTAAAAATAATTTTTGGTAATGTTTGATGACTAGTAATAGTTGGTGTGTAACTACTTGCATGTGCAAACCAATATAGAATTAATAACTAGATAATAACATAATTAACTAGAAAGTAAGTCTAATTAGTGTAATAATTAATTGGTAGGTTGTCACACCCCAGTCCTAAAATACGTAGGACTAGGAATACGTAACACGCCCAATCGTATGTATACGAACTCCAATATATGAAAACCATATACACACGTACGCTATACATGAATATCCAAATCCACCAGTGGTAATATACTGTCATAACAAGTCACACACAATCTATATCTCATCCACAAATATCAAGAAATACTGTAAGTGCTGGAATATAAGCGCTGAGTCTGAAATGTCATAGTATAAGCCAGATATGTCTGGTGGGAACAAACCCACTACAAAAGCTAAGATAAAAGTACTGAAATATAGCATGTCTAGAGCATCGTCTATCTAGATAAAGAGGCTCCAGCTCTAGATAGTGAGTCTACCAAAGATCAGGTGGACTCTGATGGCAGCACCTCTAGCTCCTCCTCAGATGCATACCTCGTCTCCTGTCCAGGTCTGTATACTGTGGGATAGTATGCCTCATCTAAATCTGGAAGGGAACTAGGTCCTCAGTGGGACATAACAAGATACATAAAAGCATTCCATATATAAATACTAAATAAATAAAGGGTGAGCTAACCATATAAGTGAATAAAATGTGAAGACCTCATAGTACGTATGGGAAAGTGTAGGCTAGACATATGTTGACTTAATTCACCAATCGTCGTGACTGGCTAGTATATGCCACATATGCCCCCAGAAACATGGGCACTCTGCAATCGTCCATCTTCGAGGAGCATGGTATCCGAAGGTATAACGTCAATGAGGTGGGTGTCCCATATGCCGACTAGCTGTCCTCCCCGCCCAATGTGGGTATACAAGTCGAATACACAACGAGCATACCACGTAGCTATATGCCAAGTCACATTTTTCTAGATATCCTTATTACGTGCTAAACTGTGATGTATGTCTTACGCACCGATAGCTAATTGAGTACGCGAACCCACATCCTAACATGAATTATTAATTGTGAAGTGTATACAAGTGTCAGGTCTTGGAGGATATTAGAATACCCACGCATCTGTTGGTGAGTCTACTAATGTCTAAGTCAGTTATACTACGTATCGATATATTGGTCGACTGTACCCGAGGCAATCTCAGGCACACACAGTTATATGTATTTTTGCAACAGGAATATATGCAACAATTTATAATTTAAACAGTAGAATTTGGCAAGGTATACTTGCCTGAGCAAGACATTGTATAGTGGACGTCCTGTGTGTAAGTTTTGGTGAAATAAGTGGGATTAGAGTTTTGGGAAGTATTATAATATATATAGGGATAAGAAGGAGGTGGGGAAGCTTAGGGATTAAGAATTACTACTGCTGCTGCTTTCATCCTTTCATTGGTTTAGGTTTTGGTTGGTCTGCCATTGGTTTAGGTTTTGGTTGGTCTGCCATTGGTTTAGGTTTCGGTTGAGGTTAGTTTAGGATTAACAGGTAGAGAGGCGGTGGGGGATGAGTCATGAGAGGGTTGTTTTATGCGCGGTGACAGGAATTATGCGGTAGAATTAGTTTCCGCGTGGAGGTTGCTTTACGCGTGGTTTTCAACTTTACGTGCGGAGGTTGGTTTTACTACTGCTGCTGCTGCGGTTTACGCGGGTAGGAGTATACGCGGGGTGATGAGCTACTGCTGATATTTCCTTACTTTATGCGGGGGTTGGAACGGGTTGCGGGTTTGGGTTTTGGGTTTGATCCCAAGGGAAATTCTATTCTAATAAAATCTACTCTCCCTATTTAGCTCATAACTAATATAAATAAGTAATAAAACCATTTTTCAAAATTTAGGGGTTTTACATTCTACCCAACTTATAAAAATTTTGTCCTCGAAATTAAAACTAAGTCACAGTAGTAAGTACGAAATGGTAGAAGATATATAAATTAACATGGTAATTTCATACCTTCGTCTGTGAACAGGTTTAGATAACGTTTACGCATGTCATCTTCTCGCTCCCAAGTGGATTCTCCTAGTGCGCCATGCTTCCATGCTACGCAGACCAAAGGAATAGACTGGTTTCTCAATACTTTCTCTCGATGATCAAAGATTTCTACGGGTTGCTCTTGATATGATAAGCTCGGCCCAATGGTAATTTTTGAATGGTCGAGGACATGACTGTTGTCTGACACATACCTCCTGAGTTGTGATACATGGAATACGTCATGTACTTCCTCAAGTGAAGGTGGTAGCGCAAGTCGATACGCCACTTCTTCCACTCTCTCTAATACGTTAAATGGTTCAATATATCTTGGACTCAACTTACCGCGCCCTCCGAATCGAATGGTGCCTCTGGTGGGTGATATCCTCAAAAAGACATGATTGCCCTCTTTAAACTCCAAGGGACGACGATGAAGATCTACCCATTGTTTTTGCCTGTCTTGTGCTGCTCTCAAGTGTCCTTGGATTTTTTTTACCATTTCCACTGTGCGAACAATCAATTCTAGTCCTAGAATCTGTCTTTCACCCACATCACTCCAATATACTGGGGAACAACACTTCCTCCCATACAGTGCTTCATAGGGAGCCATTTGAATGCTCGCTTGATAGCTATTATTATAGGAAAACTCGACCAAATGTAAATGGTCTTCCCTTGATCCACTGAAATCAAGCATGCATGCTCTCAACATATCTTCCAGTGTCTGAATAGTACGCTCGGATTGGTCATCTGTCTGCAGGTGATACGATGTGCTGAACTTTAGGCGGGTACCAAGACTCTCTTACATACTTCGCCAAAAGTAAGATGTAAACCTCGTATCTCTGTCAGACACGATACTACCTGGTACTCCATGCAGTCGCACAATATCTCTCATGTACATGTCTGCTAAGTCCTCTGTGGATTGCCCAACTCTGAAGGGTAAAAAGTGGGCAGCCTTGGTGAGTCGATCTACGATCACCCATACCGCATTACGACCATTAGGACTCCTTGGAAAGCCCGTAACGAAGTCCATAGTGATGTTCTCCCATTTCTACTCAGGTATTGGGAGTGGTTGGAGTAAGCCTGCGGATCTCTGATGCTCAGCCTTGACTTGCTGACACACCAGGCATTTTGCCACAAAGTGGGCTATCTCCCTCTTCATTCCATGCCACCAATAGTACTATCTCAGGTCTCTGTACATCTTTGTGCCTCCTGGATGAATAGAGTATGTTGAACTATGTGCTTCTGACATCAGCTCTTGACGAAGTTCTCTATTTGGAACACAGAGATGATCTCCACATCTTAAAGTCCCGTCCTCGTGTATACGTAATCCTGTTTGTATTCCGGCCTCTGTCCTTTGTCGAAGCCTCTGAAATCTGGCATTTGTTGGCAGGGCAGCCTTGATCCTTACGACCAATGTTGATTACAACTGGTAACTTGACAACTGGCTGTCAGTTCCTGGCATAATCACTTCTATACCCAGCTGTTCTAGGTTATTCAATAGATGTTGCTGAGTAGTAAAAAAGAATGCTATGGGCCTCCTGCTTAAAGCATCGGCTACTACGTTGGCCTTTCCCGGATGGTACTGCAACTCAATCTTAAAGTCTGACATCACCTTAAGCCAATGTCTTTGTCTCAGGTTCAAGTCCTTCTAGGTGTAAACGTACTTTAGGCTTTTGTGATCAGTGAATATCTCCACTAGTTCTCCGTATAGATAGCGTCTCCAAAGCTTTAAGGCAAAGATGATTGTCGCAAGCTCCAGATCGTGAGTGGGGTAATTCTTCTCATGGGTCCTCAGTTGTCTAGAGACGTAGGCTACAACCTTCCCATGTTGCATCAAGATACAACCTAAACCTTTTTCGGATGCATCGCTATATATTACGAATCCTCCAGTCCTGAAGGTATAGTTAAGATAGGTGTCGTAGTCAGACGCTTTTTTAGCTCGTCGAACGCTATCTGACACTCCTCTGACCAGATGAACTTTTGCTCCTTGCGGGTCAAGCGAGTCATCGGCTCTGCGATTCTTAAAAAGTTCTCTACGAACCTCCGATAATATCCGGCAAGTCCTAGGAAACTCCTCACCTCTGAAATGTTGGTAGGGGTCGGCCACGTTTCTACTGACTAAATCTTCGCTGGATCTACCGAAATGTCATCTCCTGAGATAACGTGTCCAAGGAAAGCGATACGATCTAGGAAAAACTCGCTTTTACTCAGCTTTGCATAAAGCCTCTCACGCCTTAGTGTCTCTAACACTAGCCTCAAGTGCTCTCCGTGCTCCTCTTGGCTCTTTGAATATACCAAGATATCGTCGATGAAGACTACCACGAACCGATCCAGATACTGATGGAATACTATATTTATTAGGTTCATAAATACGGCAGGCGCATTTGTCAATCCAAAAGGCATTACTAAGAACTCGTAGTGACCATAACGAGTCCTGAATGCTGTCTTTGGAATGTCTTCTCTCCGTACTTTTACCTGATGATAGCCTGATCTTAAATCTATCTTTGAGAACACTACTACTCCTATCAGTTGATCGAACAGATCATTAATTCGCGGCAGGGGGTACTTGTTTTTTATTGTCAAAGCATTAAGGGCTCTGTAATCAATGCACATTCGGAATGTCCCATCCTTCTTTGGTACAAATAACACTGGTGCTCCCCAGGGTGATGCACTAGGACGAACAAATCCCTTGATATGCAACTCTTCTAGTTGTAGCTTCAGCTCATCTAGCTCTTTCTTTGCCAACTAGTACACATTTGAAGATACCGGCGCTGCTCCGGGTACTATTTCAATAATGAACTCTACCTCTCTATCAAGCGGTAGGCCTGGCAATTCCTCCGAAAATACATCCTCGAATTCTACAAAAATAGCTGATGGAGCTGTCTCCATAGCCATGTAAGCTCTAGGTGCCTGGCCTACTCCTTGCTCGATGGTGCCCTGCATGTACTCGAACTCCGGGTGATCTGGCGGTCTAAAAATGATGCTATCCTTTCGGCAGTCTAGTATAGCATTGTACTAGCTTAACCAGTCCATGCCTAAGACAACGTCAAAGTTTGGCCTTAGGAGTACTAAAAATTAGGCTTTTATCTCCCTACTACACACGACTATGGAGCACGTTCTAATAATGCTGGTAACCGGTACTATGCCTCCTCCGGTAAGAATCTTTCAATTTTTAGGCAAGGGGGAAGTAGCTACTTTATGCATGGCTACGAAACTACTAGATATAAAAGATAGCGTAGCACCAGAATCAAATAATATATTTGCAGGTATTGACGCAACTAAAATGGTACCTGTGATAGTTTTCCCTTCTGGTTCCTCCGTAACTGCAGCTAAGTTAAAGGCCTGTCCGTGCCTTTGCCTGGCTCGGTCAAACTGAACCTCCTGTGGGGCCAAGGGTGGTCCCTTCTGAAATCCTCCGGGTGCTAGGGGATGCTGACCTCCAGTCGGGGGTAGCAGCCTCTGGACTGGTGCTGTTGGCCCTTGTCTAGTCTGGGGTGCTGCCTCTCTGTGTTGTGGTTAGTCTCTGGCCAGGTGTTGACTTGCTCCACATATCATGCACAGTCCATGCTTTTTTCGGCAGTCTCTGGCGAAGTGTCCCTTCTTGCCGCAATGGTGACAAGTCGGAAGCTCCTTGTGCTTATATGGCACTGTCCTTTGTTGTGCCTGCATTCCTGGATGATGGATTGTCCCTCCTGCTCGGGACTGAGTTTTGGCTGGTATAGTCGTGTTGGAGCACCTCGCTTCTCGGCTGATGGTTTCCTGGATTCTTGCCTCTAAAAGAACCTCCTCATAGGAGATCCTTGACTGTGTGGTGGTATACCTTTGTAGCTCGGGGGTAAGGCCGTGATGGAACCTACTAGCCTTCTCCAGCTCATTAGGTATCAGGATGGCACCAAATTGACTAAGTCGACTAAACTATGCGTCGTAGGCATCTATAGTCATAGTTTCTTATTCCAGGTGTAGGAACTGGGAGTATAGAGCATTCCTGACCGTAGTCGAGAAATATTTTGTATTGAAGTATACTAAGAATTGCTCCCACGTCTGGTTCTTGCCGACGCCGTGCTCTATGGAGTCCCACCAGTGATGGGCGTTGCCTTTGAGCTGGGCCCTCACCCCGGTCATCCAAAGATCTGGATGCAGCTGTGAACCTTCCAGTAGCATCTCCGTGTTGGAGACCCAATATGATATTTCCTCCAGAGTCTCACTGCCAAAAAGGTTCCTGGGCCTATCTGACAAAAACCTCGGACAGTACCAGCTGGTTGGACAGGTGCAGGTGCTGGATTAGATATTCTCTCTAGAGCTGTCATCAAGCTCTGCCTTAAGGTCTCAGTCTGATGCCATTGTGCCTACATCATGGCTTGGAAGAATTGGAACATTTGTGGCATCAAGGCTGGAAAGGATGGAGGTGGTGGCAAAGGTGTATCTGCCTGTTGTGTTGGTGCCTGGAAGGTCTGTCCTTCTTGATAAGCTAGTGTAGCTCCCTGACTAGGACAATTATGGAGGTATGGTGGATAAACCGGTGTCTGTCTCGGGGACTGGTCTCTCGGGGTAGTCAGAGTCCTATTAACATCAGGCGAGGTATCTGTTGCCTTGTCAACCCTATCATCTGTGTGTCCACTGGGTACGTCCATATTTCTGGGAGAAAAGAACAAACAGGATGCAAGCATTTAATAGAATGTTTGCGTAAAATAGGTTGCTAAGACGTCCGCGTAAAACAGAGATTCAAAAAAGTTTTGGCGTAAAGTAAGACTTCAGAGTTGTCCGCGTAAAATCGAGATTCTAGATAGTCTGCGTAAAGTAGGGATTCGAGACTGTCTGCGTAAAGCAGAGATAGAGATTTTGAAATTGTCTGCGTAACATAAAGTTTTAAGTTGTCTGGCGTAAAGTAGAGATTTACAATCTGGCGTAAATCATGGCTTCAGAGCTATCTGCGTAAAAGTCTGCTTATTCCTTCCTGCGTAAAGTCTGCCTAAAGTCTGTGCATAAAATCTGTGTGTATAGGGGTACCCGCATAAAATCTAACTTATATTATTTTTATTGCAGCATAAGGTCTGTACGAGGAACTTCTTTGTTTCCTCGGATGAATTTATCAGATAATTTAGTGAACCTGACATCTGACAAAAAGTACTGCACGATGATCGAGAGGGTGGCTGTGATGATGTTTCCGCACAGAGACCCAGGTTATCGTTTAGTGACATATTTGATACACCACTCAAGGTAAAAAGATTGAGTCTTCTAAATACGATGTCTATTGTAATGAGCTTTTACGCTCAAGTCCTAAATTAGTTTTTACACTCAGGATAAGATAAAACTTTGATGTTACGTAAAAAGTTGTTTCATGCTCAGGGCTCGAGGCATATCTCTGCATTTAATGCACAAGATTTTCCCTTTGTCATGACTGGGAAAGCTAAATTATGACTAATACGCTTATATCACCATCCTTGTGGTTTACCCCTATTCAGGCTACTCTACGCTGGTTATCAAGTTTACGCTGGGGTAGTTTCCTACATAGCTTGTGTCATACGCAGGATTAGGAAAACTATGAAAACGTATTTTAGCAGTTGTCATAACTGCAGCGTAAAGTTGGTAATCTCTTCATAGTTTGGCTTCTATGCCAACAAGACGGTCAATTAGCTTTTACGTCAACAAGGGTAAAGGATTTTTGGCGTAAAACGCGTGTTATCCAACCTAGGATAGTTGAAAAGGAAGAATGAGATTTAGTCCAGTGTGAATGAGATCCTTATGCTCTATTCCTATATGCAGGCTTGTTTGGTACAGTTTATGTAACCAAAATAATATAAGCTAGACCTGAATAGGCCACCACTAAAAATATGTCATGCCCCAGTACCAAAATACGTAGGACTAGCAATACGTAAAACGCCCAGCCGTATGTATACGAACTCCAATATATGGAAACCATATACACACGTACGCTGTACATGAATATCCAAATCCACCAGTAGTAATATACTGTCACAACAAGTCACACACAATCTATATCTCATCCACAAATATCAAGGAATACTGTAAGTGTTAGAATATAAGCGCTGAGTCTAAAATGTCATAGTACAAGCCAGATATGTCTGGTGGGAACAAACCCAATACAAAAGCTAAGATAAAAGTGCTAAAATATAGCATATCTAGAGCATCGTCTATCTAGATAAAGAGGCTCCAGCTCTAGATGGTGAGTCTACCAAAGATCAGGTGGACTCTGATGGAAGCACCACTAGCTCCTCCTCAGATGCATATCTCGTCTCCTGCCCAGGTTCGTATACTGTGGGATAGTATGCCTCATCTAAATCTGGAAGGGAACCAGGTCCTCAGTGGGACATAACAAGATACATAAAAGTATGCCATATATAAATACTGAATAAATAAATGGTGAGCTAACCATCTAAGTGAATGAAATATGAAGACCTCATAGTATGTATGGAAAAGTGTAGGCTAGACATATGCTGACTTAATTCACCAATCGTCGTGACTGGCTAGTATATGTCACATATGCCTCCAGAAACATGGGCACTCTGCAATCGTCCATCTCCGAGGAGCATGGTATCCAAAGGTATAAAGTCAATGAGGTGGGTGTCCCATACGCCTACTAGCTGTCCTCCCCGCCCAATGCGGGTATACAAGTTGAATACACAACGAGCATACCACGTAGCTATATGCCAAGTCATAATTTTCTAGATATCCTTATTACATGCTAAACCGTGATGTGTATCTCACGCACCGGTAGCTAATCGAGTACGCGAACCAGCATCCCAATATGAATTATTAATTATGATGTGTATACAAGTGTCAGGTCTAGGAGGATATCAGAATACCCGTGCATCTGTTGGTGAGTCTGCTAATATTTATGTCAGTTATACTACGTATCGACATATTGGTCGACTGCACCCGAGGCAATCTCAAGCTCACACAGTTATATGTATTTTTGCAACAGGAATATATGCAATAATTTATAATTTAAACAGTAGAATTTGGCAAGGTATACTTGCCTGAGCAAGACTTTGTATAGTGTACGTCCTGTGTGTAAGTTTTGGTCAAAGAAGTGGGATTAGAGTTTTGGGAAATATTGTAATATATATAGGGATAAGGAGGCGGTGGGGAAGCTTAGGGATTAAGAATTACTATTGTTGCTACTTTCATCCTTTCTTTGGTTTAGGTTTTGGTTGGTCTGCCATTGGTTTAGGTTTTGGTTGGTCTGCCATTGGTTTAGGTTTCGGTTGAGGTTAGTTTAGGAATAACAGGTAGAGAGGCGGTGGGGGATGAGTCATGAGAGGGTTGTTTTACGTGCGATGACAAGAATTATGCGGTGGAATTGGTTTACGCGTGGAGGTTGCTTTACGCGTAGTTTTTAACTTTACGTGCGGAGGTTGGTTTTACTACTGCTGCTGCTGCGGTTTACGCGGGTAGGAGTATACGCGGGGTGATAAGCTACTGCTGATATTTTCTTACTTTACGCGGGGGTTGGTTAACGGGTTGCGGGTTTGGTTTTGGGTTTGATCCCAAGGGGAATTCTATTCTAATAAAATCTATTCTCCCTATTTAGCTCATAACTAATATAAATAAGTAATAAAACCGTTTTCAGAATTTAGGGGTTTTACATAGGTGTTTAAGACCTTCTTGTGAAGTGCTCCGGACCAGATTTGTTGTGATCGCAGCTTGGCTTGAAAAGCAAGTACACCTTACTTGATTATATTGTTCAGTTGACATATGCCTAGTTTTTATTTATTAGTTGTGTACACGCATCTTAGAGTAGCAGATTTACTCAGTATGTTATGAAGGTATGGGGTATCTTCAGACCTGACACTTATTTATCCCTTACACTGAGTGAGAGAGTGCATGGACTAGCGTATCGACCGTACATCGATACATGAGTTCGCATCTTGTATTAGTAGTTGGTGTTATTTAGTTTTTAGATTTTTATCAACGTCGTTGCATTATGTCGGCACCGCACATACCGTTCGGATATATTGGTAGGGGAGAATCAGCTAGTGAGCATATGAGATTTCTGTTTTTTACTGTATATATGGTGTGACTGGCGTACCCCCGAGTCCTTTTGGACGTCTGGTGGGATGACTGTTCTTCTATTTCTTCCTCCTCATGCGCTACTAGATATGTCTCGAGTGCATATCACATAGATGGTTAAGTTATCATATTTATTGTTTACTTCTTTACTTTTATGCATGTCAATTTCTTGTGTACTTGTTATGTCCCTCTGAGGACCTGGCACCTTTTTCAGATCCAGATGTGCACTTATACCCGATGGACTACGGAGTTGGAGATTTTATAGATGAGGACTTTGAGGTGGAGCCACAAGACTTTCCTTGAGCATTCATGGACGACAGTTGCTTAGTGTCTTGGGTGTCTTTATCTAGTTAGCTGACGCTGGACCATTTCTTTATTGCTTAGTTGTATTCTTTTGTACTCATTTTTCGTGGATTATTCTCCACTAGATTTTATTTTGTATTTGATTCTGAGACTTATCTATTCATTCAGTTCTTAATGAGACTAGATTTTAACTGCATGTGATACTGTGACTTAGATATATTTTACAGCGCACTACGACTGGTTAGGTCCATTAAATTAGGTTCCTATAATTGTTCGTAGAGCTAGCATGTGTATGTATACCAAGTCCTACATATTGTGGGACTAGACGTCACACCTGGTACTGGAACCTCAATACCCAAGCTCTCAAGACTGGCTAATAAATATTTGTCTGTAGTCAAGCACATAGCCACTAGATACCTGCTCAAGGCATCAGCGACTACGCTGGCCTTCCCTGGATGGTACTGAATGATATATCGAAGTCCTTCATCAACTCCAACCAATGTCGTTGTCTCATGTTTAGCTCTTTCTAGATAAACATGTACTTTAAGATCTTGTGGTCTGTGAAGATCTTCGCACGCTCTCCATACAAATAGTACTTCCACAGCTTTAGAGCAAAGATGACCGTTGCCAACTCTAAATCATGGGTAAGATAATTATTCTTATGAGGATGTAATTTCCTGGAAACATAGGCAATCACCTTCCCGTTCTACTATAAGACACAACCCAAACCCTTCCCTAAAGCATCACTATAGATAGTGAATCTGCCTACTCCTGATGGTAATGTCAAAACTGGAGTTGTCATCAACCTCTTCTTCAGCTCCTCAAAAGCGGCATGACTCTCCTCAGTCCAGACAAACTCCACATCCTTCCTGATCAGCCTAGTCATCGGCTCTGCAATCTTGGAGAAGTCCTGTATAAATCTTCTATAATAACCTGCTAGTCCCAGAAAACTCCTAAATCTTCTACTGAACTCGGAGTAGCCCACGACTCCACTACTGAAATCTTCTTCGAGTCCATTGAGTTTCCATCACCTTTGATTAGATGCCCAAGGAATTCAACCTTGTCAAAGAAGAACTCATACTTTGAAAGCTTGCCATGAAGCTTCCCCTTCCTGAGAGTCTCCAGAAATATCCTCAGATGCTCCTCTTGCTCCTCCGGGGTCTTCGAATATATCAGAATATCATCAATAAATACTACCACAAACTTATCCAGATACTAGTGGAATATCTTGTTCATCATATTCATGACTATCGCTGAGGCATTAGTCAACCCAAATGGCATCACCATGAACTCAAACTAGCCATATCGGGTCCAAAAAGGTATCTTCAGAATATCTTCCTTCTTCACTTTTACCTGGTGATAACTTAACCTTAAGTCTATCTTCAAAAATATTATTCCTCCGCTCAACTGATTAAAGAGATCATCAATGCTTGGCAGCAGGTATTTATTCTTGATAGTGAGATTGTTCAAAGTCCTGTAGTCGATACACATGCATACTGACTTATCCTTTATCGGTACAAACAATACCGGAGTACCCCATGATGATGAACTGGATCGAATAAAGCCTTTGTCCTGCAACTCATTCACCTGCTTCTTCAACTCTCCCAGTTCGCTATTGTTAACTCTATAGACGAGCTGAGATATTAGCTTTGTTCCTGGCACCAAATCTATAGCTAACTCAATATCTTGGTCTGGCGGCAAACCTAGCAACTCCTTTAGAAAAATATCTATGAACTCTGCCATCAACGGATGTGACAACTCCTTCTCTTCCACCATAGCTCCACAGATGGCATCATCGCTCTACTCTGCTGCTCCTCTGGCAATCTCAAACTCTGTTTCTCTTGGCAGTCGAAACAAACTCTGCCTCCACGATAATCTATACTAGCATGGTGCCTACTCAACCAATCCATCCCGAGTACAATTTTGTAGCTCGAAAGTGGCATTACGAGTAAGCACGAGCTCAACTCTCGGCCTCCCAGTATAACTCTTTGATCCTTAGAAACATTACTGACTAGGATATTGCCTCCCCCAGTCATGATCTTGCAAGTCCTATCTAAAGGTTCAGACTCTAATCGTTGCTTAAGAGCAAAAGATACTGATATAAAAGAATGAAAAGCACCAAAATCAAACAGAATATAAGCTGGAATAGAATAAAGGAGAACTGAACTTGATACCAAATCTCTGACTAGGTCCTCCTCATCAACTGCCATAGGGAAATCTCGCCCTTGTGGTGCACCTCTCTACTGTTGCTACTGCTGGACAAAACTGTGCTGCTAAGTCTGTAAAGGAGGTCCCCTCTACTGTCCTACAGGTGGTTTCGTTGGTGCTCTATGTGCCAGAGCTGCTCCCTGGCCTGCTCGAACTGGAGCCACTAGACACTCCCTCAATTGGTAGCCTGGCTCTCCATAATAGAGGTACACTCCAAGCCTCTTCCTACTGACCTCCCGTGTATGTCCAATCTTCCCATAGTGAGTACACTATGAAGCCCGTTGTGCTGGTCTCGGTGCCTGGTATGTCTGCTATGCTGGTGCTCCAAATGGTGCATGAAACTGTTGTCTCTGCTACTGGAAGGTCCTCTGCTGTTGGAAGTAGGGTCATTTGGCTGGACCTGCACTTCTGCTAGATCCTTTTGACAGGTCTCGCATCCTCTTAGATTTGAGCTCCAAGTCATCCTCTTCTCTCAGTGCATCCATCAGGATATCCTTAAAAATTGACGTGCGCTATCCTCTAGTAAGAGATTTGATGTCCCTGATCAAACCCTTCTGAAACTTTTGTGCCTTTTCTAGAGGATTTGTCCCTCTACAAATCTGTCTAGTCTGCAAAACTCTGCTACATACTCGTCCACCATCATGTTCTCTTAGACAAGATCTAGAAATTGGCTCTCTAGAGCACTCAGAGCCACATCTGGGAAGAACTTCTCCTTGAAAAGTGCTTTAAAAACTTCCCAAGTCAGTCCTGGTGATGCGATCCTTGGGTCCGTGCGAAACCATGTTAGCGCAATATCAAACATCTGGCTATCCGCTGCCTCCACCTGTATGCCCTCAGGGATCTGTGCTAGCCTCAGGGCTCTCTCAACATCCTTGATCCAATCATCCGCGTACAATATCCCCTCGATGCCCTTGAAGTCCTTGGTCCCCAACCTTTTGAAGTCAATTATGGTACTCGACCTCGGCTGGTATTGTACAGGATAAAGTGGTACAGTCATGGCAGAATAAGTGCTACCCTCTCCAAAGTAGCTAGTGCTAGCTGGTGAGCACTCTTTATGCCATGACGTAGAGCGTCCGTCTATCTCTACTACGCCGCCATCATCTTCTGGAACATAGCAAACATCTGCGTCCTGTCTGCTAGCATTGGTGGTGGTGGTTGAAGATGCTCCATGACTGATGGACTAGTCCTAGGAAATAGTGGTGGAGCACCCCCAAAAGTTATTACTGAAATGCCCACCTAGACTGGTGAAGAAATCCTCTAACCGATAGATGACGGACCATTCGCTATTGGCTCCATCTGAGGTAACAAAGTAACGGACCTCGCCGAAACTGCTCTAGAGAAGTACGATTAAGTCTTTGGAGACATCCTGAAGACAAATTCAACAAATAAATAAATATTGCCCAAGATACGATAGCATCAAGGACGGACAGTAATATTTCAAAGAAAGCAATTATTCTGAATAATAAAGATAGCAATATCAATAGATAGAAAAGTTTTCTAATAGTGATTGAGTATCCTCTCATCCTATATCCTTAGTCCTATATCCTTTAGCAGGCTTGTAGTAATACTCTAAGTCTGAGTACTACTACCTTGACCTCGCACTCGTTGGAAAGACTGAACTGCATGGGCCACCAAAAAATATATCACGACCCTCACCCGGTGTAAGGGCACAAGTACGTGGGTACGTCCAACCTACACCGCAGTATCGACGGTAGAACATTGTCTAGGTCAATAATACTTTATATACATCTCACATAATATATATACGACACATATCTTGCTATCTCAACTCCAAATGGAGGACAATAAGAAATATGGTAATGGTAAACAATACTCAATCACAATAACAAACTAGAGGATGATAAGGCACGATATGGAATAGAAGAAAAAAATAAAGTCATAAATACAACACAAGTCCAAGTCTAATCTCAACAAAAGACATCAATAATAATACAATGCCAAAGTCTAACTGACAAATACAATATCAAGAATAAACGGCCTCATCAACTGCTGGTGCTAACTCAACAGACTCTACGGGTGATAACTCAACGGGCTTGCCATCCTGTGGCCCGTAGTGTGTAGGACACCAGTCCTCTAATGAATCATCTGAAAAATATATCCAGTCAGGATTGGAGCAAAGTACAACACAAATAGCAGTTTCAATAATTAACAGAAAATATGCAACAGCAATAGCAATAAAAATAAATGATGTAAGTCACTGAACTAGCATATATCACGAGATAGAGCATCATGATAAGTAATAGCAAGAATTGAGAATAATATGGTGAGGAACAATAATGTAATAAACCGGAATAGAGAAAACAATATATATATATATATGCCTTCAAATATTAGTAAGATAATGTGATCGGCTTGGGCCTAACATGGGCTATATATAAATGGTGAGCTAGCGTGATCACGCGTGAGTGACATGATCTGCTAACGATCAAGGGCTATAAGGTATGATCATATATCTACTAATACTTTTCCATCACCCGACTAGTACATGGGTCTAAATCAGGACACGTTATAACACGTATATCATACTGCACGGTCTATAATATCATGCACTATGATCACGGTCTATATAATCACTATGATATCAAGGTAATAACTAAGTAATCACGAAGCACGACACGGCGATCACTGAGTCATCACGACAATAATATCTCATGACCAAGATCCACGTATACCAATCCGTGAAACCATCATGTCAAGAATCAAATATCTCAATAACTAATACATGAAACATAGAGGCTATCAAATAAGGACACTATCAAAGAATGTACTCGCCTATGGTCCTGAGCAAAAGATATATCTCGATATCCGAGCTGGTGTCAAACATACCCAAATAAGAATATCATGGCACTTAGGTGTAATTAATGAGAAATGAGTTAAAGAATGCACTAATATGAATTTCTAGGCCATATCTAGGTCACTCTAGCTAAACTAGGTCAAACTAGGTCAACCTTAGTCAAATTATTCAAACTTAGGTCATACACAAGTTTGTAGGTCCACACTAAGTTAACTAGTCCATATTAGTCATTAACTAGTTAACACTAGCCAATATTAACTATATTAGCTAAAAGCACCAATTTATATCTATATACTGTATAATAGGATATTTTATGTATCCATAGATAACCCCTGTGACTATACCCAAACTTACTTCCTAGGATACACTCATATATTTTACTCTGATACATGACCTGAACATATGTTCCATATATCCAAGATACCTGGACACCCCTTCCTCTTAACTACAGTAGCCTAGTCCTTCATATATAACACACTGCTAAAATACTTGATGCTAAACCAATGCTTCATTAGATAGAACAACCCCTACCATTACATACTGATCCATCCTACTGTTGTTACTACTATGATGTGTAACTCATGTTGTTGCTCATCTGCAATTAACCCAGGACTGACTTCAAACACTACTACACCTATCACAGCCCCTAATACACACTGATACACCACCTGACATTAAACACACACACAGACACTCACCAAACAACTTAATACTCCTCATTGGTCCAACGGTGTGCAGATCTCCCCCATCTCACTGCACACAGTGCTGAATTCCTCCTCCCTCATTCAATTCGGTCCATATTGGCCTGCTGCAGCTCCTCAATTGCTAACCCAAGCCTTTTCCCCCCTAAATATTGATACTTCAGGTATCAGTTCATCTCTTCCCTTATCCCCATGATTCAAATATCTTCAATGCAACTTAGTTGCTGCTCAGTATTCTCAGAGTTCAACTTATTTTATCCCATGGTGAACTGCCCATCTAAATTTTCCATACACCAACACCACAACACACATGTTTACCGCCTTCAATAATCATTGCTGCTAATCTCTACCCCAGTGCATTACACTGCAGTACATTTTGGCTTGGATGCAATTACTGTGTACAGTCTTGCCCGATCCTTCTACACTCAAATACACACTGGCATGTACACATACTCACACCCACATACACTTAGCACTATATATATACTGCACTCATACATGGTGTGCAACACACCTACAAATATATATACTTATATATATATATATATAACACTCTAGAATATTAAATCAAACACTTAATGAGCAGCAATGATATGGTACACTATGCTACCTACCCAAATGAATGCCAAAACCCATAATTCATTACAAATACTAATGATACTCCTCAATATCATCATTAGACAACTAAAGGATTTGCTACATAGGAAATTAAAGAGAATTAACACAAATCTCCAAAAAATGAGCCTCGTATCATACCGTATCACAAATTACCAAGATATGGCCTACTCGTATCTAATTTTGGACACGTACTTAGTCCTACAACCCCGATCTAAGTTTAATTAGATCTAATTGGTCTCATGACACACACTTGATGTGTCAATCTCGTAATTCCTCCTAATTGGACATAAATTACCATGTAACTTCCACAATACAAGTCATATAAACCTAATTCTTGATCCTATGGGTAGCTCTAAACCTAGGGATGATTCCTAATGGTTAAATGCATAAATTAGAGTCTAAATTAAGGGGTAAATTCAGAATTTACCTATTGGAAGATGGATTCTCAATGAAATGCTCGATAGACATAATTAGGACACAATTCCATTGCCAATTCTTCTTCCTTCAAGTGCTCCTTACAATCCAAGTTCCAATGCTTCTTAGATAATAAAATTAAGACAGAATGGATGTGAATTGGGTTGAATTTGTCGAGAGATGAGTCAATTTATGAAAGAACACAATTGGAGATCTAATAAAACTAATAAAGAAGAGAGAGAATGAGGAATCCTCATATGGCTGACCCCTCTTTTCTTTCCCTCCAAGTCACAACAAAATGTCCACTATGCCCCTACTATTTAATTATAAGAAATAATTAGGAAGGGCTATATTGGAAAGTCTTCTAACTAATGCAAATTAAGCTAATCTCCTTAATTATCTAAAGAAGATGGTCTAATGAGCTTAGTCTAATATTGGGCTCAATATGTTATCATAACTAACTAATTTGGGTCCACTAGTGACAAGTCCAAATAAACATAGGCTAGGCCACTAACTATAAATAATTAAATAGCACCACAATATAATTAATTAGTAGCATATAATATAATATTTAATCACTAATAATATGTATACTTAATGACCAAAATACCCTCATCTAGAAATGTAGTAGTGACATATTGTTTCACCCAATGTTCACTATTCAATGTTTAATGTTCAAGTTAAAATTAGTGTTAAAGTGATCATGTTATTTGTGAGAGTCGTGCGGGAGAATATAGCTAGTAGACATGTGATAACCCATAGATAGTTAGCCTAAAGTTTATTCGGTCACGGGACCGTCTGACAGAGTTTATTCAGTCAATGCACCTCACGTATTTGACTGTCTTATTCTTACCCAACCACATGTTGAACATTAGTATTCTAAAACACACTGTACACGTGACTGGATTATTGTTGTTACTTGTCTAGTGGTCATCTTCTTTTGCATATAATTCTATACTGTTACTACGTCACTGTTGTACTCTCAGTGGTCGTATTGTCTAGTTATTAGTCTTAACTTCTTTGCACTCTTATACTATTTCCATGCCTTAGTTGTGTTTTAAACTATTTTAGTGATATAGTAGTACTCTTTTTGTATCATGTTATAGTCATCTTTTCTTTACTGTTATTCTGCGTGCATTTATATTATATTATGTAGTGTAGTGTTATGGTGACTTACTCTAATCCTGACTGGATAACTATTTTTTAGCTTTTGACGACGCGACTTTCCCCGAGGTTTATGGTGCGTATCTTGGTGACAGTGACGTTACCAATATGCCAGTTGCTTCTACAAATGCGGAGTAGCATATTTTCTGTCTTGTGCTTTTTTGTATTATTTCTTAGCTAGTAGATTTAGTGGACTCTAGATTCCAGTTAATTTTATTTTATTCTACCGGGTTTGTCCACGAGACTATCTTGAGATGTAGTGGGTTATTCTTTTAATTATTTATTGAGACTATTAGTTTAATTTCCTTGTTGTGACTTAGTTGTGGATGATATATGTGTCATTTACTTGTATGGACTATTGTTATCATAGACAACACACTACCACCGATGCTGCGGCATAGGCTGGACTTGGCCAAGAACTCCTATCCGAAAAGCAGATGTGGGTCGTGAAACTTTTGTATGGTGGCCCATGCAGGCACGGATTCACATAAGATTGCGAACTCGTGGTTAGTACTTCAACTTAGTAGTACTAGTTGTGAGCCTACGAATAGAATTGAAGATAGGATTTAGAATAACTTTAGGCGAGTTATATCATCCACAAATAAGATTTCTTCCCCTATGAGTCTTCTATCCTTTTGTCTCTCATATGCATCTTGCTTGAATCCATCCATGATTTCTTTGACATGTTTGCATGTATCGTTCTAACTATGTCCCTTTGTACCTTTTAGTTAGAAATGGTTGCCTAATTATTGTGACTATTTAGTTAGCTAACGTTATACCATAGTAGTTATCTCCTTATTGTTTCCCTCTATCTTCAGAATGCTACCTAAGACCAGATCACGCAGTTCTAGGGAAAATGGTGTTCATCCCACACCTCCTGCATCTCAAGAGGCTTCATCATCTCCATCTATAAGCCTCCCTCCTCCACCAAACCAAGGAGGAGTGTCTGCTAATGGGGCACAACTGCATGAGCAACTCAGAAGAATGACAAAGGTGCAAAGAGCTCAGGAAGAGGGCCAGAGGCAGTAGATAGAAATGCTGAGGACAGGAATAGATAATTTTTAACAGGTTGCCCTAGCATCCATGGAGATGGTTGCCCAGCAACAGCAATAACAACCCACTCAGCCGAGGGTGGGCAACATCCAGGACTTCAAGATGGTGGAACCAAGAAAGTTCGAGAAGACCGAGGGAATCCTCTATGATGATAAGTAGCTCGAGGATATCGAGCGGATCATGAGGGTTTCCCGACTTGAGGAGGACCTGAAGATTAAGGTTGTTGGCTGGTAGCTTCACGATATTGCATGCACTTGGTTCAAAAATAAGCTCAGACTTACAGATCTAGGTTTGACTTGGGATGAGTTCAAGGACCTCTTTAAAAGGAAATTATTCCCTATAGTGGCCAAAGGGGTTTTGGAGAAGCAATTCCAAAACTTGGAGCAGAACAAGATATTTGTGGATGAGTACGCTGCGGAGTTGGCAGGCTGAGCTGATTCGCAGAGTATATGGTGAGGGACCAGGAGGATAGAGCTCGACGCTTCAGAGAGGGCTTGATCCAGGAGTTCAAGGTTTATATTTCTTTGGCTCATACGACTTTTGATGAGATATTGGTAAAGGCTCAAAGGTTTGAGGTAGATCTGGGCCTTCAGACCAAGAGGAACCGTAATTCAGCTAGAGGTGGTAGTAATGCGGGACCAGTGAAGTATCCTCAGATTCAACAAAGGAACTTCCAGCACCAAGAGCAGTATCATGCCCCAGCTAGAGCCCCACCCCAGCAACCACAACAGCAACAAAACCAACCCAAGACCAAATGTTATTCTTTTCAAAAGGAAGGACATAAATGGGAACATTATAGGAAAATGCTAGGACTTTTCCTATATTGTGGATCACTGACCACCAAATAAGGAATTATCCAACAATACCTCCACACCAACCAATAGGCAGACCCAATCTTTATAGTTCGGAGGAGCACCAAGCTAAGGGCAAGGACAAGCATTTGTAGTTGTGGCTCAAACTCAAGGTAAAGGTAACTTGCATAGATTCCCTTAAAAACCTTACATTGTTATAGTTGTTAACAAAAACATATACTTGGCATAATCTAGTTGGTTTAGATATTTTTGAATTTTGCTTCCTATTGATTACTTCTTCTAACAATGACCATGATTTACCCTAAGAGTAGTATTAGATTGCCATAGGAATTGCTTGCATATATATATATATAAACTTGTGTTGTTTGATTTTTTAGGAAAAAAATATTTTAATGGGGGTAGGTTATAGCATCTGCTACCAAAATATTATATATTAATAATAGATAAATAAATAAATAAGTCACTAGTAAAATTTTGTGAGTTTTGCTTTGAGAAATTATGTGAAGTTCTTTAACGATGACAGTATAACCCTAAGGTTTATATAACTCATGGAGACTCAAATTAAGGCTTAGAATAATATTAAGGCTATTTTAGATTTTCTAGGATTTTTTTGGATTTTTTGGTTAATTAAAAACTAGAAAATCTATTTTTCTATGACTTCTAGGAATTACTGTAGGATACCTATGTGCATAATATAGCCCCAACTATTTTTCTAGGGTTTGTGACCTTATTTTATATTTTCTGGATTTTTCCATATTTTTTTGATTAATTTTACTATTTATTATATGTTTATAAAAGAAAAACTTATTAATAATTTTTTTAAAATTATAAACCTAAAACTAATTTATATTAACTCAGTCAGCCGATACTGGGACCCACCTATCATCCACTAGCAGCGTTGGGCGGGATCCAGCTGTCATCCAGCGGGCTCTGCGTGGGTAGACGAGATTGGGTCTCCGAGCCTTGGACCCAGTCCGAGTTCGACTCGGATAGGCTTAGCCAAAGCCGGCTGCATTGGCAGCAACACGATCTGGGAGGAATCTTCCCAGATGATGACACATGTCCCCATCCAAGCCGCGGATCCTCCCCTTTCTCTCTCTATATATAAGTTAGTTTAGGGTTTATATTATTTTCCCTGCCGATTTCTTAGAGAGGAGAGAGAGAAGAGAGATATTTCTAGGGTTCCCGACTTCCCGAAACCATTACTCTTAGTTCCGAACTCCAAATACGTCTCCGTTTCTTGCATTGGAACCGTCTCGAAGTATAGTTTCTGAATACCTCATTTATTTTTATTAATTTTGAACATAAAATTCTCAAAAATTTGTGGAGTGTCGGTTGTTCAAAATCTGACACGTTTCGATGTTTTCAATATTTCGGGAGATCCCGAACTCGGAATCGAAAGTTGACATGATGAACTTCCATCAAATTATTTTTCCAGAATTTGACATGCAATTTTAATCTAGTATAAAATTTGTGCAACGTAAATGTAAGCAGGAAACTACCAAAAACTGTCACTTATGCGTCATATTAACGATAATTTCTAACCGATTTGAGATTCGGTGAAACCATCGATTTTAGCGTTCATATAGCGCTGAATTCTATAGATTTTCACTCACAAATCAAGGATTTAATTCGGGTAACTTTTTGGTCAACAGTTTTCCTCGATTTGTGTCACGGATCCCGAAATTGTAAAGTTGATATTTTGTGGCCTTAAATTTAAGGTTAGCCTTAAAATCAGATTATAATGAGATTAAAATATTATTTTAGATTATTTTATTCAGAATATAATATATTAAAATAGAAACCTATCAAACCATTTTGTAGCCTAACTTATTTTAATTTATGTGACGGGTAGATCGAACGACGTCTTGAATTACGACTTCATCCTTTTCCGGAGCAGGCAAGTATCACTATAGCCTATGTTTCCTTTATTTTATTCTATATGTGTTCTATTCCTTGGCATAGTTTACTTAACCTTTCATGTTTCTAGTGCACGAGAGTTATACTTATTGATCGATACCATATATGTTCACTTATTCTTTCACCCAATATACACTTTCAATGTTTAATATTCAAGTTAAATTTAGGGTTAAAGTGATCATGTTACTTTTGAGAGAGTTGGGCGGAAGAATACAACTAGTAGACATGTGGTACCCCATAGATAGTTAGCCCAGAGTTTATTCAGTCAGGGGACCGTCTGACGGAGTTTATTCAGTCAATGCACCTCAAATATTTGACTTTCTTATTCTTACTGTAAAACCCCTTAATTTTAAATATTATATTTATTTAATTAATCATTGAATTTATTTATATTATTTCTAGTTAATTAGAAAATAAAATTTATTTATTTAATTACCTAGATAAATACACATTTAGAATTATTGCACAAAAAAATAATTATTTTTTTTTCATTTTATTTTAGGAATCCTTGTAGAAGAGTGATAGATTTTTTAGAATTTATTTTGGTGTACAAATATTTTTTTATCTATACCTCATATATATATATATATATATATATATATATATATATATATATATATATGTATGTAAATAATATATAGTTATTAATAATAGTAATAATAATAATAATAACAGTAATAATAATAATAATGTTGTTGATAAAAATAAAGAGGAAAGGAAAAAGAAAAGAAATCTTAAAAATCCTTAAACTAAAACCCTAATCTTAAATCCCTAAACTAATTCTTAAACTAATCCTTAAGCTAAACCACTAATTCCTAGAAGCCCAGACACACCCCAAACCCCACCCGTAGCAGCTATTTCCCACCCGCGGCCCATCGACAACCCCGAGCGCAATCTCTCCCGGGGCTCCCACTCTATATATATATATATATATATAAACCCTAACCCTAACCTCCGCCTACACCTCCATGCCGCCGACCTCCGACTTCTGCACCCGCGCATCGCCGCCGGATAGTCATCGGCTCGGCCGCGGTGACAAACCGCGCAGACAAACGTAGCAGGAACAGGCAGCGACGACCGCCCTTTCACGCGTCGTTTCCTATCTCATCTCTCGACCTATTTCTGATCTGCTGTCGATATGATCACAACATATCCATATCTAAACTCTATTAATTAGTTTTATTTGAGCAGCGTTAAAAACCAGGTAGAAATCGAAGCAAAGTTGAGGAAAAACCATATTTTTAAACTGTTATGAACTGTCCCAACGACCTATGTTTCGAGGTCGATATCTTCCAACATAGATATCCAAATCAAAATCTACTTTTTGCTGTGTAAAGCCTATATAACCAAGATTATTTCTTGTTAATTAGTTTATTTTATTTTGTGTTAGAACTAGAGATAAATTAGGTAGAAATCTTAAAAAAATTTGTTTTTAAAATACTAGAATTTGTGATACAGAGCGTGCCCCGCCAAACGGGACCGCTCCATCATGTACCAATTGTACCGAAAGGCGCGTATGGTATGTCTTCACGTGTGGGCTTTTGCAGAAATTGATTCGGACGTGTGTGCGCGTCGAAATCAACCCGTATCCGTAAAAAGTCCCTATATCGCGACTTTTGTAAAACACCACCCCATTTTTTGTATGTTCGTCGGAATGTAAAGAAACTTGCACCATTGGATTCGTGGTATCACGCTGGTCCTGTGACCCAAGTTTCACGCAATTCTGAGACAGTTGACCAAGCCGCCTTTTTGCGGGCTCTACGGTTTGACTTTAAGGGCGAATGTGTGATCGGCTTACCGTAATCCAAAATTGGATATACTGTTGAGTTTGTATCGTCGTATAGAATTTGTTTGACCTATAATTTGTCTCATTTAGAGACCTTTACCTTTGGCACGTATTTCAGTGCAAAGTAGGCCACATGTGGACCCCGCTTTGACCCAAAATTATCGTTTTGTACCTATGTCCAAATTGTACGAAATGATAGTATTTTCTAGCTATCTCGTTTATTCTGGGAACGTTGATGATGTTTATTTCAGCTTTTGGAAATGTTCATTTTGATGCCATAGTTTCTGATTTCTTGGTTCTTGACGTCTGGACGCTTACACTTTGTCGTTTTTCTGCCAGGCAAGTATACCTTGCCAAATTGCTTACAGTACTTGCATGCCTATCATATCTTTATATATTCATTATATATGTATTTTCTTCAGTCATAATTATATACTATATATATGTTGACACACACTTGACACATAGTATCATGGGAGGGGAGGACAATTAGTAGACGTATGGCTACCCACTCTGGTAAACCATAGTAACTAGCACGCACTACGGTAGTTGTGTCGCGATGGTCGCTACCCTCGCGGTATATCGGCTTCTGGTGTCACGATGGTCGCTACCTTCGCGGTATGACGGCTTATGATGTTCATGGACGTGTGTGTGAGTTGTGAGATAGATAGAGTATCCTACACCTACCCATACATCGAAAAGGTTATCCTTATTATGCATTTCATATAGATTGTCTAGTACAGCGTACTTATATATTTTTTATCTATTATGCATTGTTTCGGATGTAATATAAACGAGAAAAGATTTGATGAATGCGGAAAATGAGGTCTTGTACGAAGACCCGCCCTTCTTTTATGTTTACAAACAAGATTGTACAAATTTGATCCTACACGAGGATGTCTAAGTATAATTTATTTAATCTGGGTGAATATTGCTATAGGTGTCTGATCTGCAGTCGATCACTTTAGCCCTTGGACCACACGATGTTGAAGAAGTGCCTTGGAAGACAGGTAGCAGCTTCGAAGGTTGCTGAAGAGGGTGGATGTCCGATGCCAAAGTCGTCGATCCCTTCTTCTTTGTCTGAGCTCTGGACTCTTCTCTCTCTCTCTCTCTCTTTTCTCCAATTCTTCGACCTCCAATCCTTCGACCTTGAATTCTTCGACCTCGTTCCTCTGTTGATAGAGGTCTCTATTTATAGAGTTTTGGTGACAGTGACCACTCAATCGGTGTAAAAACCAAGTAGTGGAAAAGTACAGTACCCTTTTACACAACGGTTAAAACAACCAATGCCTGCGTATAGATGATCCTTTGAATGAGCGTGTGACGCGGGTCCAACTAAGGGACAAAACGCGTATAATTGCTACGAAGATCATGGCGTAAAAGCCACGTAGGTAGGTATCCCTCGTGTAGAAGAGGTTGGCATAGAAGCCAATATCTGTCACCATGGCATATAAGCCAAATAGTTATCAAACCGGCATAGAAGTCGAATAGGCGTAGAAGCCGAGTGGTCGTAAAGGCTGAGTAGGCGTAGAAGCCGAGTAGGCACCGAAGCTGAATGGGCATAGAAGCCGAGCAGGCACCAAAGCTGAATAGGGGTAGAAGCCGAGTGGTCATAGAGGCCGAGTAGGCGTAGAAGTCGAGTAGGCACCGAAGCTGAATGGGCATAGAAGCCGAGCAGGCACCGAAGCTGAATGGGCATAGAAGTCGAGCAGGCACCGAAGCTGAATATGCGTAGAAGCCGCTGCGTAACGTGCAAGAGTGATGATGTGGACGTTTTAGCCAGAATTATGGCTCTTGGAGATAATCAGATCTCTTGCATTAAATGCAGAGATCTGCCCCCATTCCGTGCATTAAATGCAGATGCTTGTCTTCATGATTTGCCATTATTCCACGCATTAAATACAGATACGCACCTTGAACCCTGTGCAAAGAGTAACCGCTGTCGTGGCAGTCTGTTCGTCTTCTGCGGAGCGTAAGGAGTTCATGTTTGCCTGTATAAAACTAGGTAGCATATTCTCTTGTATACGTAGGAGCAGCTCTCGCAATAGGGATGTCACTAAACGACGGTTCGGTGACATTTAATCAAATCTCCTGCATTAAATATGGAGATCCGCCATCATCCTGCACATTAAATGCAGAGGCGTATTTTGAAGGTCTGCCACCCTTCTGTGCATCAAATGCAGAAACGTGCCTCAGGCATCTGTTAGTATTCGGCGCATTAATTACAGAGACGTGCCTTGAGGGCCTGTTACCGCCCTGTGCATAAAAATACAGAGATGTGCCTCGAATCTCGTACGAGGTGCAGCTTTTGACATGGTAGGTGGTTTGTCTTCCGCGGAGCGTAAGGAGCTCATGTTTGCCTGTGTAAAGCTAGGCAGCATATTCCTCTGTGTACGTAAAAGCGGTTTACGCAAGATAAATGGCAGTAAATGACAGCCTGGGTTGCAGTGCCTCGCCATCATTATAGCCGTCGCCTGGGTAGTCGAGCAGTATCCTTTTGTCAGAAGTCGAGACATCAGGTTCATTGCAGGCTATGACAGGTTCATTACAGGCTCTGACAGGTTCATTTGCAGGCTCTGACAGGTTCACTTCGGAGAATACGAAGCGTCCCTCGTACACTTCAATGCTGCATGAAAAAGAGGATGAGTTTTACGCCATAAAGGCGATGAAGAACCCTGTTTACGCTGAAGCAGCCTGGACATACTGCCCTACGCGGACGATCTTTGAGCCTGTATTTCTCACTGTGCTTTGGCGAAGAAGCTCTGTTTGCACGTTTGAAGGCTCTGAAGTCCTCTATTTATGCTGCTTTGCATTAATATGCTGCGTAGAGCTTCCAGCGTATTTTTTATGCTTCTAGAAGACTCCCTTCAAAGCTTTTAAATTTCTCGTAATTTGAAACGCTTTGAATGAAGCATGAACCGCTCCTCGTAACTCAAAACATTTCTGAATGGAGTTTTGAAACGGTCGAGGCTGACTTTATGGCGGATTCATTGGGGATCGGTGCTCTCTCTCGCCTATAAAAAGGCTGAGGAGTTCTCCTGTTCTTCCCATACTTCCTTCATCATACAGAGATGATAGCCGTAGTTCGTCGGGTCGACTTGAGGAAGAAGGAGATCATGCTCTTCCAGCATGTAAGGAGCCGAAAAAGATGGCGTCTTCGAGCAAATATCCTCTGCAACGATGGATCATGGAAGGATATCATAGCCTTATTTGCTCGGGATAATCAGCAACTTTGTATGGTGGTTCTTCAGGAGAGACGAAGAATCGTATTTCACCACGCTGCTTGCAAGTGGCACCTTCTTCCGTTACCTCCGGTGACGAGAGGCAGACAGACTAGCTCTGTCCCGGCTTGAGTGGCGGTGGTCTGTAGGAAAGCAGATTTACCCTGCTTTTCTTCTGTTGGAGGATGGGTCTATGCCCAGTTTTGTATCCTTCTGCCGTTGACCCATATGTCAGTCAGTTTGCTGTTACTGACTGACTGCCGGAGAAGATGAATAAAGGATGCCGCCTATGTGAGAACCTGGCCGAAACAGATTCTGGGCGCGATATTTAAATGAAAATGAGAAACCCTTTGTTGACGGGGTTTCCCTCATATGTAACCACAAAAAATGGAGAAAAAACCCTTGTAGACTGGATTTCCCTCATATGTAATCGTGATTTTAATAAGATCGTCTTCTTCTTTATATGATCATCTTGCCATACTTTGCTGTGAAGTCTGAATATGTGTAGCTTCGACACGTCTGATTCTTTACGTCGACTCTGTTTAGAAAGAGTGCTAGGTCCTGTCCTATCTTTTACGCATAACTAGGGATGCGTAGAAAGCCGCTTTAGCATTCGAGTGTTCGAACTGTCCTGCTGTTTAGGAGTGGGGAACCGCGTAGAATCCTGAACTGTTACTTCTGATAGACAAAATTTCTTTGTTCAGACATCATCTTCAAGAATAATTTCTCGGAAATCCCTTGGAACAGGGCAAGAAATGGCTGTCAAACTGATTTGCCCTCTTGGTAGATGAAATGTTCAGACTGGAGTCTGGATAAACTTCGAATCGACCCGTGAAGAAGAGTAATTTTTCAATGTTGAACTCTGTATGCTTCGAGTACTTGGGATATCTTGAGGTCAAGAAGGAGTATCTTCTGTGTGAACTCCTGTAATTGACCGCTTTGAGGATCGTTCAGATGTACGCGTACTCTGGCCTGCATATCTTTCAGATGTGCGGGAAGTCATGGAGTACGAAATCATAAGTTGGCAGCCTCTGAGCATAAACTAAACACCATCAAGCGTGAAATCATAGACTTGTAGTTCCTGAGCGTGAAGTCGTAGGTTTGTGGCCTCTCGAGCATAAAAGCTACCGAGCACAAAGGCATCCGGGCGTAAAACCCGACTTGTAGCTGTCGAACGTAAAGTCATAGATCTGTAGCTGTCGAGCGTAGAAAGCTCCTTAGCGTAGAACTATAGATTTGTTGCTTCTGAAAAGAAAATTCTTCGAGCGTGAAGTCATGGATTCGTCGTCTCCGAGCGTAAACTAAGCGCCACCGAGCGTGAAGTCGTAGGTTTGTAGCCTCTCGAGCATAAAAGCTACCGAGCACAAAGGCATCCAGGCGTAAAAACTATAGACTTATAGCTTGTGAGCGTAAAACCGTAGATCAGTAGCTGTCGAGAGTAGAAAGCTCCTTAGCGTAGAAACCATGAACCTGCTTTGCGCGAAAAACTTTTCAAATTTGCCGACTGTCCGCCTTCTTTGAATAAATAGGCTGACATGGGACCCAATCATAACCGAATATTAATTAGGAGATTTGGTTCGGGGTCCGAGGAGTCCATCCGAACTCTATATATATCCCAAGTTTCTGAGGGGAAAACTTTCCATCCGTCTTCTGCGAGAGAAAGCTTTCGACTGTTCGAGTTCTTCTTCGTTTCTTCTTCGAGTCTTCAAAGTTTCCAGTAATGGCTTCGAAACAAACTTCCTCCGCTAAGGAAAAGAAGGTTGATTCCTCTTCTCGTTCTTCGGCCCAAGCGAGAGAGTCTCTGGTTGGACAAGACGAACTTTATTCTGAGCGGAGCATCCCACCGATGAGTAGTGCACCCGGCCTGGAAGGTAGAGCTTTTGGGAAAGAAGAGAATGACTGAAAATCCTTCACGCACGTTGAACGTGACCGCGCTAGGTCATCTTCTGTGCTGATAGCCTCTTTGAGGAAGATGATGCACGGAGACGTTTCATCTTTTTACGCCCACATTCCTAATGTGTTAGAGTAAAAACTCCATTTTTTCGCAATCGAGCGTAAAAAGTCTTGACCGCCGAAAACTTGGTGTATACTATTAAAATTAGAGTTTTATGCTTGTGGATGAAAATCCTGGCGTAATAACTTAATTTAATCAATCTGGCATAAAGCACAGACCGTATACTGCCAATTTTGAATTTTACGTCTAGGGAATGGATTCCAGCGTAAAGGCTCAAGTTTCACAGTCTCGGCGTAGAGCACGGACTGTTGATTTTTCTTTTTGCGGATGCTACAAGTCCCGAAATGTCTAGTTAGGAACTGACGTGTTTCTTCTGTATTTTTGCAGTTGTAAGCCCCCTGATTTTCAGTAATTATTATTTTGGATTTTTTACAATTTTCCGTAATTTTTTGAGATTTTTCTGTAATTAAAACCTAGGCTTTTGGTAATTAAATAATTTTTATTTGTTGTTAATTACTATTAAAATATTATAGAAATAATATTTTATGGTGTAAAATGAAAACCGGACATAGGGTAATTTTTCAGAAATTTATTGGACTCCGAAATAATTTTTAAATCCCTGAAAATCGATGTAGAATTAAACCGAATTAAACCCGTGCCAAACGTCCGACATCCCCATGAGAGCCGAAGCCAAGTCCAAGGAGCGTTAACCCAGTCCAAATCCTAGGACAAACCCAAGCCCAAATTTCTGCATGTATAAATGCCTATTTACCTAGTTTTCTCCAAAAAGAAAATAAAATAAAAGAAAAAGAAAAGAAAAGAAAAAGAAAATCCTAATTAACCCTAATCCTAAACCTAACCCTAGCACAGCGCCGCCTAGCCCGGCCGACCCTGCTCAGCCTCCTCCCCGTCGCCTCCTCCTCCCCGTCGTTTCCCTCTATCCTCTCTCCTCCTCTTCTCCGGCTCCGCCTCCCTGTTCCACGTCCTCACCGACCGAGCAGACCCTCCCAGCGCCTCGCCCTCCGGCCAACCTCTCCTCTCTCCTCCTCTTCTCCGGCTCTGCCTCCCTGTTCTCCGTCCTCACCAACCGAGCAGACCCTCCCAGCGCCTCCTGCCTCGGGCCCTCGACGCCAGCCCCAGCGTCGCCCTCTCCTCTAGCTCTGCCCCCGACGTCTCCGTCGACCCCGAGCCGCAGCTCCTTCGCCAAAGCCTTCGCCCCGTAGCCGTGCCCAGCCCTCTCCGACGAGCGCCGCCTCAGCCCCAGCGCAGCCCGGCTTCGCCTGAGCCGCCGCAGCCCCAGACCGACCTCGCCGTCCTCCGGCGATACCCCTAGCAGCAAACCTTAGTTCAGACACGATCCTGGACACAGTGTCCTTTGTTTCGTGTCGGACACAGAAAACTCAGTTTTTTGGAGCCCTGTTCAGGTATTCTTTTCTCTCTCCTCGTAATTCCGTTTTCGATTCGGTTAGTTGCGTCGCGTAGACTGTATGACCCTCTCGGTGCCCGTGCAACCCGCTCGGTACATCGCGTTCTGTGGCGATCGCGAACCGCAATCCAAAAACAGGAAAAATAACGCCCTGATTCACCCGGAACTGAGTACGCCCCGCCAAACGGGACGACTTGGTCGCGTGCGGTCTTTACCGATACGTGCATGTCGTTGATACGGACGTGCAGAATTTTACGGAAGTTGATTTGGATGTGCGTGCACACCGGAATCAACGCGTATCCGCGGACACCATCCCATATCCGTCAGTTCTAGAATGTGTCGTAACTTTGTGTACACACGTCAGATCGAGACGAAACTTACACCATCGGACTCATAGCGATACGCTGGTCCTGTGACCCAAGTTTGGTTCGATTCTGAGAACATTGACAAAATCGCGTATCGTGGGCCCCACAGGCTCCACTTGACGGGCAATTTTGTGATCGGCTCATCGGAATCTAATTCTGGAAGTTCCGTTGGGTTCGTATCATCGTTCCTGACTTGTTGACACTAAGTTTGACGAATTTGGAGACCTTTGACCCTGACACACTTTTCGGTGCAAAGTGGCCCACGTGTGGACCCCGCTTTGACCCAAAAATGTCATTTTTGCCCTTGTGTCCAAATTGGACTTAAGGACAGGCATTTCTAGCTATTTGATATTTTCTGAATCTAATGGTAATGTTTATTTCAGCAACCAGAGTAGTACCTGCAAATCATACTGAGACCAGAGCTACAGTTAGAGCTAGAACCCCAGGCAAGTGTACCTCGCCAAAACTTGCAGTCTTTGTTACTTATTTCCTTGGCTTATATATATATATTTATTATGGTTCATGCTTGACCTAGGACCGTGCGACTTTACTTAGCGTCCGATTAATAGTCGGGTGCCAACACCGTACGCGACATTGTGTATTGTCATCTATACATGGATACCGAGACCCCATCTTTCTCGTACTTGTCCTATCAAGTATATTATAACCCAGGACACTTGACACTATTCATGGACAAGATCTTCCTGAGATATTTGTGGTGATTCTGTATAGGGTACAGGACTTGACATTGATATTATGATCTTAGATACTATATGACTTGTTGCATTAGATATGATTGTGCGTGACATGGACATGGAGCCACATGGACATGAGACGTATGATTACATTGGGTGGGGAGAGACACACAGGCTACAGGTTGATTTTATATATTATGCCGGCGTCTCAGTCTTTCGCTGAGCTAGACGACCACATGATATTACTGCTACCGGCTCCCCGGCACAGAGCTTGTAGTGGTTTCAGCCTGAGTTCTAGTGCTGCTCTCATCTTGCATATCACTTAGCTGGCTATTTAGTGTTTCCCTATTGTTTCATCTATTGCTGGAGAGACACACAGGCTACAGGTTGATTTTATATTATGCCGGCGTCTCAGTCTCTCTCTGAGCTAGACAACTACATGATATCGCTGCTACCGGCTCCCCTACACAGAGCTTGTAGTAGTCTCAGCTTGAGTACTGGTGATGTTCTCACCTGCATTTCACATAGATGGTTACATATTTACCCCATTTATTTCATTGACTATTTCACTGCATTATTATGGCTTGTATTATCTGTACCTTGCTATGTCCCCTGAGGACCTGGATCCGGATTATGTCCCCAGGATTAGCAGAGGAGATCCACCCAGAGTTATACAGTACAGGAGCATTAGCAGGAGCAGAAGCAGGAACAGGAGCAGTTACTAGAGTAGTACCAGATTCAGCAGACGAGTGATCACCGAGGTTATCTTCTGAGTATATACTCTTTCATACTCAGTATTGGCTGTAGTTATCTTTATTCTTATATCTTGACAGATGTATCAGACTCATTGTCGGGTTATTTCCCGAGTTTATATTTTATTGAGATATGATCTTGCTTTATGATTCTGATATGGTGGTATTTATTCTGTGGATGAGATTAGTATATTTAGACCATTATTGTTGTACTACAGCTTAAGTATGTCCCGATGGATCCATTAAATTGGGTTTGTCCGTCGGTGTGTGCTGCTGGCCATTATCACGCGTCCGGTCCCACGGTATTTTAGGACTGGGGCGTGACAGCAGTTAACCTTCATGAGTCTCCGCTAGCTGAAGTGATGGGTTCCGCCGTCGGGATGCTGTACTCCAACTATTTGGAGGATCTGTCACACGTGACATTTCCTATCTCCGGGCCCCAGTATCCCGAAGGGAGGGCAATTCTAATATCGGCTTAGGGCGAGCGAATTCTGCTGAGCATGATCAACGGGGAGCCCCTAACGTATGTAGACGGGGAGCAATACCTGAAGCCGGGTTTTCTTTTCAGGGACATGATTGACAAGCAGTCCCAGACAAAGCCTAAGAGAGAACTCTGGGTTTTCCCTACCGTGGATTTGGTCTTGTATCTGCCCAATATGCCGAGAGACTACCCCATCTCGGCCTTCTTTCATGCTACGCATCCCAGAAGATGTCGTGGACGCTGACCCCCGATCTTCACGGCAAGCCAGGGAAGATCTTTCATCTGAGAGGAGCTGACCAGGGGTCATTTTTCAGCTGCCCTTCTGGCTCTGTGACGCTGTTCAGGGGGCTATACCCGGGCAGTGTCCCGAGTGAAGATAGTTTGGTGATATAGCCAGTCCAGTTACCGACTTTCTATATTGATTTTATGGGGCATGGGGGAGTATACCCTAAGGTGAACCCTCGGTGTGGCGGGTGGATCACCCCTTCAAACCTTCGATGGGCTCGCTTGGTTGATTGGGCCCTGAAGCATTTTCAGACCGAGTTGGAAAACATCGGTCTGTTTGCAGCTGTGAGTGCGACCAGTATTGGGTTACCTCCTAACCCTAACCTGTTTCTGGCACTGATGGAGCGATATATTTTGCTTACCGGGACCTTCGTCACTCCACTGGGGGAGTTGGGATTGGCCCTGCATGAGATGGCAGAGATCTCAAGACTGTCGATGGGGGATACTCCATACGAAGAGTATGTTCCCACGAACCGGAAGCTGGGGGGTTCAGACCCTCGAGTAGTGGAGGTCTATCAGGAGCTGATGTGCCACTACCTCGCCTGTACCGCTTTTTATGATGAGCCCTCAGATTTGGCTCACATCAGCAAATGGACGTCCTATCTCTTCTTTCACCAGTCCAGGACTGCTAAGCCGGAGAAGATATTGGAGGGCAAGGATCTGCCTGTGAATCCCCTGAGTGCGCTTAATGCTCAGGTAGTTGATGATCTCATAGTGGATGCTGGTGCTCCGGACCGATTCCTCGACGAAGGGATGGGAAAGTATCCTGAAGGCACTTAGGCCTATAGCTATTTGAGGCGCTATCGCAGGCCTCTGTCCTGGGAGGCTCAACTGGCTGGCTTCCTCTCCATGTGGCTGCGCCGAGTAGTAGTGTCTGGCGTCGTATCTGCGGACCGCATTCACCGCAACACGCTCTGGCCTGCAGTGCGTCTGGTGTTTGGGGAAAGACTGGGCTTGCTCCCTGCCATGGTGTGCCGTATACAAGCTGGCCTGAGGGCCATGATTGACGTGCTGCTCGTTGATGAAATTCGGCGTGATAGCTTTCCCCGGATAGAATTACCATACCTGTATTTGATGGGGTGGTTAATTCTCCATAATCCCCGGGTGATGTCTCCCGGTTCCGGGAGTAGTTCGGGGGGTAGTTTCTTGTTGAACTACCGAAAGTCTTCCTGGAACGTGAGCACGGTTATAGACTGTCGACGGGTGCTAGGCTTCAGTCATAGTTGGAAGTTTTTCTGCACCGTCCCTCCTGTACATCGCAATCAGTCGGGGATTAGGCTTGAGGATTCGGGTAGAGAGAAGACCATTCTTTCTCCCGAAGCTTTTAATTGGTTGGTCTGTATTAGACCATCCCATCTGCTGTACAGAAGCAAAGATCATTGCTTCTTGGAGCCCTACTTGCCCAATCGGTTTGCCCGGCAGTTTGGGTATGATCAGTTGTATGTGGGCAACGCCGACACCAGCTTCAGGTCCAGAGGTAGACTTATTGATGGAGCACGGGGATGGCGATATTTTATCATGGGCTGCACTGGGGCAATTTTTATTGTGCCCGTCATTACACTCTCCACGGAGCTGCACATCCTACATTCGTATGCCCAGTTCTATGTGGCAACGAACACCTTCTATCATGATTTTGATATGCATGGAAGCTTTAGGGTGCCCTCTTCCAAGCCTGGGGGAAGAGTTGAAGTCCCTTCGGTTTCTTCTGATGAGGGTGAGTCCGTTACCCCGGATGAGCCTCTGGTGTCGGTCCCTAGGGGTAAAGTACCTCCGCCTGCAGGGGTTTTGGTAGTTTCTGGGAAGCGAAGGGCTCCTGCTTCTAAGGAAGCTTCCCCTCGTAAGAGGAAGAAGAAGATGGTAAATCGTTCTCTCCGGATTCCTGGCATTGATGCTCTTGGAGGTGAGCTTGCATCTCCCCGTGTTAGGGACGATTCTTTGATTGGAGGTTCCTCGCCTTTTAGAGAGGGACCTTCCACAGTTCCGGCTGGTAGTGCCAGAGAATCTCAGCTGGATGCCACCGTCGCTGCTACTGCTTCAGGTAGTGGAACGAGGTCGCCTTCGGGGCTGAGTATAATAAAGTTCCGTATACCTCTAGTCGGATCGGCATCGGAAGGGACTTCTGCCGCGCCTGCAAGCGCACCTAGCGCGATTCCAACCGATGAGCCTCGATTGGATTTTGAGGAGGACCTGGAAGACTACCAGCCAGTGTCAGTTCGCAGACCCCTTTCTCCAGGTATGACAGCTCGCCTAGCATTATTAAGAAATGATTTGGCTGTACAGGCTGCAAATGCGACGTATATGCCGTCGACCAGGGGTAAATGTCATCTTTTGTGCTTCTTTGGGAAAATTAATATTGCATTGATATTAACTTCCTTTTGTCTTCTTTTTAAGGGAAGACCTCTTCGGAGAGGGTAATATAGACGCGCCCGTTGGCTCTGTGTCAGGTCCTAGTGGTGACACTGAGGTACCTAATTTTGAAGAAGAAACCTCTTCGGGTGCTGGCTTGCCTATCGAGGAGACTCCGATATCTCAAGAGGAGGACGAGCCTGTCGTTGCGACAGTGCCTATTTTAAGCACGCCGGTCACTTCGTCCGGTGTTGGCGATTCTTCCTTCGTCGTTCCTCCTGTTGAGGCGACGGCCGTGGTGACATCGTCTGTGGTAATTCCTGGTGGGGAAGTCGCCACCATCGCGGACACTCCCCGCATTCATGCGGACCTAGTTGCGCTGACCGAGCAGTACACCGGCATCTTCTACACCACTTTGAGAATGCTAATGTCAATGGTGTTGGCGAAGAAGCTGGAGTTTGCGTCGCTGAAAAGGTTCTCTCGGTTCTCGATAGAGGCGATCAGGGAATTTGGTGATGCCGGGGTAGCTGACACGCTGGAGGCGATGGTTAATGGTTTGGAGCAACCCATTAACGAATACCTGCAGCTAGCTCGAGGCAATATTGAAGCTCTGGTCCAGGCCAGATATGACTCCTTGACTGTGCATCTTGTTGATAAGAAGGAAGGTCTGAATAAATTCATCGAGACCAATCAGCAGGAGATGGATAAAAGGAAAGTCGTCTTGGAGGAGACTCTCGCCCTTCAAACGAAGTGCCAGGCCGAGCATGACGGTAATGTAGCGAGGGTCCACAAACTGGAGACAAAGCTTGCTCAGGCAAAGGAGTGGGCTTCTCAGTCGTTGGAAGGTCTAGATGTGGTGAACGGCCGACTGGTCGCAGCACAACAGAACTTGGCGAGTGCAGGAGTCGCCCGTGCCGGTCTCCTTCGGGCTAGAGCCGAACTGTCCCTCTTGATAGATGACGAGGCACGGTTGGAGCGGGTCTGCGCTGATGTCTTGGATTCCCGGGCTGAGAGGATGGTCGTACTGGCGCAGCAGCTTCGCGACCTGACCGCTCCCCCTTCATGATGTACTTTTGCTTTTGCTTTTCAATGTACTCTTGCTCTTTTCTGGGAATAATAAAGAGGCTTTTTATCTGACTTTGTGGACCCATCATTTCGGAATGTAAATGACAGATTTTGGGTGGAAGTGATATCAAAGGTAGTATGGACGTGATATACTTTCGATAAGTTTTAGCAGAGCATATATATTCAGAGGTCATATGGACATGATAGAAATATGATCCAACTAGTTTTGTTTTGGAAGTAGTTTTGTCAGAATGAGATCACCTTATTCCACTTGAGCCGAGGAGGTTTAAGCATAGTACATTTTCAGGAATTTGCCATTGATAGGAGCCATTAGCAGGTCTCCATTAGGCTGGGCTAACCTGTAAGTGCCGTTTGAGAACGTTGTCTCGATCACGTAAGGGCCTTCCCACTTGGGCTGGAATTTGCCTTTACTCCTGTGAGTAAGAATCATCGACCTTCTTACAGCCAAGACTAGCTCGCCGGCTTTGAACACTCTTTCCTTTACTTTTTGATTAAAAGTTCTGGAAATGTGTGCTTGGTAGAGTGCGATGCGCTGCTGAGCTTGGAGGCATTTCTCGTCTAATCCTTCTAGCTCTTGAAGCCTTAACAGGTCATTCTTTTCTTGAGTTAACTCGTTGGCCATGGCTATCCTGAGTGACGGAATTTGAATCTCGATAGGAAGAACTGCTTCACTCCCGTAGACCAATGAGAATGGTGTGCAACCTGTCAGTGCTCATACCGTTGTGCGGTATGCCCAGAGACATTCTTCCAGTTTCTCATTCCAATCTTTTTTGTTCGAAGAGAAGAACTTCTTCAAGAGTTTGATAATGGTTTTGTTGAAGGCTTCCGCCAACCCATTAGCAGCTGGATAATATGCCATGGAGGCCACATTTTATATCCAATTTTTATCGCAGAATCGGTGAAACGCATGGCTGATGAACTGAGGGCCATTGTCATAGATTATCCTTCGGGGAACCCCGAAGCGGTAAATGACGTGATACTTGATGAAGCTGGTCACGTTAGATGTCTTTACCTCAGCAAGAAGGATCGCCTCTGCCCATTTGGAGAAGTAATCCGTGATGACCAGTATGAACCGGTGACCTCTAGAAGAAGACGGGTGAATAGGGCCAATGATATCCATACCCCATGCTTCGAAAGGCCAGGATGCAACCGTAGGATGTAGATGTTAGGATGGTTGATGTATGAAGTCTGTATGGACCTGACAGGCCCTGCATCGTCTGGCATACTAGATTGCGTCTGCGATCATAGTGGGCCAGTAATAGCCCATTCTTCTGATACGATCATATAGCTTAGGACCGGGTTGATGCGCCCCGCACACGCCATCGTGAGCTTCACGGATAATCCGCTGTACTTCATCACCAGAGAGACATCGTAATAATAGCCCGTCATAAGACCGACGATATAGGCATTGTGAAGATGCGTCGAAATAGAAGCGTAATGATCGTCTTTTGACAGATATTGCCTCTTTAGGATCTTCCGGCAAGATTCCGTATGCTATGAAATCTATAAAGGGACTTTTCCAATCTCTCCTGGGCGGATCTGCGTTCACTGCGTAGCTATGTTCTATGTGAAAGTTGTTTTTTACACAGAATAAGTCTCTGTTAAGAAGGATTACCGAATACTGCCTTCTTACAGGGTAGCTAAATCTGCAGCTAGACTGGCTAGGGCATCAGCTTCCAGATTCTGAGATCGAGGTACATGCTCAAGGAAGAAACCTTTGAATGTCATGGCTATCTCGATCGTTGCTCGGTGATAGGGGATGAGGTTGGGATTCCGGACTTCATATATTCCTCTGACTTGATTGACGATCAGCAGAGAATCACCGAAGGCTTCCAGAGATTCGACCTCCAGCTCTTTAGCGACTTGGAGCCCGATTAGTAGAGCATTGTATTCCGCTACATTGTTAGAACAGGGCTCGCTAAGAGAATATGCTTGGTAGATAATGAGTTTATCAGGAGTGACTAGGACGATCCCTACTCCTAAAACCATGTTTCCCTTGGGACCAGTCCTGGGGGCGCCATCGAAGAACAGTTGCCATGCATCGCCTTCCGTTGCGGAATTATACTTTACAACTTCGTCGGGAATGTCTTCGTATAGTTTGGAGGCCTCCGGGATGGGATGAGCAGCTAGAAAGTCGGCCAATGCTTGGCCTTTGACGAACTTCTGAGGGACGTACACCATGTCATATGGCGTTAATAACATTGCCCAAGTCGCGAGTCGGGAATTAAGGACACTTGGTTTGCTCATCAATACCCGAAGAGGATTGATCCTGAAGATGATATGAATGGTTTAGCCCGTGACATAGTGTCGCATTTTCTGAATAGCGAACATTAGAGCCAAGCATTCTTTCTCCACAGGGTTGTACCGGTGTTCGGCTCCGATCATCATCCTGCTGAGGTAGTAAATAGCCTGCTCGTGGCCCATATCGTTCTTTTGTGCGAGAAGAGCTCCCAGAGAATGATCCATCGCTCGAACATATAGTACAAATGGTCTTCCTATGACGGGAGGTACCAGAACTGGCGGGCTAGTGAGGTAGCATTTGATATCCCCGAACGCTTGCTGACAGGCTTCGTCCCATACGAAGGATACACCTTTCTTCATGAGGCGCGAAAAGGGTTGGCATCTCCCGGAGAGGTTGGATATGAATCTTCGGATATAATCCAGACGACCTTGAAATCCCCTGAGTTCCCTCATATTGTGGGGCGGTCGCATCTCTAGGATGGCCTTGACTTTATCGGGGTCCACTTGAATGCCTTTGGCGGTGATGACAAATCCCAGAAATTTGCCGCTAGATACCCCCAGAAAGGACTTGGTAGGGTTCATTTTGAGTTGATGTTGGCGCATCAATTCAAATACTGTCTTCAAGTCTTGGATGTGATTATCCCTGAGGCGGCTCTTGACAGCTATATCGTCCATGTAACACTCCACTGTCTTGCGTAAATGCTTATGGAATATGTCACTCATAGCTCGTTGGTATGTAGCCCCGGCGTTCTTTAATCCGAAGGGCATGACCGTATAGCAGTATACCCCCAGTGGGGACCGGAAGGCGGTATGCTTCTCGTCTTCAGGATGCATCTTGAACTGATTGTATCCTGAGAACCCGTCCATGAAAGACATACGTTCAAAACCGCATGTATTGTCGATCATGACGTCTGTGATGGGAAGAGAGAATTCATCCTTGGGGCAGGCTGCGTTCAGATCTCGGTAATCAATGTAGATCCGTACTTTCTCATTCTTCTTCATGACTGGGACAACATTGGCGACCCAGTCAGGATGTTGTTCCTCACGGATGAAGCCGCAGGCTATTAACTTCTTGACTTCAGCTTCAATGGCGTCCATCATGTCCGGGCGGAACCGGCTTTAGTGCTGCTTCACAGGCTTTGAATCGGGCAGTATGTTGAGTTTATGAGTAGTCACCTTTGGATCAAGACCTGGCATATCCTCATAATTCCATGCAAAGACATCGATATATTCTTTTATCAGCTGGTAATTTCTTTCCTTTCTTCTTCGGAAAGGTCGTTACAGATAAATATCGGCTTTGGTAAAAGTTCATCCCCTACGTCAATCTGGATAACTTCATCTTTGGTGGGAGGTTCTCTTTGCTCGAAGCAGAACTCCCATTGTGTATCCATCTGCTGAGCCCAAGCATCATTCTCAAACAGTTCAGATTCTTGTTCGTCTGATTTGAAGGAATCTGTCGCTACCATATTTGCTGATAATGTTTGCTCAAGGGCATGAGATGAGCCGTCTTGAAAAGAGGAGAAGATATCCTCGTTCGATTTGGAAGTCATAAGGGATATGGCGTACCCTAACCCAGAACAGGTTTGTTGATAGTGGGGATTGCCGAGCAGCGGTGTTTATCTGCCTTTCCCGTAGTTGAGACCTGGTTCCATCCTTAAGTTGTAACCCATATTTTGCATGATCTTCAAGGCTTGCGGGCTGTACCTGTGAACTTGTATTTCACCAGAGTCGTCATCGAAGGAATCCTCTTGTATAGTCTGTTCGTTGCGCATGCGGCCGAAGACTATTGAATGCTGATCGTTGCGGGCAGGTGGAACAATGAAGATAGAATCCTCATGTGGTCTATACGTCGTGGTGACATTGGATGATGACGCCACTTCCCATATGTACGGATGATAGAAATCTATAGCTGCCAAGAATTTTTGTGCTATAGGCTTTATATCGTCGTGGGGAGAGGATTCCTGATTTGGAATCCGTGCGTCGATATACTGGAAAAGAGGTCCTTTATTATTATCAGAAACCGCACTTCTGGTTGCATTTACATCACTCGGCTGCTTGTTGCACCGAAGGTTGATGATTAAGGGCGAAGGCTTCTGGTTTAGAGTGACCACTAGAGGATTACCCCCTTTTCCTGACCTGGTCTTGTTCAGGTGGATAGCCATAGGCTCTGTGGCTTTTGGACGGGTAGTCCGTCCTTTCACCTTGATTGACAGAGGTTGCTTGGAAGAAGGTTCTTCAGGCTCCCGGTGGGATTCTTTCTCTGCTTGGGATGACACCTCTTCTGTGTAGTCTTGAGAGTATAACACGGCATCAGAGTAGTAGGATTCTACTCCTTTAAATGGGTTTAGGTCGGCAACCTCCGTTTGTACTGTCCCTTGGGCGTCTACATATTTGAAGCATTGATGTAGAGTCGAAGGAACGATGTTGTGGTCATGGATCCACGGTCTTTCTAGCAGGATATTGTAGGACACCTCTGAATCGATGACGTAGCATGTAGCCACCAATCTGAGGTTGCCAATCTGGATCCTCAGGCGAATTTTTCCCAACGGCTTACTTCTTCCGGCGTTGAAACCCACAATAGTAGTGGTGGTGTAAGCTAGTTCGCTGGTAGGAATCCTCAGCGGTCTAAGCAGACTATGAGGAATGATGCTGATTGAGGATCCCGAATCTATGTGAATCCGGTCGACCTCCATGGAACCGACGTACCCGGTGTGGTAGAGAGGTCTGTCATGCCAGTTATATTTTAACAGCATGTCGTCTTGAGTGAAAGTGATGTTTGGGACCACCTCCATCACATTGTGGCATCGGGGACAAGCTGTAGGTTCTTCGTCGGGGGACTTGAGTTGGGTCAATTATGTATCCGCCTGCATCAATGCCTCACTCAGGGCTAGACGAGTGTCTTGGGAGAGCCTAAGTAGCTCGAAGATGGACAACCTGGCCGGTGTATTAGCCAGTTGGGCCAAGATGTCGAAGTTGTACGGCTTCTCTAAACCTTTGTTTTGAATGTTTTTCACAGATTTATCGAAGCGCACTTCTTTTTGCTTCCCCTTATCCGCCGAAGTTGGTCTCGAAGGACCGGCCTCTGGTACGACGGGCTCTGGTTCCGAAGGCTTGGCAGCTGAAGCGTCTGCAGGTGCTTCTTCCTGACTCGCTCCGTAGTCCTTGAGGTAAGCCTTCCCTGAACGGGTTGCTGTGGCCAACGCCTCGTCTTCGTCTGATGTCGAAGAAGTTATAACCATATGGCATGGCTTGCATTTGGAGTTCTTCCTGGACTTAGCTTTAGTAGCATTAGTCTCTTCTTCGAGCTCCGACACCAAGTCTAGGTGCACCCACATAATCTCGCCTCTCTGGGTAGTTAGGGGTAACAGGTTATAATTTTGACCCCAAGCCGGAGGGAGATTAACGATGTTCATCGTTGTCCGAAAAATAGGTGTAACACCGTCCGGTACTTCTTGGGGAGGCAGATTGCCAAATTGCAGAGAGATCATGTTGGCCGTGACCGTCTTCTCGCAATTGCGCATAGTGATGGCTTTAGCATCGATCAGCTCTTGGATCTTCCTTTTCAATATGTAACACGCCTTTGTTGGGTGGTGTACGTATCTGTGGAAGATGCAGTACTTGGGGTTGTTGGCGCTGCCGGCCTCACTAGGCCACCTCTCCTCCAGAAGGGTAATTTTGCCACTTTTGACGAGACACTCGAATATACTCGAAATATCGTCGTCGTCGAAAGAGTATACCTCTACGGGCCTGGAATTCCCCGGTTTTGTCTGCGTGGTTGTCGTAGTCTTCTGTCTGGACGTATTGATCGCCAGAGCTTCTTTCCCTTTGGAACTGCGAGGATGGTCGCCGTTGGGGGATGACCTCTTGCCTCTGTCAGAGGTAGAGATTATAATGCCGTTATCACGCGCCTTGCGACTGTTGTCTTCGGCGGCTACCGCTGAGATGATGAACGAGGGCCAATCATGGAACTGATATGGTCCTGTGAACACTGAGATCACGGGAAGAAGGTTCTTCCTGTAAATGTCCACCAATGCTGAGTCTGGAACTCCTGGAGGCATCTGTAAGGTGGCCTGATGAAAACGTTCGACGAAGGTGCGAACGTCCTCCTTCTCCCTCTGCTTGACTTCGATGAGAGAGGACATAGACATGTCCATTCCTCCCTCGTAGAATCGTGTAAAGAATAAAGCCTTGAAGTCTTCAAAGGAAGTAATGCAGTTGTCTGCCAAGTTGCGGTACCACTGGTAAGCTACTTCTAAGAGACAGCCCTTGAACACCCGAGTGAGGAGGGCGTCATTCCCTTGTAGCAACACCGTCATCATACTGAAATAGTTCATGTACTGACTTGGTGATATTTTTCCCTCGAACAGGGCCATAGTCTGAGGTTTGTACCTCGGAGAAAAAGGGACATCTTCCCAAATAGCTGGGTATGGCTGGTTGATTCCCAATTTCTTGAGCTAATCTTTGTGCTTCAAGGCGTCGAATTGGGCTTTCAACTCCAGCACTGCTTGCATCGGATTTTCGACTGGTAGCGAGACCACGGAATGGTGCGGAGTTGGTTGTATCGTGACTCCGCAGGAGGTAGTACATTCTCTAGGTGAGGAAGTGAAGGACCAGCTTACTCTTGATCTAGAGCAGGCTCTTGGATCGTGTTGGATGGTGGCAGGTCCACCCCCACACGTATCTGAGTAGGCGGGACCGACGTTTGAGCCATAGCAGCCGCCTGTTGAGTTAGCATCATTTAGTGCATATTCTCCATCATGGATTGCATTTGCTTCAGAGATATCTTTAGTATAGTAATGCGTTGCTCAGCGTTCCCTGATGGTGAGGCTTCCTCGTGTTCATCTCCAATGGCATAAACTCCCATCTCCCTGGGCGTCATTGAAGGATGAGTATAGGTCGCTGCAGAAGTTGACTCTATACTCTCAGTATCTGATTCGGGAGACTGGCGACCCCCAGCATCAGAATCAGAAGAGCATGAAGTTAGTTGTCGTGACCTTGAACGAGTGTTCTGGAACACCCCAGCTTTGGTGTCCCTAAGGAGCATGTTGAATCTTCTTCGGCTCAGAGTTCTAGAGGACGGACGTCTTGAGTCTGGGCTTCCTCCAGGTATATGTGAAGCCATGTTCACAAATGCATGTGCGGGCTCTTCTTCTAGGAAAGATGGAGAGTAGCTCAGTTGGTCAAAAACTGGCCATTTTGCTTTAGAACAGCAACAATTAATTACAATCCTATGACTATTACAGCAGTGCTCGCTAGGAGGCATGATAGTTATGCTGGAAGATCCCCTCTCCTTGTGTTTCCGGATTAGATATTTGCGGAAGTCAGGAGGAGTTGTAGAAGAAGAAGATGATAGCTTGTTCCTTCTGTTCCCATTGGTGGGCATACGGATGACGGGAACCATAGTCTTTCCTGTGCCACCCGTATACAACAGGTTGGCCATCTGGGTGGCGGATAATCCCCGAGGAGGGTGTCTTTCCACAACTGGAGCCTTCTTTACGCCTAGGGACTTCGCCTGGCATAATTTGGAGCTTCGCTCTGGTTGGCGTAAAGCTGAGGATGTCCTCAGTCGGCCATCAGCGTCTCGCGTAATTCGGAGGGCATATAGATTGTTAACTTGCTGGCGTAAAGTCCGAGAAGTTGAGTAGTCCGCCACTCGCTTTCCCTTGCGGAGATCACAGGGATCATCTGGTTCCCCGTAGAGGTCAGATATTGTTTTACGCGCGGAGCGTGTCTTGTACTTCTGATTTTGCGCTGAGACTTTATCAGAAGTTTTATCTATTCCGCCAGGGACGGGAGACTGAGTTTCATGTGCAGAGCGCGGAGTATACTTCTGGGTTAGCGCTGAGGCATTGCCAGAAGTTTTTTCGGTTCTGTCAGAGACAGGCGACTAAATTTTATGCTACAACATCATTGGTCGGAGAGATCGGAGAGTCCACAGGAATGGTAGAGGATGTCTTGGGCATCCAAGCCTTTCGCAGCTTTCTGTTGTTTTAGACAGAGAGAGTGAGAGCTGCCCTTCGTTCGGAGCATATCTTCGTAGGCAGACTGGTCGAACTGGACGACCAGTGTCTTCTTCACGGATTCTACGGATACCGTATCGTGTTGAGCAATAGCTTCCTCATCAGAAAAGAAAGATGTCCCCAGCAGAGTCGCCATCTTGTTTCGGATGTAATATAAACGAGAAAAGATTTGATGAATATGAAAAACGAGGTCTTGTACGAAGACCTGCCCTTCTTTTATGTTTACAAATAAGATTGTACAAATTTGATCATACACGAGGATGTCTAAGTACAATTTATTTAATCTGGGTGAATATTGCTATAGGTGTCTGATCTGCAGTCGATCACATTAGTCCTTGGACCACACGATGTTGAAGAAGTGCCGTGGAAGACAGGTAGCAGCTTCAAAGGTTGCTGAAGAGGGTGGATGTCCGATGCCAAAGTCATCGATCCCTTCTTCTTTGCCTGAGCTCTGGACTCTTCTCTCTCTCTCTCTCTTTTCTCCAATTCTTTGACCTCTAATCCTTCGACCTTGAATTCTTCGACCTTAAATTCTTTGACCTCATTCCTCTGTTGATAGAGGTCTCTATTTATAGAGTTTTGGTGACAGTGACCACTCAATCGGTATAAAAATCGAATAGTGGAAAAGTACAGCACCCTTTTATACAACGGTTAAAACAACCAATGCCTGCGTATAGATGATCCTTTGAATGAGCGTGTGACGCGGGTCCAACTAAGGGATAAAACGCGTATAATCGCTACGAAGATCACGACGTAAAAGCCACGTAGGTAGGTATCCCTCGTGTAGAAGAGGTTGACGTAGAAGCCAATGTCTATCACCATGGCATAGAAGCCAAATAGTTATCAAATCGGCATAGAAGCCGAATAGGCGTAGAAGCCGAGTGGTCGTAAAGGCCGAGTAGGCTTAGAAGCCGAGTAGGCACCGAAGCTGAATGGGCATAGAAGCCGAGCAGGCACCGAAGCTGAATAGTCGTAGAAGCCGAGTGGTCATAGAGGCCGAGTAGGCGTAGAAGCCGAGTAGGCACCGAAGCTGAATGGGCGTAGAAGTCGAGCAGGCACCGAAGCTGAATAGGCATAGAAGCCGAGCAGGCACCGAAGCTGAATAGGCATAGAAGCCGCTGCGTAACGTGCCTGAGTGATGATGTGGACATTTTAGTCGAAATTACGGCTCTTGGAGATAATCAGATCTCTTACATTAAATGCAGAGATCTGCCCCCATCCCGTGCATTAAATACAGATGCTTGTCTTCAAGATTTGCCATTATTCCGTGCATTAAATGCAGATACGCACCTTGAACCCTGTGCGAAGAGTAACCGCTGTCGTGGCAGTCTGTTCATCTTCTACGGAGCATAAGCAGCTCATGTTTGCCTGTGTAAAACTAGGCAGCGTATTCCCTTGTATGCGTAGGAGAAGCTCTCACAAAGGGGATGTCACTAAACGACGGTTCGGTGATATTTAATCAAATCTCCTGCATTAAATGTGGAGATCCGCCATCATCCTGTACATTAAATGCAGAGGCGTATTTTGAAGGTCTGCCACCCTTCTGTGCATCAAACGCAGAGACGTGCCTCAGGCATCTATCAGTATTCGCCGCATTAATTGCAGAGACGTGCCTTGAGGGCCTGTCACCGCCCTGTGCATAAAAATGCACAGACGTGCCTCGAATCTCGTACGAGGTGCAGCTTTTGATGTGGCAGGCAGTTTGTCTTCCGCGGAACGTAAGGAGCTCATATTTGCCTGTGTAAAGCTAGGCAGCATATTCCTCTGTGTACGTAAAAGTGGTTTACGGAAGAGAAATGGCAGTAAATGACAGCCTGGGTTTTAGTGCCTCGCCATCATTATAGCCGTCGCCTGGGTAGTCGAGCAGTATCCTTTTGTCAGAAGTCGAGATGTCAGGTTCATTGCAGGCTATGACAGGTTCATTGCAGGCTCTGACAGGTTCATTTGCAGGCTCTGACAGGTTCACTTCGGAGAATACGAAGCGTCCCTCGTACACTTCAATGCTGCATGAAAAAGAGGATGAGTTTTACGCCATAAAGGCGATGAAGCACCCTGTTTACGCTGAAGTAGCCTGGACATACTGCCCTACGCGGACGGTCTTTGAGCCTGTATTTCTCACTGTGCTTTGGCGAAGAAGCTCTGTTTGCACGTTTGAAGGCTCTGAAGTCCTCTGTTTACGCTGCTTTGTATTAATATGCTGCGTAGAGCTTCCAGCATATTTTTCATGCTTCTACATGCATATTTTACTGTATTCAATTGGCATGCTTCTATGTATCTTGTTACGTCCCTCTGAGGACCTGGTCCTTTGCCAGGTATAGACGATCAGGTGTATCCGCAGGAGTACGGACCAGGACCTAACGCATTATTTTCTGCCGAGGAGGACTTACCTCCTAAGCATCTTTGATTAACTCTAGCGATGGATATCTTAGCTGATACTCTTCTATCATCATCTTATTTTATATTAGAGATTTATCCTCCTCTCTCATCTTAGTTTTGATATAGTCATTGGTGATGGATTTGTCACCACCCGACTATCATTTTTGGATTATTCAGACTTATTATTCTGGTTAGTTATTTTTTTACTATGACTTATTTTGTGTGGATGAGATTAGTATTATCTGTGACTTGTGATAATATATATACCACATATGAGTTAATATTCATATCACAGCGTACGTGTATATTATGGTATCCATATATTGGAGTTGCCATATACATACGGCTGGCATGCTTATGTATTCCGAGTCCTACGTATTTTCGGACTGGAACCTGACATATTTTTGTGGTGGCCCATACAGGTCGAGAGCATATTGTCTCGGTTATGTTACTATACCGAACAAGCCTGTGCATATGATTAGAATATAGGATCTCATCCACTTATTTAATTACCTCCCTTGATTTTATTTCGCACTCTTATTTCATAGCTTGCATTGCATCTTGCTTGATCCTTTTACAATGTTAATATTATCTTTTCTTTCATGCTTAATAGGGGTTAAGAAGATGACTTGCACTAGGTATATACACTCTATTATTCAATGACACTATTAGTTGAATTCCTGTAAGTTGGGTAGTATGCCTCATAACCTAGTATCACCTAGCCCTTTTGACCCATTAATGAAGTGTAATTGAATGACACCAACTATAGACTTGCATAAGAAGATAGTGTTTATCTAGACTGTAGAACTTAGAGGCCCATACCCCCATTTGGTTTACTTTAGACTTAGATAAGAAGTTAGTATGACAACTGCAGAGGCGCAACACCGATCTTCTTAGTGAACTTAAATTATTTTGTACCTTCCTCCCATAATCCAGCGTACTTATATTTTTGGACTATCTCGACTTATGCTGCTATTATAGCCTAGTTTTGCAAGATTATTCTTTTATCGAGCTTGTTCATGACATATGTGTTATTGGGGACGCCTACTAATACATTGTCTAAATCAGAATTGGTGTATTGTGGTCTGATCAACCTAAATGCACTTGGTTTGCTCTTCGCATGACTACTTTACGTGGATTGAGATATAGTTGACTCAGCATATTAGACGAATATACTTTCCCTTTAGACATGTTCGAGCATATCTTATCGGTTACATAACTGAACTGATATGAGCATGTGAATAAGAATTTACCAAAATAAGATTTTAATCCACAACTGCCCTGACAACTCTCTTTTAGAATTCTTTAAATTGCCTTGAACTCCGTACTTATATTCTATCACCTCCTCCTTGAATTCTTTATTATTATTTTTCATCTTCTCCTATTTCGGAAAGACGAACGCTCGTGCTTAATATAAGTTTGATACACAAAGAGTACTAGATATACCCCATAGGCCAATCACATCACTTTGTGACTATCTTTTATAATTAAGGGCATATCACATGTGATATATTTGGTGTTAAAATTGTTGAGGATATGTTGATATTTTAACTAGATAATATACCCACGATGCTAATGGATGACACGAGTAGCAGTAGTTAGTATTATCTTTCCTATCACCATCTCGTCCCCTTGGGTTGCTCATCTTCTCTTCCATATCCATTCCTTATCCCATGCTTAATTCTTCCTATCGTAGTTGCATCTTTTTTTGCCATTATGAATTGTTGATTTACTTCAACCTCACCCTTTATTTTGTTAGTTAAAACATAACCGGGTTAATAATAATTAATAACTAAAATGATGAGTTCATAATGATAACCCTTATATATATGCATTATAACAATATCTGTATTCTCTTATTATTATTTTTAAAAACCTTGAGTAGCATCCTTTAGTCTAACATGAATTAGTTGGATTATTGAAATAGTTCATACTTCTAATAGTTTTATAAAGTTAGTCCAGACCTTAATTGCTGTCCTAAAACTTAGACTAAGCTTAGGAAAAGAGTTGAAGGCACTTGTTACGAACTGATGACTATGACAAATCATTGGCGAGGTAGCGACAGCTGCAACTAGACCATTATATTAGAGTAGTTGAATTATTTGCAGACATACTGGCCAGGTGGCATGGCAGTATTAGACTACGATACTTGACAGTTACAGAAAAAAATTATGGTTATAAGATTCCAGACAAGTATCCCAAAATTTTTGATCCAATGAATCAATTCGTCTTACAACCTAGACAATAGCCTCAAAAGACTTTGACTACTAGTAGAATTCTTGTAAGTTGGGTAGTGTATACGAGTTAGAGGATAAAAGATTAGTGTATAGACAATAAGGGAGAAAAGTATTAGGGTGGTTGACCATAACCTTTTAGAAAGTGCTGCTAGCTAGCAACGGAGTGTTAATAACTATAGTGATTTATTACGAATACGGATTAGTGTTAATTTCGAGGACGAAATTTTTATAAGTTTGGTAGAATATAAAACCCACTAATTTTAAATATTATATTATTTAATTAATCATTAAATTTATTTATATTATTTCTTAGTTAATTAGAAAATAAAATTTATTGATTTAATTACCTAGATAAATACTCATTTAGAATATTGCACAAAAAAAAACTATTATTTTTATTTCATTTTATTTTAGGAATCCTTGTAAAAGAGTGATAGATTTTTTAGAATTTATTTTTGGTGTACAAATATTTTTTTATCAATAGCTCATATATATATGTAAATAATATATAGTTATTAATAATAGTAATAATAATAATAATAATAGTAATAATAATAGTAATAATAATAATAATAATGTTGTTGATAGAAATAAAGAGGAAAGGAAAAAGAAAAGAAAAGAAATCTTAAAAGTCCTTAAACTAAAACCCTAATCTTAAATACCTAAACTAATTCTTAAACTAATCCTTAAGCTAAACTAGTAATTCCTAGAAGCACAGACACACCCCAAACCCCACCAGCAGTAGCTATTTCCCACCCGCGGCCCATCGACGACCCTGCGACCCATCTCTCCCGTGGCTCCCCCTCTCTCTATATATATATCATATAAACCCTAACCCTAACCTCCGCCTACACCTCCACGTCGCCGACCTCTGACTTCTGCACCCCCGCGTCACCGCCGGAGAGCCGTTGGCCCGACCGTGGTGACAAATCGCACGGACAACCGCAGCATGAACAGGCAGCGACGACCACCCTTTCACGCATTGTTTTCTGTCTCATCTCTGGACCGATTTCTGATTTGTCTTCGTCGGTATGATCACAACATATCCCTCTCTAAACTCTATTAATTAGTTTCATTTGAGCAGCATTAAAAACTAGGTAGAAATCGAAGCCAAGTTGAGAAAAAATCATATTTTTAAATTGTTATGAACTGTCCCAACGACCTATGTTTCGAGGTCGATATCTTCCAACATAGACATCCAAATCAAAATCTAATTTTTGGTGTGTAAAGCCTATATAACCATGATTATTTTTTGTTAATTAGTTTATTGTATTTTGTGTTAGAACTAGAGATAAATTAGGTAGAAATCTCATAAAAACTTATTTTCAAAACACTAGAATTTGTGACTTCCCTCTGAGGCGTGTATGGTATATCCTGATGTGTGGACTTTCGCAGAAATTGATTCGGACGTGTGTGCACGTCGAAATCAACCCGTATCCGTAAAGAGTCTCCGTTTTGCAACTTTTACAAAATATCACCCCATTTCGTGTACGCTCGTCGGAATACGACGAAACTTATGACATTGGATTTATGGTATCATGCTAGTCCTGTGATCCAAGTTTCATGAAATTTTGAGACAGTTGACCAAGCCGCCTATTTACGGGCCCCACGGTTTGACTTTAAGGGCAAATTTGTGATCGGCTCACCGGAATCCAAAATTGGACATACCGTTGAGTTCGTATCATCGTTTAGAATTTATTTGACCTAAAATTTATTCTATTTAGAGATCTTTACCTCTGGCACATATTTCGGAGCAAAGTGGGCCACAGGTGGACCCCGCTTTAACCCAAAATTATCGTTTTGCCCCTATGTCCAAATTGGACGAAAGGGTAGTTTTTTCTAGCTATCTCGCTTATTCTGGGAATGATGGTGATATTTATTTTAGTATCCAGAGATGTTCATTCTGATGCCATAGTGTATGATTCCTTGGTGCTTGACGTTTGGACGCTTATACTTTGCCGCTTTCCTGCCAGGCAAGTATACCTTGCCAAATTGCTTACAGTACTTGCATGCTTATCATATCTTTATATATTCATTATATATGTATTTTCTTCAGTCATAATTTTATACTATATATATGTTGATACACACTTGACACATAGTATCATGGGAGGGGAGGACAATCAGTAGACGTATGGGCTACCCACTCTGGTAAACCGTAGTAACTAGCACGCACTACGGTAGTTGTGTCGTGATGGTCGCTACCCTAGCGGTATATCGGCTTCTGGTGTCACGATGGTCGCTACCCTCGTGGTATGACGGCTTATGATGTTCATGGACGTGTGTGTGAGTTGTGAGATAGATAGAGTATCCTACACCTACCCATACGTCGAAAAGGTTGTCCTTATTATGCATTTCATATAGATTGTCTAGTACAGCATACTTATATATTTTCTGTCTATTATACATGTTTTACTGTATTCAATTGGCATGCTTCTATGTATCTTGTTACGTCCCTCTGAGGACCTGGTCCCTTACTAGGTATAGACGATCAGGAGTATCCGCAGAAGTACGGGCCAGGACCTGGCGTATTATTTTCTGCCAAGGAGGACTTACCTCCTGAGCATCTTTGATTAACTCTAACGATGGATCTCTTAGCTGATACTCTTATCTTATTTTATATTAGAGATTTATCCTCCTCTCTCATCTTAGTTTTTATATAGTCATTGGTAGTGGATTTGTCTCCACCCGACTATCATTTTTGGATTATTCAGACTCATTATTCTGGTTAGTTATTTCTTTACTATGACTTGTTTTGTGTGGATGAGATTAGTATTATCTGTGACTTGTGACAATATATATACCACATATGAGTTAATATTCATATCACAGCGTACGTGTGTATTATGGTATTCATATATTGGAGTTGCCATATACATGCGGCTGGCATGGTTACGTATTCCGAGTCCTACGTATTTTAGGACTGGGACGTGACACTTACCCAACCACATGTTGAACATTAGTATTCTAAAACAAATTTTACACGTGACTGGATTTTTGTTATTACTTGTCTATTGGTCATCTTTTTTTCTGTATACTTCCACACTGTTACTACGTCATTGTTGTACTCTCAGTGGTCATATTGTCTAGTGATTAGTCTTACCTTAGTTATATTCTTATATTGTTTCCATGCCTTTGTTGTGTTTCCAAACTATTTTTGAGATATAGTGGTACTCTTTTTGTATCCTGTTATAGTCATCTTTTCTTTACTATTATTCTGCATGCTTGTATATTATATTGTGTAGTGTAGTGTTATGGTGACTTTCTCCAATCCTGACTGGATAACTTTTTTCAGTTTTAGATGACACGACTTTCCCCGAGGTTTACGGTACATATCGTAGCTATTTCTTAGCCAATAGACTTAGTGGACTCTAGATTCTAGGTGCTTTTATTTTATTCTACCGGGTTTGTCCCCGAGACTATCTTGAGATGTAGTGGGTTATTCTTTTAATTATTTATTGAGAATATTTGTTTAATTGCCTTGTTGTGACTTAGTTGTGGATAATATATGTGAATCATGTACTTGTATGGACTATTGTTATCATAGACAGCGTATTATCGCTGATGCTACGGTGTAGGCTAGGCTTGGCCACGTACTCGTATCCGAAAAGCAGGTACGGGTCGTGACAGAAGGCTCATCTCAAACCTCTCAGGTTGATGTCAGCCATTTACCAAACTTATGAAAAAAGGAGTAACGATTTTATAGAATAAAGCATGCCAGCAAGCGTTCGACGATATCAAACGGTATCTCACCAACCCTCCAGTTTTGGTGGCTCCGATTGTAGGAAGACCCTTCTTGGTGTAAGTTTGAGCAATTGATCCTTCCTCGGGTGCTCTTCTTGCACAAAAGAGTGATGAAGACCATGAACTGGATATTTATTATCTTAGCCATATGATGATCGATGTCGAGCACAGATAATCTTGTAGAAAAAGAGTATCTCGACTTACTCTTTGTCATCCAAAAGTACGTCATTATGTGACCGGTCAAACAATTCAAGTTATATCCAAAGTAAATCCCCTCGAATACTTGTAACTAAACCCAGTATGCTCAATTCTCGCTTGGCTACATGGGCAATGTTGTTGTCCCCGTATGACATGGTATATGTTCCACAAAAGGCAGTGGAAGGCCAAGCATTAGCCAATTTCTTAGCAGCTCACCCAGTACTTAAAACCTCAAAGCTATATGATGACATTCTAGATAAAGTATTGGTGTCTAATATGGCAATACGAGATGATACTTGGTAACTGTTCTTCGATGGTACATCAAGAATAGGGCCTAAGGGCAATATCGTTGCTGGTGTAGGATAGTCCTCGTTTCTTCAGACAAACTACTAATACGCCTGAATATTCCCTCAGAGAGCCTTGCTCTAATAATGTAACAGAATACTACGCCCTACTAATTGGTCTCCAGTTAGCCAAACAGTTGGATGTGCAATACCTTGAAGCTTATGGAGACTCTAAATTGATAGTTAATCAAGTTAGAGGGGAGTACGAAGTATGATACAAAGACCTTATTCTTTAACATCAGGCTAAAATTAAGCTAGCTTCAACTTTTATCGGATTCTATATTGAGCATGTGCCTCAGTTACAGAACATGGAAGCAGATGCCCTCACCAGTCTAGCAACTTCGCTGGCCATTCCTCTAAAAAGATAACATTCGATAATAGTGACAGGTCGAGAACTGTTCTGTGCCAAGAACAATCTGCAAATCGAGCATATCTTCACCATAAAGTCAATATCTAAGGATGAAGATTGAAGATACCCTTTCATAGACTATGCAGCCTATCAAATTCTTTCAGATGATCCGAAAGAAGCTACCTCTTTTAAAAGACGCTCTCTTCAGTTCTATTATGATGTTGCATCTAAAATATTATATCGCCATTTATACAACGGGCTTTTATTATGATGTCTCTCCATCTTGTGGCAAGACAAGCACTTCATGAAGCTCACGATGGTACTTGTGGCACACATCAGTCAGGTCCTAAGTTGTAGGACATCATCAGGAGGATGGGTTTTTACTAGCCCACTATGGTGGAGTTTGCTGTGGATTATGCCCATAAGTGCAAAGCCTTCCAAATTCAGGCCGACTTTATAAACTAACCATCAGAGTTCCTCTATGCTACAGCTATATCTTGGCCTATTGAAGCATGGGGAATGGACATCATTGGTTCTATCAGCCCACATTCTTCCAGAGGTCATTAGTTTATCCTCGCAATAACCAATTATTTCTTCAGATGAGCAGAAGCAGTATCGCTTATCAAAGTGAAGACATCCAATGTAATTAGCTTTGTCAAACACTATATCATTTATCATTTTTGTGTTTCTTAAAGGATAATCCATGACAATGGTGCCCAATTTTCTAGTCAAGCATTCTATCAATTTTGCGACAAGAATCCGATCCAGAATGTAGTCTCTACAGCCTACAATCCTGCAGCCAATGGCTTAGTAGAAGCCTTCAACAAGACAATAATCAAACTACTCAAAAAGTTTGTTTCATCCAACAAGCGTGATTTGAATAAGAAATTTGGAGAATGCTTGTGGACTATCGGACAAAGGTACGGACTCCTACTGGCAGTACTCCGTACTCTCTGGTATATGGTTGCGAGGCTATTCTTCCTCTCGAGATCCAAATCCCTTCCCTTAGAATAGCTCTCTTGAAAACAATTATCATCTCTAACTTTAAGAATTAGAGGCATTGGATGAGAAATGCTTACAAGCTCAACATTTCATTTAGCTTTACCAGGCGCTTATCGCTAGAGCTTTTAACAGAAAGTCAAAGAAAGAATATTATAAGTTGGTAATCTTGTCCAGACAGTGAGAAGGCCAATGGTCATGATACACAAAAGCAAAGAAAAATTCTAAGGCAAATAGGAAGGTCCCTTCATTGTAGAAACGGTGTATTCCAATGACGCATATCGGCTCACAAACCCTAATGAAGATTTGATAATGATGCCAATCAATGACAAGTTCCTCAAAAAGTATTATGTGTAAGTTAGGCTTATACTTTCCATCTCCAATAGGTCATTTGTAAATACCCAGTATTTGTATTTACCTTATTCTATTCCCCAACAATGTAAATGTACAGTCTGACATTTATTCCCCAATAATATATATTGTAAAATATATTATCCATATTAAAGAGTCTTGAATACGTTATGGATAATGGGTCCACCTAAGAGTTTTTTTTCACAGTGTGGTTAGAGAAATGTCCTCGCCAACATTCCTCTCCAATGCATTTCGTGTAACATTTTCTCATCTCAAACTATTACTTGTATTCAAGTGTCTTGAATCTGTTATAAGTAATAGGTCCTCAAAATATTTTAGTTGAAAAAAATCTAGCAAAGAGAACAGTCATGTCAATATCACCTCTGCATTATTTTCTTTCATATAATTATAATATGTCATATGCATATTATCTCTGATAGTATTTTACCTCTAAACTTGATCACCCGTACTCAACGTAAGTACGTTATGGGTATCGAGTCCACCAAATTACTCCTACAAGAATATTTTGCCAAGTCCATCTCACTTCTGAGAAGATATATACAATGGGGTCACAATCCAAAAATCTATCATGTCCATGACATTTCTGATATATTTATTCGAACCACAAACAAACTTCTTTATTAATAAAAATAGGGAAGAGAACAACAGTATAAATTTTGGGAAGAAGAGCAAACTCTCCTCCATGGATTGCAGTATAAGAATAGTATGCTCGCACGGAGGTAAAATAAATGGGTTAGATTATGAAGGAGGAGAAACCCAAAAATTTTTGACTTATCCGAATATTAGTTTTAAAAATATACATAATATTATTATTGAACGTTGTTTTATTCATTATGTATTTATTTTAAAGTTTATTTTTGGTTCTAGATGTTATTTTATAGATAGTGAAGATGCATAGAATTTTTTCCTTGAGATTAATTTACAATCACGATATATAAATTTATATGTTATTCAAGTAGCACCAACATTAGATAAAAGAAATAGTAAATATTTTTCTGAATACCAGTATATTAGTTTGGATGCTAGTTCTTCTAAACAAGTTGTTCCATTTTCTCAAGAAGATCGTTCATTAGATGAATCTAACCATGATGATGATAGTGACGATGATGATGGGAATAGTGATAATTTAATTGAAAATATAGATTATAAGGTAGATGATGATGTTGATAATACTATCACTGATGAATTATTTATGGAGAAAATATTTTCTAGTCGTTCTAAATTTAAAAGTTTTATAAGTAATTTAGCAATTAAATATAATTTTAGTTATTCAGCTAGTGCTATAAATAATGCTCGTGGAATTATATATAGTTGGGATAAACCAAATTATAATTAGAGAGTATATGCCAAATCCATTGGAAATGGTGAGATAGTTAAATTCAGTACATTAAAAAGTCGTCATTCTTGTTTATGTGGACTTACAACAGGACGTCATCGACTAGCTACCGCTACATGGGTTAATGTCACGCCCCGATCTTCCACAGGTAATCGGCCGTCCCCGCTAGGCGCGAATCACCCCGCCAGCGCTCCCGCGGGATGATCTTTCCCATTTGGACATGATGCCGCATGAGCACAATCTACGCCCGTGCAAGGCCATGATCCGAACAGATGATAAAATGTCTAAGCCACATAGTCACACAGATAGTCCGAGTACAGCAGAATAAGAAACATACGAGCGATTGGTAACAAGTTCACAGAGTCGTCAATAGTGAAAGCATTGAATAACACAAGTATAGTAAAACAAGCTCTTTTTTATATTGAAAAAGTGTTACAAGCGGCGTTAGACCGAGATTACAAGTCGCTCAAGCCATCTCTCTCAAAACAGTAAAAGTGTGCCAAGTGACTACATTTGTGGACTAATACATAGGCGATGTTTCAATATTATGTCTTATTTATGTGCTTCAGTTTCGGATGCAATGTTCCAAGGATCCAGAGTGAACTCCACGCCTTAGCACGCATGAAAGAGATTTTCGCACCGAACGAGATTCTCCCGCACTATACAAGCAATCTGGTGGGTTATCAGTACATGAATGCACTGGTTGGGAGGCTTTTCACCTGCTCGATAAATCCAAACATATTATATAGGTTTTGTGCAACATCTATTAAGTTATCTTTCTAGTCTTGCCTTAGGATCAGTTTTAGGGCATAATGAAAATCCTAACTCGTGTGGTAGTGCATCGTGCGATATAAGAGTAACACGGCGAGGCTTACCAACTTACCATTTATCCTTCCCTGTCCAAGGCAAACCAAGTTAAACAAAGCACAAGCATATATAATGAAATCCAGGGGCAATAGCATAAGCAAACACAAGTGTCGTGAGCGAGGTTCTATTTTTGGAGCATAAGTTTACGAATTACTCAGGTGCAATGCAATGGATTGCTCAGGTTGTTCAAATCATGTATATATGTCTTATACTCATAATCATTCAGGTGTTTCAGATTACTGGATACGATATAATGATCGCACGTGGATTGACGCTAAGCGAGGATGAATTATCTATATGAACATGAGGTCACTAGCACGACGCCATAGAGGACGATGTAGTCTCAGGGCAGAATAGTGTGTAAGCAGGAACAAGGGGAATTACACACATCCCGCCCGACGCAAGCGACTACATTCAGGAGGTTCCGACCGGTCGGATCGACCCCGGTGCCCCGGAGATCGTTCGTGGAACGAGATCTGAAGATCTTCCTTGTGCACCAAGTTGTTCGTGACCATGTAAGTCTATAATCTTCTGGGCCTTTTGTTAGGTACAAGTACAGGTACAGGAACAAGTCAGGATATATCAGGTACAAGTTCAAGACAAGATTGTTCATAAATATATATCGACTCCCCGAGCCATTTAATTCAGTATGGGACGAGTATTGCTCTACGAGCTGTGATTCTTGGATTATTGACATGGTGCAAATCCCTTGGTTTAGGAACTGCCTTGGCGACCTAACGCTCCCGAATACTTTCAGGTTCATACTTGCACGGAACGACTATTCGATAGTCTTCCGGGGAACTTAGATGAATGCAAGAAAAAGTAGTATTACTTGATTGTGGCATGAATTATGTGACAAGCTTTGAAATGAGGCAACGAATACAAACTACAATGTAAGCAGGCAAGCATGGATTTATATGAATCATAAGTATTTACATTGGCACGAGTCTAAGGTGTAGTGCAAAGAGTAAAATCGTAAAGGGACATATCAAGCGACATAATCTATAGGCGTGCAGTGTAAACAAGTGAAGCAGTGCACTACGGAGAGTATATAACGATCTACTCGAGGCATAGCGGGGTCTATTTGCACAAAGCAAATGTACCATGCGAGGGTCCAATCATAAGCCAAGTTTTATTTTCATGTTCTAACACAAGCAATACAAAATGGGATTATTTTCTTAGTTAGGTGCGTAGTATTCTTTATTAGCATACAAGGGGTGATTCACCTAGCGACCAGCATGTATCGTCCATATTTTAAGTGTGCTGGCTAAGCAAAGACAAGTTCATCGTAGCCACCCACCTTAGCGATGTTTTGCCTCGGTCGAGCGATACTCCGAGCGAGCCTTTGAAAGTCTAAGTCTGAACTCCTGAAGGGCCAAGTCTGGAATCCTTTGGCTCAAATGAGTCTTCTCATTGAGCAAGGCGGGTCGGGTCGTTGCACTTACGCCGTTTAAATTGGTTGTCCGCTTGAACGGAACGGATTGTTACAGTTAAGACCTGTGCAATTGATATAATTAGAGATAATCAAGCATATAGTGCATCACAAATTGTTAAAGATATATATAGGGAACATCATATACATATTACTTATTCAAAATGCTGAAGGGCCCGAGAGATAGCATTAGCTGAAATAAATGGTAGTTATAATGAGGCATATGCTAGTCTTGAGGTGTATGGTTTTAGAATTGTGGAGACGAATCCAGGTAGTAGATATTTTCTTAAAATTATCGAAAATAATATATCTTAAAGAATTTTTATTTGTTTCAAGGCGTGTCTTGATGGATTTTTAAATGGTTGTTTAGCAGTTATTAGTACTGAAGCTACATTTCTTTCATCTAAATATTAAAGTATTTTTTTATTGCTTGTGCTCACGATCCTAACTATCAATTATATCCTATTGCCTATGCTGTTGCTGAAGGTGAAAATACTGATTCTTGGTCTTGGTTTCTAAACTATTTTAGAATATCTTTTGAAAGTTGTTTAATGAATAGAGTAGAATTTCATTTATATCTAATAAGCAAAAAGGATTAATACATGTTATGCGTAATATTTTCCCAGAATCGTCTTATTTTTTTTGTATTCAACATTTCAAACAAAATATAAAGATGGTTGCGAAAGAAAAAGTTTTCAAAACTTGCTAGACTTGCTTGTCAGATCATATAATCAATCGGATGCAAAAAAATTGTTTGAAAAAATTAAAGCAGAGAACATAACGATGTACAATTGACTTATTGGTGTAAACGATAAAAATTGTCTTTTTGCACATTGAATAACAGCGCATGCTCCTTGTTCTAGATTATATATTAATACTTTTCTAATCTTGATGAATGTTTTAACAACTGGATTAAGAAATTATGAGATAAACCAATAACAACACTTCTCGATGGTATTGAGCCAAGATTATAACACTTTATTACAAGAATAGAAACATTATTAAAAATATAGACACAGATTGTTGTCTTAAGATGTTAAAGACTATGGCTAGTATCATCAAAGAAAAGCATCATCTAGAAATATTAGGTATTGATAGTTATACATTTGAAATAGTAGATCGTGCAACAAGTAGAACATATGTTGTAAGATTGGACGACAGATCTTGTATATATTTTAGGTGGTACCAAACTTAAATACCATGTATACATGTATGTTTTGTGTGTAGATATTGCAATGTAAATATTGAATTTTTTTATCATGCACTATTTTCTACCAAGAATTTGAGAAGTGTATACGAAGCAAAAATGGAACCAATTCCAATTCCCTACAAGATTCATGCTCATTTGCTTAGAGGAGAAATTGTAGTACCAGATATACGACGCAAAGCCAGAAAACCAAAGAAGAACCGCATCAAACCAAAGGAGCCATCAAAAAGAGGACTTTGTTGCAGTAATTATGGTGCGATGGGATACAACCGAAGAAGATGTACTAGTCAGCCAAGAGACTGAACTAGAATTGTGATGAGACAAAAAAAGTCGTAGTAGCCAAATATTGTTACAAATCATACTTGCGAATAAAAAAAGTTTATAGACTATATTTCTTTTCAAACTTGCAAATATTGTACTAACCAAAAATATTTATAAATCATACTTATAAATAAAAAAAAGCTTTGATCAACCTAGATCCTCGGGCAAGTCGTCTGTAATCTCTTCGTTGTTCAGGTCTAAGTCCTGGTCGCCTTCTAGGGACTAATCTACTCTCCTTCTCATCCTCCTCATCCTCCTCATCCTCCTCCTCCTTCACCTCTTGAGTCTGGATGTATTGGTACTGATGGAGTTGAAAATAACTGTGTATAAGATGACATAAAATTGATAAGATCCGCTGCATCTGCAGTAGTATATTGAGAACTACCGCCCTCCCCAACATAGTGTTGATAAATACCCAGGTCATAGTATTGTTGACTAGTGCCCTCCACAATATAGTACCCCACTCCACGTTGGCACTATGTACAAGAGATATCGCTTTGTTTAATCGAGGGGAAGCCTTCTCAAAGAGTTCTCCGATCAAAATACAAGACGATTGATCTAGGTGAGTAGGAAGAACTCAATTCTCTGATTCTTTCACGCTAATAAATAATCTAGTTTTATAACTGCTTGTGCTAAGAATATAGTGTTCATAAGAAGAATGATAAAACCTGACTCTACATGCTTACTTAGAGAATTGTATATGTTTTAAGAATGATTGCCTGCTTGCTTAATAAGAAGAATGAACATTGTTATGCTTAACAAGAGAACTCGTATTGCTTGTCTAAAGAAAGAATCATTTCCATGCTAAGTCAAGATAGAAATATTGTATTCTAAGTATACATGAACACTACTATTGAACGAACTACTGCTATGCTAAAAAGGAAGAGTAAAAGATTGCTTGAACTTATCTTTGTATCGTATGCTAAACTAGAGTATAACTACATGCTTGTATAGATAAATAAATACTATGTCATGTCTGTTAAATAGAGATATCTATATGCCTGATCTATAGAATAGTTGATTAAGAGAAGAGATAATATGGGCCAATACTAGATGGTTATGACTCTTGTACATCGATGGTTACGTGTCCCGTACATTGAGTATTGCGCTAAGTAAGAGGTATTGCGCTAAGTAAGAGGAAGAGGATTGATGGTCGGGTGCCCCGTACATTAATATAGATTGTTAAATAGAAGAGTTAGTATAAAAGGGTCTGCTTGATTATTGCCTACTTGCAATGTATATTATATGATAGAAGTACATTCATACATCGGTCTAGAAAAACTTAGTGCATAAGGAAGTAATCTCTCGATCGGTTTCTGGGGAACTGGGAATAGTTCGGCCTAGGAGAGGACAGGACACCCTGAGGCTTGAAGACCTCGTGATTAAGGAAGGGTGTCAGTCTATTAGTGAGATGGACTTGAACGTCCCAACTGCTAAACATGGGTTTCCATGGACCATATAATAGTTAGGTCGCATGCTAGGATAGCCTTCTTGTATACCTAACTGTTTGATGCAGAGGCGAACATAAAATTGTACTTAGATGTTTATGCAAATTATTGCTAACTTGTATGTCTGTTACAGGGATAACCGTCCGACCGAGGGTAAGAATTATTGTATAAGTGATCACTAGTTATTGTTTATGTTTCTTATCGAACTGCTCATAAGACTTGTCTGTTTTACATGTATATATTACTGCTGCCTTGAATTGAGATAAATAGTCCACTAGAGATACCTTATGTTCCTAAAAGTTAATGAATATGTCTCACGATATATTCTGTGCACTGCACGATAGAACACTGTCCCTATAGCATGCTTGAATATATTGAGTATGCAAAATATTTTCAAATATATATTTTCAACAGAAGTAAACTAACTTTGATTCTCTGCTGCTTGAAATGAACCTAGGTAAAAGTAGCAAGATCACCAGTAATATAATATTTTGCCACATGATTACTTAGTGTTGGTTTTAGAGAGTGTTGATTTTGTTCGTTGCTTTATACTCACCAGTATTTTTCCCAAAGTGCTGACCCCATACTAGTTCTGTTCGCGGGTGCTTGATTGTTCGAAGAATCGATAGCGGAGCCTCATCCTCATCAGCCCAAAATCTAGAGTCGATGTCTTGAGCCGTATCGTGATATTTTGAGATGCTTTTTTTTATAAAGGGACGTAATATATAGAATGATGTCATTGTAATCGAGAGAGAGAAAGAGAGAGCTTTAGCGAATTATAATCTCAGCCAAGCGTCGCTTGTAATACTTCTTGAATATCAATAAAGAGATTATTTTCTTATACCATTGTTTTCATTTACTTTTCTCATTATTGTGTCGCTGCTTCTATCTTGAATAGTTTACTTGTTCTTGTTCAAAGCCTTTGCCTTGTGCAAACGTAACTTAGGCTTGCACAGTATCACGTCCATATGAGGACGGTCAGTTCCGTAAGGCCCCAAGCGAGGACGAATGGCCCTTGCGGGATCGGGGCATGACATAATGTTATCAGAGCTACTCGATCCTTTGGCCATTTTGTTGCTTCGTTTCACTCAAGATGATTCTTTGCCACTTGATATCGTTGCTGCGATGAGCATTCCATACAATGAATCAGTAAATATTCTCAAAGATGCCGACAAAAGTTTTTTGGATTATTTTATTACTTGAGAGATGTGATTTATGATTGCTAGAAAGTTTTTCAATTGAGGATGGCGAGGGATGGGGACTATCGCAGCTTTGGATATCGAAAGTTTCTTCGAGTTTCGAGAACGAAACTTTTTCTCGGTGGGTAAGTATGTAGTGCCCCGCTCCGCATTGGTACTATATACAAGAGATATCACTTTGTTGGCTCGAGCAAAATCCTTCTCAAAGAGTTTTTCGATCGAAACACAAGATGATTGATCTAGGTGAGTGGACAGAACTTCATTCTCTGATTCTTTCATGCCTAATAAAGAATATAGTTTTATAACTGCTTATGCTATATAACTGCTTATGCTAAGAAGATAGTGTTCATAAAAAGAATGATAGAACTTGACTCTACATGCTTACTTAGAGAATTGTATATGCTTTAAGAATGATTGTCTGCTTGCTTAATAGGAAGAATGAACATTGTTATGCTTAACAAGAGAACTCGTATTGCTTGTCTAAAGAACAAAAAATTGCCATGCTAAGTCAAGATAGAAATGTTGCGTGCTAAATATACATGAACACTACTATTAACGAACTACTGCCATGCTAAAAAAGAAGAGTAAAAGATTGCTTGAACTTGTCTTTGTATCGTATGCTAAACTAGAGTAGAACTACATGCTTGTATAGATAAATAAAGACTATGCCATGCATGTTAAATAGAGATATCTCTATGCCTGATTTATAGAACGGTTGATTAAGAGAAGAGATAATATGGGCCAGTACTAGATGGTTATGACTCTTGTACATCGATGGTTACGTGTCCCGTACATCGATGGTTACGTGCCCCGTACATTGAGTATTGCGCTAAGTAAGAGGAAGAGGATTGATGGTCGGGTGCTCCGTACATTAATATAGATTGTTAAATAGAAGAGTTAGTATAAAAGAGTCTGCTTGATTATTGCCTACTTGCACTGTATATTATCTGATAGAAGTACATTCATGCATCGGTCTAGAAAAACTTAGTGCACAAGAAAGTAATCTCTAGATCGGTTTCTGGGGAACTGGGAATAGTTCGGCCTAGGAGAGGACAGGACACCCTGAGGCTTGAAGACCTCGTGATTAAGGAAGGGTGTCAGTCTATTAGTGAGATGGGCTTGAACGTCCCAACTGCTAATCATGGGTTTCCATGGACCATCATATAGTTAGGTCGCATGCTAGGATAGCCTTCTTGCATACCTAACTATTTGATACAGAGACGAACAAAAAATAGTACTTAGATGTTTATGCAAATTGTTGCTAACTTGTATGTCTGTTGTAGGGATAACCGTCCGGCCGAGGGTAAGAATTACTGTATAAGTGATCACTAGTTATTGTTTATGTTTCTTATCGAACTGCTCATAAGACTTGTATGTTTTATATGTATATGTTACTAATGCATTGAATTGAGATAAATAGTCCACTAGAGATAGCTTATATTCCTAAGAGTTAATGAATATGGCTCACGATACATGTTGTGCACTTCGCGATAGAATACTGTCCCTATAGCATGCTTGAATGTATTGAGTATGCAAACTGTTTTCAAAGATATGTTTTCGAAAGAAGTAAACTGACTCTGATTCTGTGCTACATGAAATGAACCTAGGTTAAAGTAGCAAGATCACTAGTAATGTTATATTTTTCCATATGATTACTTTGTGTTAGTTTTAGAGAGTGTTGCTTATGTTCGTTGCTTTATACTCATCAGTACTTTCCCCAAAGTGCTGACCCCCACCAGTTCTGTTCGCAGGTGCTGGATTGTTCGAAGAATCGATAGCGGAGCATCATCCTCAGGAGCCAGAAATCTAGAGTCAATGTCTTGAGCCGTATTATGATATTTTGAGATACTTTTAAATAAAGTGATGTAATGTATGGAACGATGTCATTATAAGAGAGAGAGAGAGAGAGAGAGAGAGAGAGAGCTTGAGCAAATTATAATCTCGACCAAGCGTCGCTTGTAACACTTCTTGAATATCAATAAAGAGATTATTTTCTTATACCATTGTGTTCATTTACTTTTCTGCATTATTGTGTTGCTGCTTCTATCTTGAATAGCTTACTTGTCCTTGTTTAAAGCCTTGGCCTTGTGCAAGCACAACTTAGGCTAAAACGACATCACGCCCATACGAGGATGGTCGGTTCCGCAAGGCCCCAAGCGAGGATGAACGGCCCTTGCAGGATCGGGGTATGACACCCAACACAGTGTTGAGAACTACTCGGCCCAACGTACTATTGACTAGTTCCCTCTCTAGCATACTGTTGAGAACTACTCGGCCCAACGCCCTCTCCACCATTCCTCCTACGACGACGGGACTATTTTCGACGAACAGTGCCGGTCGAATAATCTTATGGGATATGTGTATGTACTGGAGGCATATCTGGGTCTCGTCCAAGACCCAGATGATCAACACGAGTCACAAGTTCGTGCACAAGAACTTAACTATGATTGGGGGGGTATCTCTCTGGTTCTTGGAAATATTCTTTGGCGAGACCACTCTGAAATATGAAACTTATAGATTAAATTTGTATGATATCTATGTATATGTAAATTTGAACTTGTAATGAAATCATACCAATTCATATATGCCATCAACAAAAGCACGTAAACTAGCATCATCTAAGGCTCTGCACTTGAACCTTTGTTCCTCAAATAGGTATGCACTATTGCTTTTACGAGGGTATCCCCACCATTGCTTATAAGCAAAGTCACCCATGTCTGCAGAATATAAACGAAAGATTAGCACACTATTTGTACTTAATCAATCAAAATACGTAGTAAGTTAGAATTTACATTCATCTTGAGATGCTAGCATGGGAGACATCTTCCTCACACTATAATTCTCATACCGACTATTCCAATAACCAATGACACAATGGATTCTATTTATTGCATTGGATGCAGCATAACTCATAGTAGGTGGATCATCGAAAATTATTTGTCTCATCCCGAATTGTCGAAGAACTCGGTCTGCCGAATGATACATGGTGTACCGGTCGTATATAATAAAAGATCTATGCAAACTAAGATCATACTATGTTCTCTTTATTTCTGGAGCATTCTCTTCAAATGTGTAGGGTATCCAGACAACCTATTTGATGATAGTTTATCAAATTGATGATATCTCTAATAATTAATAACATTAAACAGATAATTTAATAACTACCCCACTATGCTGCAGCGTGTCAAATTCAGAACGATAAAGTGATATAGTCCTGTATTGACAGTGTTGGTGTTCCGCTACATTTGTGGTCCATCGTAAAGCAACCGAAAAGACTCCAATAACACTGGTAATGTTGGTGACAGACCTACCAATATAGAAATACTCGTATGACCAGACCTATAATAAAAATATATGGTATTATTAACAAAAATAAAGGCTATAATATTGGTATAACATTTTTATTCTTACCTGAACCAGTGACATACATCCACAAATGTTCTTACTTGGCTTCGAATCCACAAAATCCGTCAATGTTCCATATAAACGTGCTAAAGTAGCAGCCCCTCATGCATGACCGAGAGCTATAACTCACCAACTCTGTTGGCGAGCTGTCTTCCTGACCGCCAAAAGTAATAGCGAGTTAGTCTCCTGGAGTTGGGATCGGCCAAAAGCAATGTGTTGGTCTGCTGGAGTTGGACTTGCCAAAAGAAATGACGAGTTGTCCCTTGCTTTACAATTCCCCCAAACTTCTCCTCTCACGCGCAATTTTCTAGTATTTTATCCCTTCAAACGAAAATTTCTCTTTAATTTATGTGACGGAGGGTAGATCGAAAGACATCTTGAGTTGAGAGTTCATCCTTTTTCAGAGCAGACAAGTATCACTTTGACATATGTTGTCTTTATTTTATGTTGCATGTATCTTCGTGTCACGGTTACTTCTTCATATAACATATTGTAGTTCTTGATTCACCATGATTATTGATTGTGCACCAAAGATAGAATTGTTAGTGTATATACATGTTCATACCTGAACTATTGTTACCATAACTACTGTTTACCCTATCATTATTGTCTCATTGAGAACATATATTGTTAACGAGTCAGAAGGAAGAATACAACGAGTAACAAATTTGTTAGTCATTCATTTTTTTCCTTTGCAAATTTTATTTTCCAAAAAAATTAAAAAAAGTTCTGTGACTAACAAATTCATAAACTCAAGAAGAAACAAAAAGAAAAGATGATCATCCCACCCATTAAAAACCATTAAAACTCCAAAGCAACACTGTTAGTTTGTTTCCATGTAATTTTTTGTAATCTAAACCCCCAATGCAACTCACCATTTCAATCCTCCACCACCACCTTCCCATTGCACATGCCACCTTCCCCACCTTCCTTTGGGCTGTCCAATGCCCTCTTCTCCTCCTCCTCCTCCTCTTCTTCTTCTTCTTCTTCCTGCCCCTCCTCCGCTTGTTCCTCCAGCCTCTCCTTCCTCCCCTCCTCTCCTCCCTTCCACTTCCTCGCTATTGCTCTCCGCTTCAACGCCCCCAGCAGCTCCCTCAATGCCCTCTCCTTGTCATGCCTCCTGTTCTTGATCAGGAGCTCACTCACATCCGCCGGCGTCATCTCTGCCGCATCGATCACCACCTCCAGCTCCTTCATCAGCCCATCCTCGCCATCCTCGCCTAACTCCAAGTAGTTCTTTATCAGTATCCTCAACGCCGGGAACGAACAGTAGCTCATGAAGATGTGCATGTCCATCCTCCCCGACCTCAGCAGCGCCGGATCCAGCTTCTGGATGTGATTCGTCGTAAACACGAATATCCTCTCGCTCCCGCAGCACGACCACAAACCGTCCGTAAAATTCAGCAACCCGGACAACGTTATCGACTTGTTGGCCGCTGCTCCCGTCCCCGAATCTGGATCCTCGGATCCCATCGGCTGGGGCAATGCCGATGAGTCGTTGCCGCCTTGCCTGTTGGTGAGATTGATAGAGCAATCGATGTCCTCAATAACGATGATGGACTTGGAGGTGGTCTTCATGAGAAGCTTGCGGAGTTCGGAATTGGTGCTCACTTCAGTAAGCTCCAGATCGTAGACGTCGTAGCCGAGAAAGTTCGCCATGGCGGCTATCATACTCGACTTGCCGGTGCCGGGAGGGCCGTAAAGAAGATAGCCCCTCTTCCACGCCCTGCCGGTCTTCTCGTAGAAAGACTTCCCTCCAGCGAAATCTTGCAAGTCCTGCATGATCATCTCCTTCCTGTCGGGGTCCATGGCGAGCGTGTTGAAAGTGCTGGGGTGCTTGAACGTGACCGACTCCCACGGGTGGCCGCGGGAGTCAATGGAGCCGCTGCGGGAGTTGGTGTAGAGAAGGCGCTCCTGGTTCTTTCTCCGGAGCTGGGCTGCACTGTCCATGATGTGGTCGAGGTAGGAGTCGAGAACGAAGGGCTTGTCCTTGTTGTGGATCCTGAGGGTGAAGCCGCGCTTCTCTTCCGGGAGGGGGCGCCAGGAGAAGGTCTGCGACTGGCGCTGCGTGACCACGTGCTCCCACACGACGCTGGCGCCGCGGAAGCAGTCGGCGAGGCGGTCGCTGTTGGACAGGCCGAAGGTGAATGCGGAGGAGTTGAGGGCGCGGGTGAGGGAGAGACGGCGTCCGGAGACGGAGGCGGAGGTGCTCAGGTAGAGCTGAACGGCGCTGTAGAGCTCGTTGGTGCTTACGCCGTCGATCTCGACGATGTCGAAGTAGACGTAGGAGGAGAAGGACTGGAAGAGGCGGCGGAAGAGCTTTGCGACGGCGAAGCGGAGGTCGGCAGGGAAAACGGTGTGGAGGAGGCTCTGGCAGAAGGCGAAGACCCCGAGAAGGGAAGCAAAAGAAGTCCACGCCTCTTTCATCTTTCTCTCCTCTCCTCTCCTCTTCTCCTCTCCTCTTTGGTGGTGGTGTTGTAATGAAGCTGATGGAAGTAAGAAGAGCGTATTCTGTATTCTTGCTTCTCCTGTGGAGAGAGAGAAGACAAATTGGAGATTTAGTAAGAATTCAATAGCAGGTAAATGCTAGCTATTAAAGAGTGATTATTACAATGTTAGAAATTTTTCAATAATTCTACATAGACCGTCTGAAAAATCGACAGAGAGAGAGACCGAGATATGATGTGGCACTTATAGATGGCATTAAAATAAATTTTGCATTTAACCGGACAAGAAAGGATTGGAATCTCAACAGTTACTCAGGACTCCATCATTATAGGCAATGAATGATGAGAGAGAGGGTACCATGGTCTTATTGCATGGAAGAAAAAAAAAAAAAAAAAAGACTCATTTCCATTTTTTCCTTCTCCCGGCACTAAAAAAAAAAAATGTTTTTCTTTCCTAACAAATCCAACATACAGATGATTTGAGAGAAAAGCCATTGGAGATCGAATATTCAATAAGAAGAACAAAAAGTGAAAAAAATAAATCTGAGGTAAGCTCTTAACCCACAAAATAAATTTTTTAATTTTTACATCTCTTAGGTGGTCTCTGTTTTATCTCAAATTTTTATTATGAATTCTTTCACTTTGTTTTTTAACAATTTATTTTCTTCTTCGTTAAATCATTCCAAAAATACATTCAAGATAATATATATATATATATATATATATATATATATATATATATATATATATATATATATATATAAACAACATAGAAATATGTAAAAAATAAAAAATTCAAAATTCTGAATAGTAGTCTTCTTCTTCTTTTTTGTCTATTGAAATTGTTAGAGTTCCATTATTGACATATTCTTAATTAATTAAAAACCATTATTGAGAAACAAGAAATGTTCAATAAAGATTAAAAGTTCTATTCTTTTTTTATTAATATTATTTAGTGATTGTCTTTTTGGTCATCTTTTAGTCGAATATTATGTTCTTTCTCACTTTCTGCTCATCTTTTTTTTTTATCAATATTATTTTTCTTAATCTTTTTCATGTAACATTTTCTTATATGCAGGTATGGAGTTGAGTTACTCGGATAATGCGAAACTCGGAGAGAATGTTGAGAATTTGGATGAAGCAACTAACCAAGGTGAAACTGAGATTGTTCAGTTAAAGGTTGGAATATAATTTGATACAGTAGACGAAATGTATGAATTATATAGAAAATATGTTCAACAAAAGGGATTTTCAATTAAGAACCGGTCATCAAAGAAGGATAATGGAGTATTAAGACATGTATGTTTTTCTGGAGTATTAAGACATGTATCTTTTTCTTGTTGTCGAGAAGGCAAGCATAAAACTGAATCAGAAACACCGTTGCAGCTCACACCGAGATCTAAAATTGGTTGCAAGGCTAAACTAACAGCAATATTAGACCTGAATGAAAAGTGGAGGATAAGTGTTCTTGTTTTTTTTAGCACAACCATGAGACAAGTCCAAGTAAATCTAGGAATTAGAACGCACAAAAACTACTATACATTAGTGGTTGAAGCAGGTGGATATGAAAATATTACATTTGAGGAGAAAGATTGTAGAAATATAGTTGAGAAAGAGAGACATTAAAAACTTAGGGAAGGTGATGCCATGGCAATTCAAAGTTATTTTTCGAAGATGCAAAAACAGAACACAGGTTTCTTCTTTAATATAGTGTCATACCCTCTCTCTCTCTCTCTCTCTCTCTCTCTCTCTCTCTCTCTCTCTCTATATATATATATATATATATATATATATATATATAAATTTTTTTCTAGTTAAAATCTATTCTTTATATTTTTAAATGAGTGATTTTTAATTTTTATTTCAACCCTTAGGAAGGCATTAATTTTATATTGTCTAGATTTTTTTTATTTAGATCATTCATAAATTTATGCAATTGCATAAATTTTCTTTTTACCTAACAAGCTAGGTGTCAATTGAGGTTGAGGAGGATGGGATTAGTGGCATTCTCTACTTATATGTGTAGGATGCAAGGGGTTATTGGAGTTCTAATATGCATAGCCTATGATGATGTCTGATCCGGACACCACAACCGCCGACCACCACCATTGCTCCTCTATCTTCCTTGTGGGTTCCTTCCAATTCTAGGTATAAACTCCTTTATACTTTTTCCTAAATACTTTCGATTAGAAATATAGAAATTGATCATGTATCCTAAATTCTTAGAGTATATTTAGAAAGGTTTTGGAAAAATTAAGATCTGATCTTCTCTAATTTGGAAATCGAGAACGAAGGCAAGCCCTTTTCCCTTTCCTAGTAAAATTTCCATTGAATCTTTTCTAATTTCTATTGAATCTCTTCTTGTGAAAATTGGGATAACCAAGTGGTTGTTGTGAGGGCTTGTATTCTGGTTGTCATACCATGTATGTATGTGTGATGGACACAAGATGATATTTAGCATAGTTTAGATAAAAATCAAAAACTATCATAGGTACAACATTGTAAACTAATTGTCAATGTGCCCATGATTTCATATGTTGTCCGGATATATTTTTACTTGAGTAGGGTGATAAGTATATGATTTACTTTATTGATTAATGACATATAGGATATGCTTTATGAATAATGAAGCTCATAAATTTGATGAGTACGTGAAAAATTAATCATCAAGCATCATACTACCATTAGGAAGACACTACCAGAAAAAGTCAAATTAGCGACGTCTAAAAACGTCGCTAAATAACCAAAAATCGTCGCTAATTTGGTTTAGCGACGTAATTAGCGACGTTTAAAAGCAGTCGGAAAAAACCAAGTCGCTAAATCAAAAAACGTCGCTAAACGTCGCTATGCCGACGTTTTTTAGCGACTTTAATGTGTCGCTAAATTTAGCGACGCTTTGCGACGCCAAGTCACTAAAAAGCGACGTTTAGTAAAGTCACTAAACGTCGCTGATTAGCGACGTCTATCGCGACGTTACACCGACATCTTTAATGACCTGGCTATACTGCCATGTCAGCAATTGGCGACGTATAGCGACGTCATTAGCGACTTTTTACAGCATCGCTAAATAGCGACGTATTTAGCGACGTAACTTAACGTCGCTAAACGTCGCTAAACGTCGCTAATAACGTCGCTAATTTTTAAAAAAAAATAGTGTCCAGAAGCAAACATTGGTGATTCCCTGCAGTTTTACATCATCTTCATCATACACACCAACACTCTCCTAGGCTAGTTAACTATATAATCCAATTAAATTAAAGACCACAAGAAGTATCAATCCAATTAAATGTGGATAACTATATAATCCAATTAAATTAACTAAAAAATTAAAGACCACAAGAAGCATCATACGTCATGTCTATTGTTGAAGTATCAATAATTTATAATATACAATCGCATCCTAAATAATAATAAAAATAACTATACTACTACGGATCTGCAAGAGGCTGACCACCGGCGCGCTTGAAGGATAAGAACTCCTCATACTCGTCCCGTGGAATCGACACCGATGTCGATGGAGAAGGCAGTGACATCGGTGGAGGCCGTGCCCGCTCCAAGTCTGCGAGTCGCTGGTTGTAAGAATCCAGGGTAGATAACAGCCTCGTACTACTATCACCCATTGAATCCTGCATCCTCGTCAGCTTCTCGCCCATCGATAGCTGTGACGCCTGCAGCTCCATGATGTTGCGATCATTGGAGGCTCTAATATCATTTGTTAATTCCCGTAGCTCCGTCATGCTACGGTCGAGCATATCCAATCGTGCGATGAGCATCGGATCGTCTGCCTGCGGCTGGGACTGGTCCTCCATACTTCGCAGTAAGTCATCACGGAGAGACGCAATCTGACGGTCAACGGCCTCCTGGACTCTGGCCATCGACTGCGAGGGCTGCGACTGCGAGGGGTGTGTGAAATGCGCAGCTGTCGGGGAGGCCCTAGATGACTGCGTCACAACCAGGGCGCCATAGGAGCATGTACCGTAGTACGTACCCCTCTGGAGACCACCAGCTGCGGTCACCCACAGGTCGTCCGTCGACGGAGATGGACCGGGCTGCGACGAAGCACCAGCCTCTCCAGGTGTAGGTGCACTAGCAGTCGCCCGCTCACGAAGCCTAAGATACTCGGCCTAGAAAAGGTTTGGAAACTCAATATTTGTCTAAGTTATATTAAAATAAACACAAAGTAAAGTAATACTTACATAGGTCTGTGAGGCCCTCTCATCAATGAGATTTTCGTCCTTGCGATGGGTGGCCAAGAAGACGGTCACCATGTTTGCATCCTCACCCCTCTGTACCTGTTAAAAATATATTATTTATTACTAAACTTAAATATTTTTTCCAAGTACCATTTTATGGTACTTATATTAAAATAATATATTTTAAAAGAAAAAACATACCAAACGACGGAAATATTCCGTCATCGAAATCGAGCCACCACACCACTTGGCAGCATTTTGCCTAGCCGCCTTGGCCTTCTTAGACCTTTTCTTGTAGCTCGGATCGTCCAATCTAGCCCTCATCGCAGTCCACTGCTCAGGCATGATCCAACCTTGGATCGATTTTCCAGTACGATCACGAGCCTTCTGGTCATCCAGAGCATCTCGGATAAGCTTGGCGGCAACGGTAGGAAAGAGCCGCTCGATCAACTCGGCCCGGTGCGGAGGATAAAAATACGTTTGCTACAATAAATAATTCATTAAGTTAGCATCACGAATATGCATAAATTAGAGGATTTATTTAATACACTTTTACCTGGAAGTGCGCAAACCAGAACGCCTTCCTCTCCTCCGGAGTCTCAGAGTAGTTGATCCAAGGGCCACCGTAGTTGTTCCTCAGAAATTGGCCCAGGCGTCTCTGAACCGACGATGGACGATATATATACAGAGATAATAATTTAGATTATTGAAAAAGTCAATATACGATGATAAAGAGAAATACAAATATATACTAAACCATCTAATTGACTTACTTTGTACCGTCGGCCCAAATCTCTGTCCTCGTCTCCTCCGGTGGTGCGCATGGAGGATCTTGCTGATGCTGGGACAACGTCGGCATGACCTCCTCTACATGCTCATCTGTCTCCATGGTTCCGTCAGCAGGAGGAACGCTGGACGAGGGAGTACTATCACGCCTGGAACTACTCGTCCCAGGAGTGATGCCACGCAACGTCGTCGTAGTCGGAGATGTGGCTGATCGATATACTGGAGTACTGGGCGACGATGATCCAGAACCAACAGTAGGCAGTACCGGAGTGGCACTCTGTCTACCTCGGGACCTGCCGAATCCTCCACGTTGTCCTGTCATATCTGAAAACAACATATGATGAATATAGAGAAACACAAATATATACTACATTCTACAGTCGAAATATGATACATATCTCAAAGTATTATACAGTCAAAATATAATACATATATTCGTTAATGTCAATATCTACTTCTACATGCAATATTTATAGTCCAAATATAGTTACATTCTACATGCAATATTTTTTATTTTCAATCATCTTCAGAAAATTTATCTTGTTCGCCTTCGTCGTCCTGCTCTTCCTCTTCCTCGTCTTCACTTTCATCTACTTCGTCGTCCTCTTCGGATAATTCTACATCTTCTACATTATTACTCGTGTAATGAGTAACTTCCGTTGAGTCCACATCTACAATATTTGTTACAAGAGGTAGATCGTCCTCCTGATAAGCTATTTCGTCAATGTCAAAGATATTTCTAGCTTTAGTCTTGCATACTGCCCACCAATCCGACCTCGCTGTCCCCCGTCTAGGATAAGTTGTAAAGTACACGAGCTGAGCCTGACTTGATAGGACAAATGGTTCGTAGCCTTGATATCTACGCTTGTAGTTTATATCCACAAGGCCATGCTTGTCAATTTTTCAACCTTGATCTTGAATCGGATCGAACCATTCACACCTGAATAGCACGATATTAGCAGGTTCTGTACCATAATTATATGTCAATTCCATAATCTCTCGTAAGATGCCAAAAAAATTATTGCCCGGATTGACGTCTTTGTAGTTTGAAGATTTGATACACAAACCACTGTTTTTCGTGGAATCAAGATCCAGAAAGCTGTCTCTGATAGGAGCATTTGTTGACTTGAACCTGAACCCATTCACACAGAAACTTGGCCATATTTTTACGACAGTAATTGGTCCCTTGGCTAGAGTCCTAATAGATTCAGTCTCGGGTGATATTAGACGATCGACCTAAATACCAAAGTAGCGATAGTAAGTTATTTGTTTTGCAAGTGCAGAAATAAAAAGTAATTACCAAGCATCTTACATATACGCTTAACCAAGAAGGAAAATGGCATATCATATCTTGTTCTACTTCTTCGTCTGTTATGTAGGGTCTAACCGACCTTAACTCATAATTATATGTGCTGAAAAATAATGAAGCAACTACTGATTAGTAGCATAATAGTATCTTATACTATTACATTGAGATGATGTAAACGTGGACGTATTAATTACTTACCCCTCTAGCTTCTCCACTTCATCCTCGTCGCAATTGAGTAATATATACAATTGAGCAGCCCTTAGCTCATCGTCATTCAAATATCTCTTCTTCATTTTTCCCGAAGGCTTTCCGGATGCATTAAATACTTTGAGTATTGCATCATTAGATTCCTGATATGCGTCATCGTTTCTGGGAGCTTTCGTCCTATTAGTAGCAACATGCGGTTTGAAATACGTCGAGCAAAAGTTTGTAATCTCCTCGAGAACATAAGCTTCACAAATAGAGCCTTCAACCCGTGCCTTATTTTTCACCTTTCTCTTTAGGTGATTTAGATGGCGTTCGAAGGGGTACATCTACCGATAACCGACAGGACCACCAACACGTGCCTCATAGGAAAGATGAATTGGCAAATGCTCCATAGAGTCGAAGAATCCAGGAGGAAACACCTTCTCGAGCTTACATAGTGTTACCGCAATATCCCTCTCTTGCTTTTCTAGACGATCGACGAGCAACTTAGTACAACAAAGATCTCTGAAGAATATGCTCAGCTCTGTCAATGGGTCCCAAATGACCTGCGGTAAGAATTCCCGAAATGCAATCGGAATTAACCTCTCCATGAATACGTGACAATCGTGTCTCTTCATACCTACTAGTTTGTTCTCCTTGAGGTCGACGCATCTTTTCAAGTTCGACACGTACCCGTCTGAAAACTTTAGACCCTGAATCCACCTACAAAGTCTACCTTTATCCTCTTTATCCAGTGAGAAAACTGACTTAGGTTGCTTTAACTTTCCATTCCCCTCCTCTATCAAATGCAATGCAGGACGTCTACATATGTCTTCTAAGTCCAACCTGGCCTTCGGATTATCTTTCGTCTTCCCCTTTACATCCATTATAGTATTAATTATGTTATCAAACACATTCTTCTCGATATGCATGACATCAAGGTTATGTCTGATCAGATTGGTGCTCCAATATGGAAGATCCCAGAATATACTCCTCTTCGTCCAGTTATGGGTGCGACCAAATCCGTCACACTTGTACCCCTTAGCAGGCTCTTCGATAGCACTTGGTAAATCTTTTATCTCTTCCTATATCGTGCATCCGGGCCACCTTGGCGGTGGATTGGCCTTCTCCACAACTCCCGTATGAAAATCATTCCGATTCCTCCGGTACGGATGATCCTTCGGCAAAAATTATCGATGATAATCGAAGAAGCACGATTTGCCTCCGTGTTTCAAACAGAAAGCCTGAGAACGGTCCATGCAATACGGACATGAGAGACGACCATGGGTGCTCCATCCCGATAACATTCCATAGGCCGGAAAGTCGTTGATGGTCCACATAAGTGCTGCCCTCATCTGAAAATTCTGCTTTCTAGAAACATCGTACGTGTTGGCACCGACTTCCCACAGCTGATTCAACTCATCTATCAAAGGCTGTAAATACACATCAATGTTCCTCTTTGGATTGTTCGGACCCAGGATAATAACGGTTAGGAACATATACGGAGTCTTCATGCACATCCAAGGCGGTAGATTGTACGGAGTGACGATCACAGGCCAACACGAATACTGGGAGCCCAAAAGTCCGAATGGGATAAAACCGTCAGAGCAGAGCCCCAATATGACATTACGCGCTTCCTCGGCAAAATATGGATACTCTCGATCAAAGTGCTTCCATGCTTCTCCATCGGATGGATGATCCAATACTCCTTCGATCTGTTTTCGCCTGTGCCAACTCATGTTTTCTGCAGTCTCCTTAACCATAAACAACCGCTGCAACCGCGGTGTCAAAGGCAAGTAGTGCATCGAATCGGTAGGCTTCCTTGCACCGACAGACTTTCCTCTAACAGTGGCCTTGTAGCGATAAGCACCACAGAATCTACACGCATCTTCATCCTTGTCGTCTTTGTAGTACAACATGCACCCATTGCGACATGCATCGATTTTCTCGTATCCCATCCAAAGCGATCTCACCATCCTCTTAGATCGATAGAAGTCTTTAGGCAACTTTGCACCCTCGGGCAAGATCTCTATAATCAAATCGCGCAGTCGATTATAGCATTCTTGCGACATGTTAAAATCGGACTTCATGCTCAATAATCTTGTAACCACCTCCAACGGTGAATGATCCTCACAACCAGGATATAGTGGAGTCCTTGCATTCTCAAGCAACTCCATAAACTTTGTAGCATCGGCATTCGGTGCCTCCTCAGATGCATCATAATTGTCCGGATTGAATCTAGGTCCTGCCGCATCATAATTATCAGGATTGAAACTAGGCCCCGCCGCATCATAAACCATGTTCACCAACCCGTCGTCGTAAGCATCGTGGTCTTGGACATCCATATACGGCTCCACATAGGGCTCCGACTCTGATGCTAGAGATACAAGTTCTTCGTGCGCGGTCCACTGATAGTAATTTGGCGTAAAGCCCTTCGAGTATAAATGATATATAACTTCCACTTCTGGATGATATTTCCTGTTGCGACATCTCACACACGGACACTTAATTTTGGTACCGTCCATGTACTGAGAGAACGCCTTAGCGAACTGCAGGAACTGCTGTATACCCTCAATGAATTTATCCCGCACACCGCACATGTCATCAGGATGACGGTTGTACATCCACGAACGATGACGCAGATAGTAATTCATATCCATTTCTAGAAACTTCTACAAAATTGACAGTATGTATCATATAAATCATTACATGCAAAATTAACCGTACTATAAAAATCATAACTGATATAATACATATTTTCATTTATCAAAACTGCAGCTGCCCCCAACCCCATAGTACTATGAACTGCACTATAAGTGTGCAGTCAACACACTACAAATAGTATGTCATACTATATGACTGCAGCTGCCCCCAACCACACTCCTAGGTCAGTGTCCATTATGGGAAAAGCAGTCATGGCATTACACTAAGGCACCTGGTGCTTGAACAATTTTTGCATCAAAAGTTTCCCAAGTACACTGGCTATTGCTCTATGAAATGGATAACCCCATGTATTATGGCTGTACTCACTCATAATTACCGGCAGATTACTGCACTCCCTTTAGTAAAAAAACCTAACCCCCCAAACTAGCACACTGATACACACATACACTCTTAAGAATTCTGTAATCAAAACTCACCTGGTACCAACAACACCTATTAAGTACTCTAAATTCTATATTTCATATAAACACTCCATCTATACTCATATAAATACTCCATCTATACTCCTAGATCTGGGATACACCTATATGAATACTCAACCTTCACACCTATTACTTATTCTCTTCAACACATATATTCACTCAAACACCTGACTAATACACCTCTTTAAATCAGTCACCCACTGCTACTGCTTACCTTCTTCCTCAATATTTGATTACCCCTTATCCCAAGCCACACACTCATGTGTGCACTATAGTATCACTATGAATACCCAATCTTCTCTCAGATGTTGGTGTTATATCTGACACTTGCCCTCATGTCCTTCAAATCATACGAGTTTAAACCCCATCTCAAACACATCCACATCCTGCCTTGCACTAGTTGCTGACTGGCTCAGTAAGTTGCTGCACAAGGAAGCAGTGTTTACACTGTATTAGGACTCCCTCACACCTGCCTGCAGAAGCTAACAACCAACTACAATACACCTAAACCTTAATGCACACTATGTTCAGCTGTGCAGTGCCTCCCCAAGTTGCCTGTTGCACATTGGGCTGATGTGCCTCAAGTCTCCCCCTGCTCACTGCTAGTAACCAGTGCTCACTGCTGCTGTTACCTCTTTCGTCGACTTGGGCCAGTCGGCCCTAACCCTAACCCTAACCCTAACCCTAACCCCATGTCAAAAAACCTAACCCTAACCCTAACCCTAGGTCCTGATCAGTGTCTGTGTCAGTGTGTGTGTGCCGTGTCTGTGTCTGTGTCAGTGTCTGTGTGTGTGTCGTGTTTGTGTCAATGTCACATGTGTCCTGTAAGAGAGAGAGAGAGAGAGAGAGAGAGAGAGAGAGTAGGGTTTACCGGAGTAGTTGCGGTGGAGAGCCGGTCGACGGAGCGGGGGGGGGAATTTTTTTTCTTTTCGAAATTTCAACAGATGGGAAAAAATGAAACCGAGCCCTAATTAACCATATTTTAGCGACGTTTAGCAACGTCCAATAAAAACGTCGCTAAATTAAATTTTAGCGACGTCAATGACGTCGCTAAACACGTTGCTAAATATTTTTAATATAAAGGTCGCTATATACGTCGCTAAACGTCGCTAAATTAGACATATTAGCGACGTTTAGCGACCTTAATTGAACTTATAGCGACTTATCTTTTAAAATCTTAATAAAAGTCGCTAAACGTCGCTAAATGTCGCCATTTAGTGACGTCTAGCGACGTTTTTATAAGGAGTCGCTAATTTATATATTATTAGCGACGTTTCTTTTGACGTCGCTAAAATACGTCGCTAATACCGCTTTTTCTAGTAGTGAGAAATAAGTTCTAAAATATGTGTTTATGTCAAAATGTAAAGGTGGATTATAAGGAAGTATTATGTTCAGGTTCTCAAATGCTTATAAATGATATAGAATTTCCTTATGAACACAAATTGAAGTTTTTGCTAATATCTTGGGATGCTTTAAGAATGACTTATATATGATTATGTCCAAGCACCTTGTTTGTGAGATTAGATACAAGGAGCAAGTTGTATTTTATAAGTGATTGATTTTCATGTGTATCATTAGTTATGATAAGAATGACAAAGTTGTTATGATAATAATAATCACTAGTATTTAATGATCGTATATATAAATGTGTGCATGGATTATGATTATGATGTCATATATATGAAGTTACCAACTTCAAATAAAATAAAATAAAGCTTGTTTTCGAAAGTTAGGAATGACCAATATCCTAAAAATATGATTCTTGTAAACTTATATATATATATATATATATATATATATATATATATATATATATATATATATATATATATATATATATGATTCATGAGTGTATGTGATAGACTTTGTATAGTAAGCATTGAAATTTTGTGTCACGACCCGCACCCGGTTTAGGGGCACGAGTACGTGGGTACGTCCAGCCTACGCCGCAGCATCGGCGGTAGAACGCTGTCTAGGTATTGATACTATCTAACTAATGTCACGCAAATATCCAATCTCCATTAGGAGGCACGGATGACACAAATAAATGAACATATACTCAATCACAGACTAACAGCACGATAAGATTTTGAAACAGAAATTAAAATTAAACACAACACAAGTCCACAAGTAATATTCCAACTCAACAATATCCAAGAATCATCAAATTGCCGGAGACAAATCCGGTACCAAAAATCTACTAAAAGAACTAACTATGAATAATAATTTCCAGCTAGACCTCCTGGAATCACAACTACTACCAAGTCTGCAGCTACTCACCATAAGGTCCATAAAGTGTCGGACAGCGGTCCACTAAGGCATAGTCTGGAAAAATATTTCCAGTCAGGAAGGAGCAAAGTAACACTCTCAAATAACAGTTCCATTAATTGATAATGTCTATAATACATTGAAACATGTCATGCTAGCTACTGAGAAGACAGTGAAATAAATGCAATGGTAATTTAAGAGAGACAGGCAATATAAAGAGACAGGCAATAGGTAATATGGTACAGTCAGTGCATGTATAAAATGGAAGAACAAGGTACAGTATCATATACGGGTGATGTAGTATATGATTAAAAATAGAGAACTGTAATCTATTCTAGGTGTTTGAAATAGTAGTTTTAAAATGTGATCGGCTTGGGACATGTACAGTAGCTACAGGGCCTGGCTAATCATGGGTGAAGAGCATGATTAACACTTACAATTTACAATAAGAGGTTATGATCACATTTCTTACTAACTACCTCCCCGCCCCCAACTAGTACTGTGGATCCAATCATGACACGTCACGAATACACAACATTGTCTAATATATTATGTACAATGCCTAATGTAAATGTCAATGTAATTGTCAATGTAAATGTCAATGTAATGTCGTGTATAATGTCAATACGATAATCAAGGTAACATCTCATGACTGCAGATCCAAGCTATACTAGTCCGTGTAGCACAGTGTCAAAGATTCAGTTGTAACATTTCAAGATCATTGAACTTATAGCTATTATCAAGAATTGGAAATTATCAGAGAATGTACTTGCCTCGGTCCTTAGCTGGTATTTATTGGTGTCCTGTTCCAGAGTATCCCCTGGTAACCAACAGTCCTATAAACACATCACAATATGACATTCGTATCAGGGGCTATACTAACACACAATAGAAATACACTGGCCTTAGGGCTATGCCAGGCAGGGCACTTAGTCAACTAGGGTCATCTAGTAGGACTACATATTTAAATAATCATCTTATTAATTAATTACATATAATTTCCATCAATATCAATAATAGATATATGTATAACTATATACTTTAAAAATAAATAATACTTGCATATAAACATAATAAAATAATACTTGTATGTATATATATATATACATAATTCATGAAATATATCTAAAATATATACCAATATAAATTACTTGCTATAGTTGCACATCTTTACCAAAATACGTTCATTTATATATTTGTACATATACCAAAATAGTACGTATTTGATGTGTAATTAGAGAAATGATACTATATTTATACAATTTATATTAATAAATAAATAATATATATATTCATATTTTAAAATACATACATTACCAATCAATTTATATTGAAAATATATGCTAAATATATATATATAATACATGTATACACATATACCAATATTATATTATACACTTTACATTATATACCAATACATATTTATGTATTAACATAAACTAAATAACTATTATATCTATATATATTTTATATATACTATACATTAAATAATATATACAAATACATATACTATTAAACATTAAATTAAATACATATTTATACGCTTTATTTAAATACATAAAATACCCTACCTTTATTATATATACATTTGCAAATTAATTACACTAATTACACATATGCTAATTTCACAATAACTAAATATATAAACAAACATTTATATATATATACATTAGATATATATATATATATATACATAAATCAGTATATACTCAATTACCTATACATAGTTATATATACACTAAGATATTTTACAAGTTATTTACATACAATTTATTAAAAATAATTACTATACATATTTATTTTAAATACATACATTTACAAAATAAACGTTTATTCATGTATTTCCATTTTCTATTTAAAAATATATATATAGCATATACAAAAATATATTTTTTTTTATACATATACCAATAATATATATATACTAATTAAACAATTAATAAAATAATACTATATACACACTAATATACATATTAATTAGAAATATACATTAAATATATATGTAAACATGTATATACATATGTATATACATATATATATATATATAAATATATATATATAAAGAGAAAGAAGGGGAGAAGAAGAAGAGGGCTCACTGTGGGTTGGGCGCCGGAGCACGGCCGCCGGAGTTGGCCGCCGGTGGTGGAGTTGAATGGTGTTGAAGGTGGTGGTGGTGGATATTTGAAGGAGGAGAGGGAGTAGTGGGGTGCAGCAGAGGGGTTCGGCCGGAGCGCCGGTCAGCAGGGAAGTCGGGGAGGATCTCGCCGGAGTTCTGGGTCGGTGTAGGTCGGTGCAGGTCGGAGTGACACGGGCCGCCGCCTGGAAGAAGCAGAGGGAGGTGGAGCAGCCGCTCGCCGGGCTGGGGTCAGCGGAGCCGGACTGAGCAGGGGGTAGCCGCCGCGGGTGCAGCGGCTTAGCCGGTTGGCCGCTCGCCGGAGACGCGCAGGCAACGCCTGCCGGTGCAGAGGGGGCCGGGAAGCACAGTAAGGGGTGGAGTTGAACAGTAAGTTCCCCCCCCCTCCCTTTACCAATATTTGAATTCCAAAAATCAAAACAAAAGAGGAAGAAGAAAAGGAAGGAAAGAGAAGAAGAAAAGAAAAGAATAAGAGAAGAAGAAGAAAGGGAATTTCCAACGTAGGAGAGAGGGGCTTGAGGAATTTGGAGGCTTGTGAGGTGGTATTTTCTAGGTTGCATAGGGATTAGGGTTTGATGGTACAAGTCATTAAATAGGAAGAGAGAGGGTGTGATGTAGGGTGAGGATTTGACCCACTTGAATGAGTGGCTATGATGATTCATGAAATATTAATTCATGTAGGGATGAGGGTTTTTAATTAAAATTAATAGGCTCCCTCATTGATTAAAATAATTAGGTGTTGGCACCTACAATTAAATAATTGCAACTTAGCCCCTTAAATTCGGGAAATTGCACAAACACATGAAATGACGAAAATTGGGCAGGCGATTCGGGGTCCGATATTTTGTAGGGTCAGGGGGCGCTGTAAGATGGGTATGGACTGAATTTGTAGGGCACTGGAATTAAATTGGGATTTAAAAATCAGATAAAATGGTATCCTCAATTTAAATAGAAATAAATGCAAGTTGTGTTCAACAATTAATTAGGAGTACTTGGGGTCAAAATCAGATCAAGTCATCAATACCAATATTGAAGAAGACTCAGAACAGAATATTACCCTAATTTGGGTCGCACGAAAAATAGGTCAAGATGGCTTCCAATTTTCGATTGGAACGCACAACGATGAAAATAAGAGTTTTAAAATAAACGTCCGCGACGATTTTTGTGCGGCTAGAAACAATGCACAAGGAGCATAATTATGAGTTGCAAAAATAGCAGAATGGAAGGTGGGCATGTCTAGAGCAAGATTGTGAAATTTGTTGGAAGACAAAAGTCTGGATAGTGCTCCAAATATCGAAGCAAAGGCAATGCGCAAAATATTAAATAAAAAATACAGTAATTAATTATAAACACCAAGAATTAAATTCTAAATAAAATAATAAAATCCAGAATTCTATAATTCGGACAAGGGTTCGTCTACTGGGCTTCTAGGTCTAGTCTGCTGGCTAAAATAAAATAATTTAACACTGCATTTAATTATATATTTAATCACACATCGCACAAATAATTATTTAAATCAATATACTATCATGCAATTAATTAATTAAAATAACATAATATTAAATACTGAAAAAATTCGAAAATTCCCCTGTTTTCAGAATGTGGTAGTGACAAGTCTACCCACCTTAAAAGAATTTCGTCCTCGAAATTTAAAATCCTCTTACTAGTGTTTAAATCATACACACTTATCATTCCCTCAATTAAATTCATCAACCACGAATAATCCACAAGGTCTTTTCATAATTTCAAAAATCTGACATTATTGTATAACCTGAAGATCCTCAAAGTAAATCAAAGTCCATAAAAAATTTCTTGAAAGTTTTGAGTTATAATTCAATACCCGGAATTTTAATATCCATTCCTCAAAATACTCAACAATATGATATTTAAGGATTCTCCAAATGTTACATCCAATTATAAAGTTCTAAAATTCATAACTCGCAATTAAATAAATACATTGATAAATTTCCCAAATTTCCAAATTAATAACCAACTTAAACATGTCAAAATCTTTCCTGGAATTAATAAACCACCAATTGTGCCATGTTAATTTCTTAACCATTTATTTAAATCAATAATTATCCTCAAATTTTTTTTTTTTTAAATCCTCGATTGTTTTATTCATGTATTTACTACCATCAAAATTAAATTCCTCAAATCATATAATCATGAACTACTCCATATTGTTATTTCACAATAAATTCTTTCAAAGATTCTATAAATAGCATATCCCTAAAAATCTTCAAAAATAACTCAAATCACATTCTTATCACAATATTCTCCAAAATTTTAAGTTTATAACGAAATACAAGAATTTAATATTCAATCCTCTAATTGAACTCTAATCAATGCATATTTCAAAAATTGAATCTCGTCCCAAATTTGAATTTAACACTAATCCATTTGTGTTCTTTATCCCTCGATTTTTTTTTTTTTTCCATAATATGCAACGATGTAATACTTATGGAACCTCCAATACAATATTCAAAATATAAGTTCACAACTTGCAGTCCAACAATTATATCGATGGCCTTCTTAAATTCCTCAATTTACTGATAAATTCAATCATTTCATAATTTTCTAAAAATCAATGATTTAACAAAAACTTCAATTACGCCATATTAAATTCCCTACTCTTTATTTAATTTAATATTTTTCCTCAAAATTTTAGGCACCTTGTCTCTCTTTGTCAAGTCATAACCTCTTCGTTAATCTTTACTACAGTTAAATCCTCAACAATCAAAGTCTAAGAGAATTCTACCTACACTCATACAACATGCAACCTAAAGGGATTATGTATGATCATGGTGTCTTTTGCCAGGGTATTACAGTCTCTGTAACAGGGGTACTACTAACTACATTATAACAAGAAATCATGCATGCAACTATGGTACTAAGGAATCAACCAATCAATCAAGTAGATAGGAACAGAAAGAAGGAAAGAACAGAACTTGTTAACACATTACCTGCAGTATCGGTCTCCTCGACCGTCATCGCAAATGCTCGCCCTGCTGGGGTGGTTCCCTTTGCGGGTGCTGAGCAACATGCGGTTCTACAGGTAGCCTAACTGGATCTCTATAATTTGGAGTCGCGCGCTGGTTGGAAGAATAAGGAACTCGAAGACAATCCCTTATTCGATGTCCCGCAGCGCCACAGTGCAAACAAAGTCCCAGCCTCGTTCTACAGCTCTTCCGAAGGTGACCTGGCTTCTTACAGAAATAACAAGTTCGTTGATCCTGCTGTACAGGAACTGGTGCCGGGTACTGCTGTTGATACTGAAAGGCCCTCGGTTGTTGCCGAATTGGAACTGGTGCCTGGTACTGCTGTTGATACTGAAATGCCCTCTGCTGCCACTGGCCAGGATACTGCTGGGCAACTCTCTCAACTGTCTGTAGTGCCATCTGGTGAGCGTTCTCCATGCTCTCTCTCATCAGCTCGGTTTGTGCCTGGTGCGCTTCTGCTTGCACCCTCTGAGCCTCAGCTTGAACTCGCTGAGCATCTGCCGCCATTTTCTGGGCATCTACCATGCCTTTGATCAAGGTAAACATCTGCGTTCCGTCAATGGGCAAACCTTCGGGAATCAGAGTCGGTGGAGGAGGAAGGTTGTCCGTCACAGCCGCGGCAATCTTCTGGACAGGTGGAGGAGGAAGATCACCTACGTGCATCGGAGATATAGGAGGAACTACGGATGTCTGTCCATCAGGTGGAGAGGTGGCAGACCCCTCTAAAGCTGGTGTTCTCGCTCTCGTAGATAGTGTCTTCGGCAACATCCTGAAGACAGATCCCAAAGAATCAATGCGATATCATCAAGGGAGGACAGTATAATTCTAAAGAAGCAACATTTAAGATAGAGAGATTGGAATAAACCCTAGTTGTGAGTGCACGGGTCAAAGATACATCCCTGGTCTGATACTTCTATCCTTATAGGTACCACAGTTCTATCACAAGCACTCTCACTGCTAGCTTCCTTACCTACTACAATCGCTAATACTAGTTAATCTTATCACTCAATGCATATCAATTTCAATACACTATACTAAGTACTGCACTTTCTAGTACAACCCTAGATGATCACCCAAGTCAGTTTGCAGTGAATTCTCAATCATACTCAAGCCAACCGATCCTTACACATACATCTTATCTACTTATTTTATAATATATCTCCCACTATAAGATTTTATCCTCAAATAAATACCTCAAAATAACTCCTCGAATAAATTTTTAAAGTAGAAATGCATACACTTTCCTCCAGGTTAATTATTTAAATACTGAAATAAAACTTAATCACACCAAATCCTTACAGACTTGTCTAGGTTCATTGAATTGAATCTGAATCCTCAAAATAAAATTTTAATAACAATATTTCAATTCCCCAATTTCAAAATTTTGCAATTCATTGAAATCTTCAAAATAAGATTTTATTAACATAATATCTCAACCTCTCAAAATTCTTAAAATTTGAAATTCATTTTCAATCCTCAAAATTAAAATTAAAACCCACCTTCCGTAGTCCAATAGCCCTAATGTTAATCATTTTCACTGTCCTCATCGACATGTGTTATCAGATAATATCATAATTCAGTCTGCAATTTCTTTTTAATATGAAATCAACTCTATAATGAAGCAAAAATCCTAATTTAATACCTTAATTAACAACAATCAATCAATATCAATAAATGAGAATGGACAGAACAAGGGAATGAATTTAAATTGGAAGTTTTAACAAGATTCTCAGGGGTCATCCCAGGAATCTCTCAAGAAATTGTGATTGAGTATTTGCTCCCGTCCTAGTATCCTATGTACTAGATTCTATAGCAGGCACGCAGTAGTATAACAAGGATGCTACACTACCACGACATCGCACAACTCGCGAAGTCTGACCTGCATGGGCCACCACTAAAAACGTGTCACGACCCGCACCCGGTTTAGGGGCACGAGTACGTGGGTACGTCCAGCCTACGCCGCAGCATCGGCGGTAGAACGCTGTCTAGGTATTGATACTATCTAACTAATGTCACGCAAATATCCAATCTCCATTAGGAGGCACGGATGACACAAATAAATGAACATATACTCAATCACAGACTAACAGCACGATAAGATTTCGAAACAGAAATTAAAATTAAACACAACACAAGTCCACAAGTAATATTCCAACTCAACAATATCCAAGAATCATCAAATTGCCGGAGACAAATCCGGTACCAAAAATCTACTAAAAGAACTAACTATGAATAATAATTTCCAGCTAGACCTCCTGGAATCACAACTACTACCAAGTCTGCAGCTACTCACCATAAGGTCCATAAAGTGTCGGACAGCGGTCCACTAAGGCATAGTCTGGAAAAATATTTCCAGTCAGGAAGGAGCAAAGTAACACTCTCAAATAACAGTTCCATTAATTGATAATGTCTATAATACATTGAAACATGTCATGCTAGCTACTGAGAAGACAGTGAAATAAATGCAATGGTAATTTAAGAGAGACAGGCAATGTAAAGAGACAGGCAATAGGTAATATGGTACAGTCAGTGCATGTATAAAATGGAAGAACAAGGTACAGTATCATATACGGGTGATGTAGTATATGATTAAAAATAGAGAACTGTAATCTATTCTAGGTGTTTGAAATAGTAGTTTCAAAATGTGATCGACTTGGGACATGTACAGTAGCTACAGGGCCTGGCTAATCATGGGTGAAGAGCATGATTAACACTTATAATTTACAATAAGAGGTTATGATCACATTTCTTACTAACTACCTCCCCGCCCCCAACTAGTACTGTGGATCCAATCATGACACGTCACGAATACACAACATTGTCTAATATATTATGTACAATGCCTAATGTAAATGTCAATGTAATTGTCAATGTAAATGTCAATGTAATGTCGTGTATAATGTCAATACGATAATCAAGGTAACATCTCATGACTGCAGATCCAAGCTATACTAGTCCGTGTAGCACAGTGTCAAAGATTCAGTTGTAACATTTCAAGATCATTGAACTTATAGCTATTATCAAGAATTGGAAATTATCAGAGAATGTACTTGCCTCGGTCCTTAGCTGGTATTTATTGGTGTCCTGTTCCAGAGTATCCCCTGGTAACCAACAGTCCTATAAACACATCACAATATGACATTCGTATCAGGGGCTATACTAACACACAATAGAAATACACTGGCCTTAGGGCTATGCCAGGCAGGGCACTTAGTCAACTAGGGTCATCTAGTAGGACTACATATTTAAATAATCATCTTATTAATTAATTACATATAATTTCCATCAATATCAATAATAGATATATGTATAACTATATACTTTAAAAATAAATAATACTTGCATATAAACATAATAAAATAATACTTGTATGTATATATATATACATAATTCATGAAATATATCTAAAATATATACCAATATAAATTACTTGCTATAGTTGCACATCTTTACCAAAATACGTTCATTTATATATTTGTACATATACCAAAATAGTACGTATTTGATGTGTAATTAGAGAAATGATACTATATTTATACAATTTATATTAATAAATAAATAATATATATATTCATATTTTAAAATACATACATTACCAATCAATTTATATTGAAAATATATGCTAAATATATATATATAATACATGTATACACATATACCAATATTATATTATACACTTTACATTATATACCAATACATATTTATGTATTAACATAAACTAAATAACTATTATATCTATATATATTTTATATATACTATACATTAAATAATATATACAAATACATATACTATTAAACATTAAATTAAATACATATTTATACCCTTTATTTAAATACATAAAATACCCTACCTTTATTATATATACATTTGCAAATTAATTACACTAATTACACATATGCTAATTTCACAATAACTAAATATATAAACAAACATTTATATATATATACATTAGATATATATATATATATACATAAATCAGTATATACTCAATTACCTATACATAGTTATATATACACTAAGATATTTTACAAGTTATTTACATACAATTTATTAAAAATAATTACTATACATATTTATTTTAAATACATACATTTACAAAATATACGTTTATTCATGTATTTCCATTTTCTATTTAAAAATATATATATAGCATATACAAAAATATATTTTTTTTATACATATACCAATAATATATTTATACTAATTAAACAATTAATAAAATAATACTATATACACACTAATATACATATTAATTAGAAATATACATTAAATATATATGTAAACATGTATATACATATGTATATACATATATATATATATAAATATATATATATAAAGAGAAAGAAGGGGAGAAGAAGAAGAGGGCTCACTGTGGGTTGGGCGCCGGAGCACGGCCGCCGGAGTTGGCCGCCGGTGGTGGAGTTGAATGGTGTTGAAGGTGGTGGTGGTGGATATTTGAAGGAGGAGAGGGAGTAGTGGGGTGCAGCAGAGGGGTTCGGCCGGAGCGCCGGTCAGCAGGGAAGTCGGGGAGGATCTCGCCGGAGTTCTGGGTCGGTGTAGGTCGGTGCAGGTCGGAGTGACACGGGCCGCCGCCTGGAAGAAGCAGAGGGAGGTGGAGCAGCCGCTCGCCGGGCTGGGGTCAGCGGAGCCGGACTGAGCAGGGGGTAGCCGCTGCGGGTGCAGCGGCTTAGCCGGTTGGCCGCTCGCCGGAGACGCGCAGGCAACGCCTGCCGGTGCAGAGGGGGCCGGGAAGCACAGTAAGGGGTGGAGTTGAACAGTAAGTTTCCCCCCCCTCCCTTTACCAATATTTGAATTCCAAAAATCAAAACAAAAGAGGAAGAAGAAAAGGAAGGAAAGAGAAGAAGACAAGAAAAGAATAAGAGAAGAAGAAGAAAGGGAATTTCCAACGTAGGAGAGAGGGGCTTGAGGAATTTGGAGGCTTGTGAGGTGGTGTTTTCTAGGTTGCATAGGGATTAGGGTTTGATGGTACAAGTCATTAAATAGGAAGAGAGAGGGTGTGATGTAGGGTGAGGATTTGACCCACTTGAATGAGTGGCTATGATGATTCATGAAATATTAATTCATGTAGGGATGAGGGTTTTTAATTAAAATTAATAGGCTCCCTCATTGATTAAAATAATTAGGTGTTGGCACCTACAATTAAATAATTGTAACTTAGCCCCTTAAATTCGGGAAATTGCACAAACACATGAAATGACGAAAATTGGGCAGGCGATTCGGGGTCCGATATTTTGTAGGGTCAGGGGGCGCTGTAAGATGGGTATGGACTGAATTTGTAGGGCACTGGAATTAAATTGGGATTTAAAAATCAGATAAAATGGTATCCTCAATTTAAATAGAAATAAATGCAAGTTGTGTTCAACAATTAATTAGGAGTACTTGGGGTCAAAATCAGATCAAGTCATCAATACCAATATTGAAGAAGACTCAGAACAGAATATTACCCTAATTTGGGTCGCACGAAAAATAGGTCAAGATGGCTTCCAATTTTCGATTGGAACGCACAACGATGAAAATATGAGTTTTAAAATAAACGTCCGCGACGATTTTTGTGCGGCTAGAAACAATGCACAAGGAGCATAATTATGAGTTGCAAAAATAGCAGAATGGAAGGTGGGCATGTCTAGAGCAAGATTGTGAAATTTGTTGGAAGACAAAAGTCTGGATAGTGCTCCAAATATCGAAGCAAAGGCAATGCGCAAAATATTAAATAAAAAATACAGTAATTAATTATAAACACCAAGAATTAAATTCTAAATAAAATAATAAAATCCAGAATTCTATAATTCGGACAAGGGTTCGTCTACTGGGCTTCTAGGTCTAGTCTGCTGGCTAAAATAAAATAATTTAACACTGCATTTAATTATATATTTAATCACACATCGCACAAATAATTATTTAAATCAATATACTATCATGCAATTAATTAATTAAAATAACATAATATTAAATACTGAAAAAATTCGAAAATTCCCCTGATTTCAGAATGTGGTAGTGACATTTTGACTTATGTATTTGTCATATAAAGTTGATGACTTTATTTTAGCGCTCGACAATCGAAAGAAATTGTTATACCTATAATAAGCAAGCTTGGTAAGAAAATTCTAGTCTTGAAATTTTAATTTTATCCATATTAACTGCATGTGTCTACCGGTATTGAGAATTGCTCCACCGAAGGGGTCGGTGAGCCTGAAAATTCTACGAATGGTTCCTCCTGATGTATATTATAAATTATAAAAAATTTGGGCTCCAGAATACAAAGGAGACTGCCAAAATTTTCAAAGAATTCTAGAGAGACCATTTTTTGAAATTCGAATAATGGGTTATTCTCATTTTAAGACATTTAGCAAGTTATCCGACTTAGGTTCAAACTCTAAAAATCTTAGATGCGAGATTTAGATTTTTGGATGCTTAGGACATACTTGCACGTGCACAAAAGAGTAACAAATTTTTTAATATTTGATATTCCAAGGTAAGGAGTACAAATTCTTTGCCTTCGAAATTTTCTACCAAATAAAATATTACCATTTTAATGTGATGCCATGAGTACACAAAATAGACACACGATTGGATATTTAATGTTTTCGCTAAGATGGAACAATTAACAAAATGTATCCTTGTAAAGTATATGGTTACTGACACATGAATACAAGATACGAATCATACATGTAATTCAACTTAAAATTTTGTGTTAGATAGGAATGTTTGTGATTTGTAGAATTGTATTGGGTGGGAGAGAATATTTGCACCACACCGTCGAAGTCTTGCAATAAATACTTGTTTAAAATTGATCAGTAGTGCCGACATCCGCATGGCCATGCGATGGTTCGAGGTGAGACTTAGCCCACTGCACTTAAGGATTTTTTAGCATCGACTCAAGTAATCCGACACTTGAGGATTTTTTAGCATCGACTCAAGTAATCCAACACTTGATAGGATTTTTGAGCATCAACTCAAGAAATCCGACACTTGTTAAATAATAGAAATAAAACTGGTGGGACTAGAATCTAAGCACCCCCATCCAGAAAATTATCTGATCCCAGATATATGGGATTATTGTCAAGAAAATAGGTGTTGTTGTGATCCAAAAGCGTTCTCTAAATTGCATATGCATATAGAAATTTTGTTTACGATTATGAATGTGATTGTGTTTTTATGTATTGGATACCAAGTAGAGTAGGGTTTAGTTATCTTATTACAAGTATATACTATGTCCAATCTTATGAATTAAATATTATTTTTCTTAGTCATGAAATTCGAGAATCCTATCATTTCTGATTCTAATTTTATTTTATTTATTTTCTCCGTTCTTGACTGAGGGCTTGCATGTCGTTCTGACGACCTAGTTTTGTTCACTAAGAGAAGAAGATAACCCGGAAGAAATGATGCCTTTATATAGCATTGATGAAGTTGATGGATGATAATCTTTTGGGGTAGTTAGCATACTTCGTTTTGTAGCTAAAATATGTAAATTAAAGGTTTTGAAAACTCTGGAAGTCTGATGTGATTTAAGTATCTACAAAGTTAGTATGTAATATATGATAATTTTTCTGGTTGCTCTGTACTTTATCTTAGAATTTACAGGCGATAATCGCAAATACGAATGATAGTGTATCGTATTGGTGTCTAGCCTGGAGATCTATTCACATGCCTGATTACCGTATATTGGGAGCGGGACATGACACGTCTTTTAGTGGTGGAGCAGTATTTCAATAAAGTTATTTAAGGGATAATATCTTAACCATGTTTGCACCTTAGAATAAAAATTATAGGATGTCTTTTTCATTTATGGCTGCATTTGAAACTTTACTTGAGGTTATTAATTTAAGATTTTCTGGGGTGTAGGTTGTCACGCCCAGTCTCAAAAAATGTAGGGCTAGAAATACGTAGCATGACAGTCGTATGTATATGACAAATCTATGTGTTAAAAAATTATAACATATACGTAAATCATAACATATACGTACGCTGTAATATGAATAATTATTCACAAGTGGAACATATATTGTCAACACATGTCACAGACATCTATATCTCATCCACAACACAAGAAAAGGAATATCAAAATATATAACTAAAAGTCTCAAATATGAAGTATCAAGAATAATAGTCGGGTGGAGACAAATCCACTACCAGTCGACTATAGCAAAACTAAAATGATTGAGGAGATTAAAACCCCATTATAAGATAATGTCAAATAAAAGAACAACAACGAAGATATCCATCAACAATGAGCTATCACTGGTCCTCAAAAGGTAAGACCTCCTCAACAGAGAATGATGCATCAAGTCTGGATCCGTACTCCTGTGGATACTCCTCTATACCTGAAAATAGACCAGGTCCTCAGAGGAAAGTAACAAGATACATAGAAGCATGACATTAAAGTACTAAAAATAAACATCCAAAGGTCGCCTAATCATCTATGTAAATGCATTTTGAGAATAACTTTCTAACACGTGGGCTATCTGGCTAAACTGGGATTGGCATGATTCTCTTGGAGAATCAGGGGCCTAAAAATTATAACATCTGTCAGACGTCAGAGGCCACCTGTAAATAATATAATATAAGGGTCATCTGACCACGCATCTCCGGCGGAGCATATGGATTACAAAAGGAAAAGTGTATAGGAGTCCAAATGCCTTACTTGTTATTCTCCCCACCCCATGCTCTATTCATTCACATCTATGACACGATGAGACCTCTAATAACTGTCAAGTCTTCTAACATGCATTACTATCCGCAATTATTCCCTATCCGTCGTACGTCCCATACGTACATGTGGCCAACCCCTCACGCAAGTCAGTATCCTAATGAGACTTACACTCGTGTAATAAATGTGTCACGGTCAATAAAATATAAGAATACCTCAACATCATGGGGTGGTCTCGTAAAACTAGGTCAACATGCATAGTATAAATAAGTGACAAAAGACGACGTAACCGTCGTTGCACCCAAGTTATTCTTGGACGCGCAGTTTATATAGCAGTTTAAAATATATGAAACTAAACAACAGGAAATATGCAAGCAAATAAGGAATTTAAATAATAGTACAATGGCAAGGTATACTTGCCTGACAAACAAGCTGTGTAATGTAAGCATCCAGACGTCAAGCATAAGGGATCAGGAACCACTATCTCCGAATGAATATTTTCGGATGTTGAATAAACATCATCAACGTCTCTAAAATTAGCAAGATAGTCAGAAAACTATACCCTTTCGTCCAATTTGAACACAGGGGCAAAAGAATAATTTTGGGTCAAAGCGGGGTCCACATGTGGGCCACTTTGCACCAAAAAATATGCCAGGGGTAAAAGTCTCTAAATGGGACAAATTATAGGTCAAATAAATCCTAAACGACGACACAAACTCAAATGTATGTCCAATTTTGGATTTTGGTGATCCGATCACAAATTCGCCCTTCAAGTCAAACCTTGGGGTTCGCGAATAGGTGGTTTGGTCAACTGTCTCAGAATCACACGAAACTTGGGTCGCAGGACCAACGTGATACCACATATCCGTTGGCACAAGTTTCATGTCGATCCAACGATCGCACCCAAACTAATAGGATAATTTGCAAACCACTGATACAATAGAACTTTTACGGACATAGTTTGATTCCGATGCGCAGACACATCCAAATCAACTTTCGTGAAATTTTGCATGTCAGAAAATACCATACGCGTCTTTTGGTGCAACTGGTATATGATATAGTGATCCAGTTTGTCAGAACGTACTCCGTATCACAAGTTTCTAAGTTCTTGAAGATTATTTTTTGTAATTTTAAATCTAAAATTTTGCACAGAACTAATGATCAAATATACGCAAATAATAGGTCGTTTCAATCTTGGTTATATTGACTTCGTGTTAAAAAAAGAAAATCAAATTTTTGTTGGGCTGATTGGGAGAAAATTGCCTTCCAAAATAGTATATTGGTTTCGAAAATTGTCAATTCACATATATCTAAAATAATAATTTTTCAGAAAGTTTCGGATAAATTTAAATCAGAAATAGAGTGGTTCGAATAAAACTACTTGAAGACATTAGAAGGTATTCATGTTGTGGTTCAATCTAAACAACTGGATCAAAATTTGGTCGTGCATGTAGGAAGAAATTGGGTTCGGGATATGGGTACCTGGTTAAGGTTGTTGTGGGTCGCGCGCGACTCCAGGTGGCTTCGACGGTGGTCGCCTGGCGATCGGCGGTTGGTGAGGACGGCGGAGAGGTCGACGAAGGCGAGAGGGGGTCTGGGATAGTCGCTCGTTGGTTAGGGTTAGGGTTTTCGTTAGTTTGCATATATATATATATATATATATATATATATAGTCAAATAGGGGCGCTCGAGGGTGGTCGGGTCGGTCGTGATCCGCGGGGGGGGGGGGGGGAAGGAACTTTTGTTGTTACTGGTGTTGTTGCTTAGTTGTTTAGGTATTTTTTTTGTTATTATTTTTCTTTTCTTTTCTTATTCCTTTGTCTTATTATTATATATACACATATATATTTTCTTAACTAATTAATTATTTTATTTTTATTTTTATTTTTATTATTACTATTATTATTATTATTATTAGTATTATTCCTAGAAAAATAATAATAATAATAATTATTATTATCTTTATTATTATTCGCGAAAGCTATTATTACGTGTTTTTAAAATTTAACATCTAATATATTATTAATCTACTATTATGCTACCCTCATGTACTGTCATACGTATAAAACTAAGTATTTAAATTTTAATTATTAATTAAAAATTTTAGGGTGGTTATATTCTACCCCACTTAAAGAAATTTTGTCCTTGAAATTAAAACTATCGCATGGTAGGAAATAAAAATATTATGCGGTAGAAAGAACAAAGTAAAATCATACCTTGCTTCTCGAAAAGATGCGAAAAATGTTTGTGCATGTCATCCTCGCGCTAACAAGTGGATTCTCCTGGCGAATGATGTCTCCATGCCACGCGAACCAAAGGAATAGACTGATTCCTCAACACCTTCTTTTGGCGATCAAGAATCTCCACGGGTTGCTTTTGGTATGACAAGCTCGGCCCAATGGTGATCTCGGAGTGGCCGAGCACATGACTGATGTCTGCCACATATCGCCTTAGTTACGACACATGGAATACATCATGCACTCCCTCAAGTGAAGTTGGTAGTGTCATCAGATACGCAACTTCTCCAACTCGCTTTAACACGTCAAATGATCCAATGTACCTTGGACTCAATTTGACGTGTCCCCCAAAGCGAATAGTGCCTCAAGTTGGCGGTATCCACAAGAAGACATGATCGCCTTTCTTGAACTCCAAAGGACGGAGATGAATATCTGTCAACTGCTTTTGCCTGTCTTACGCGGCTCGCAAGTACCCATCTTCCTCTTTACCTTCTCCACAGTACTAACAACCAACTCTGGCCCAAAGATCTGACATTCTCTCACGTCGCTCCAACACACGGGTGACCTACACTTTCTTCCATACAAAGCTTCAAACGGAGCCATCTGTATGCTTGCTTGGTAGCTATTATTGTAGAAAAACTCCACAAGATGTATATGGTCCTCCAATGATCCTCCAAAATCTAACATGCATGCCCGCAATATGTCCTCCAGCGTTTGAATAGTACGTTCTGACTTTCCGTCTATCTGCGGATGATAATACGTACTGAACTTCAGACGACTCCCAAGACTCTCCTACATGCTCCTCAAAAAGTGAGATCTAAAACGTGAGTCCCTGTTTGACATAATGCTAACCAGAATACCATATAATCTCACGATCTGCTTTATGTATAAGTCAGTCAAAGCTTCTGTAGACTAGCCAACTCGAAAAGGCAAAAAATGAGTGGATTTGGTGAGTCGATCTACAATCGCCCAAACAATATCTCGCCCATTTGGACTCTTCGGAAATCCTGTGACAAAGTCCATAGTGATATGCTCCTACTTTCACTCAAGAATCGGAAGTGGTTGTAGTAAACCTGCTGTCCTCTGGTGTTCAGCCTTGACCTACTGACACACCAAATATTTGGCCACAAAGCAAGCTATCTCCCTCTTCATCCCAGGCCACCAAAAATTTTGTTGCAAGTCGCGATACACCTTGGTGCCTCTAGGATGAATAGAATATATCGAACTATGTGCCTCTGCCATGAGTTTTTGCCAAAGCTCTCCATTGAAAACATATAGACGATCACCATATCTCAATGTTCCATCAACATGAATGCACAATCCTGTCTGCTCTCCTGCCTCGGTCCTCTCTCTCAACCTCCTGAACCTAGCATCTGTAGGTAAAGCTGCCCGAATTCTCTCTATTAGCAACGACTGTACTTGCAAGTTGGCTAGTGTCCGGTCTGATCCGGGTAATACAACCTCTATGCTAAGATCTTGCAAGTCCTCCAATAACTCCCTCTATGTCATCAAGAATAATGTCATAGGCTTGTGGCTTAACGTATCTGCTACTACGTTATCCTTGCCCGGGTGATAATGCGTACCTCTATCTCGAAATCCTTTATCAATTCAAGCCACCATCTTTGTCTCATATTCAGCTCCTTTTGCGTGAAGACATACTTGAGGCTTTTTTGGTCAGTATAGATCTCCACTCGTTCCCCATATAAGTAATATCTCCATAGCTTCAGGGCAAAAATAATGGCTGCAAGCTCCAAGTCATGAGTTGGATAATTTTTCTCATATACTCTCAACTGTCTAGATGCATACGCAATCAACTTGCCATGCTGCATAAATACGCATCACAATCCCTTCCCCGATCCGTTGTTGTAAATCACGTAACCTCCTGATCTTGATGGAATAGTCAATACTGGTGCTGTGGTCAGTCACATTTTTAACTCTTCAAAAGTGGCTTAACACTCATCCGTCCATATGAACTCTCGGTCCTTGTACATCAACCGAGTCATAAGATCTGCTATCCTTGAGAAATTTACCATGAACGTCAGTAATATTCCACAAGTCCAAGGAAACTTCTTACCTCCGATGTTGATGTATGGACGGGCCATGTCTCAACTGTCGAGATTTTTTTGGATCTACTGAGATACCATCTCCAGTGACGACATGCCAAAGGAAAGAGACCTTATTCAAAAAGAACTCATATTTGCTGAGTTTTGCATATAACCGCTCTCTCCTCAAAGTCTCTAAGACAATCTGCATGTGATTCTCATGCTCCTCGTGGCTCTTCAAAAAGATAAGGATGTCATCTATGAAGACAACCATGAATTGGTCCAAATACTGATGGAAGACTCGATTCATCTGAAGGACCGTGAGGTAAGTCTAGAGGGGGGTGAATAGAGTACAACGGAATAATCTATCCAATTTAAGATTTTAGAATGAAGGAAGTTGCTAACTAATAGTGTATATAAAGACAGTAAAGTAAAGCAGTAAAGTAGATAGAGAAAGCAAACGCAAACACCAAGATGTATACTGATTTTCCTCTGAGAGGACTAGTCCAGTCTTGAGAACTCAAGCTCAGAGTTTTATCCACTATAATTACCAATAGTGAATCACAAGCTTTGATCCGAAGGCTTGCCATTTCTTACACCACGAGATTTTATCTGAAGTCTCGCAACTTAACAGCTTGAGAGAGAGAGAGAGAGTAACTGATGGAAAAAAGCTCTTTACAACTCAGAAGACTTCTAGACCGAGATCTCACTTGGCACTAGGAAGGATAGGGAGTTCCTCTTTGAGATGGGAAAGTTAAGGCTTTAGGGGTTTGCTCACAATAGGATCGAAGACTTGAGAATGGTTGAGTGAGTAAGAATGAATAATTCTAATCCTATTTTAGGGTATAGGCAAACATAATTCGACCAGAATTCAGATGGAGTTTTATTCAAATTTCCAACCATTGGGCCAAGAAATCAGGAGCTATTGAACTTGTTGATTTTATACCAAAACGGTAACCGAGTTTGGTCCAAGTTTGGCACGAGTTCGGCCCGAGTTTGGTTTCTTAGTATGGTAGACTTTGTAAATGAATGTGGCCTAATTTGGTGGATAGGTTCTTTGGTTCATTTGAGTGGACTAGGTATCTGGTTTAGTTAACTATCAAAATCAAGTTTACTGAGATTGGATGGGCCAACAATGTCCTTTATTTTGATAATTGACAAATTATGAATGATACTGCAAGTCTTTGATATGCAAGGCTCCCCCGTAACTGTGGAACAGTTGATATAATGAAGACATGGTCTGTCAAGTATCGTCTTGTATACTAGTATCATGCATGTCTTTCTCCCCCATTGTTATTTGATCAAAATGGCATTCTCCCCCAAAATCGGTGAGATGACAAGAAAAATAAGAGAGTAAAGTGTATACAGGATAATATATAATAACAAAAGAAAACTTACGTTTAAACTTTTATTCATTTGAAAGAAAGCATACAAAAGTGGATGTATAGTGGAAACATCATAGTAGAGCATCTAAAAGTAAACTTTTTAAACATTTAAATCCATTGAGTAACTAGTTATCATGTTCATCATCTTCATCATCCGGTTCAACTATTCTGTTTGGATCAAAGAAGGCATCAGCTGAATCCAAATATCGCTGAACATATGTGTGATCAATACGAAATCCTTGTTGATTCGATTTTCGGAGAATCGAAAAAGGTCCGGCTGGGTGCTTCGGTAGGGTGTACTGGATGTCTATCAAAGTGTTGTCAAGTTCCTGAGTCTGAAGAGTTTAGAAATGATTAATAGCAAGATTTCTTATATCTTCTTGGTGGAAGCGATCACGCAACAGATTAAAAATAGACTCTAAGATTTATGGTTGTTCATCAACAAGAGGGACAGAATTAACAGGATGAGTGTTGGAGTTTGATGATGAGTTATAAGATAGAAGTATAGTTGGCTCAAATCTTCGAATTCTATTGAGGTATAAAGGTTCCTCAAGATTTGGACAAGTATCCAAAGAAATGTCAAAATAGTTGAAAATGGTTGACAAGTACATGGCGTATAGTAGTGGACGCCCTTTCTTGCGACATTGAACCATTTGAGATAAGATGGTCTGTGGAACATTAAAATTTATGCCAAAATACAAGTGATATAAAGCTGATATTTATAGATAAGAGACCTCATTAAAGTAAGTCTTCTTAGGTAGAAAAGTTAAAAAGATATTACGATGTATTTTAAAGAAGTGACCATTCAAATATCTTGCATAAAATTTACCAGTGGACATTCAAGAGGGTGACAAAGGATATTCTTGAAAGAATCTAGGGTTAAGTCATGGTCGAATTGAACTTGCGTGATGTTGACTAAGGTTTGTCCATCAGCGGGAATGCGTAGGATTTTACCCGTCATTCGCATCGAATTCAATTGGAATGACACGAACTCTAGATGAAATAGTATCATGTTTATATGTTAAGTTACAATAGAATATTTGAATAACATTGGTATAAATCTTGGTACATGTCTTAACAAATTCTTCAAGTTGAAGTTTTTGAAGAGTAGGTAGATAGTCTATGTGTTAGAAAAAAAAATTAATAGGATAGCCAAAACAGATGTGTCTCTTGGAGTGGTCATTAAACCAATCATTTGAAATTTTGAGGCTTCGAAAGGTGAACCGTCGAATTCTCCTATGTTTGGCATAATGGGACAGAAAAGAGAGTCGAAAAAGGAATCATGTTTCCTTTTAGGGGCCATTGGGAGAGGATGTAGGAGGAAAAGCTAAGGTTTATTTGTGGAGGAGGAATGATTTTCGTTGGTCTGAATGAATGAACAACGAAATAATCTATATATAGAGTAGCAGAAACCTAAATTATGAACAGAATTAAATAACATAGGATATTCTGGAATTAAACTAACCGAGTTCAGTCCGAGCTCGGCCTGAGTTTGGTCCAAATTTTGGTGACATTTATTTTCAGAATCTCAATGTAACTTTAATCGATATTATGCCTTTCTTGACTTGATATAAATACAGAATAATAAGTATTGAACTTAAATCGTACGTTTTTAAGAGTTTAAATCGTCTTGGAGTAGCTATAGAGGCCGGATCCCAGCTAGCGGTGGTCCAAAGATACTTAAATACCGTTTTGCTTAAGGTTATTTATAACTTTTTGACAGAAGGGCCCTATCGGCTTGTATCAAATTTTTTTAAAACTTTTTAAAAAGTGTGACAAAAATTTTATAAAGCATCTTATGATTCTTATATTTTATCAGAATCCAAAAGACCTAATTCTCGACGGATAAAGTTGAATCGATCTTCAGCTAAAGGTTAGTAAAGATGTCTGCTAATTGATGTTCCGTGTCCACATACTCTAAACAAATATCTTCGTGTAAATGAAGATCCCTTAAAAAATAATGACGGATTTATATGTGCTTTGTGCGTGAGTGACATACTGGATTTTTGGTGAGATTAATGGTGCTAGTGTTATCACAGAAAATAGGAATGTTCTTATAGTATAGATTAAAGTCTTCTTGGGTTTGCTTCATCCATAAATTTGAGCACAACAACGTCCTGCGACAATATACTCTGCCTCAGTTGTTGATAATGCAACAGAATTTTGTTTGTTGCTAAACCAGGAGACTAGAGACTTTTCTAGAAAATGATACGTGTCGCTAGTGCTTTTTTAATCGACTTTGCATCCAGCAAAATCAGCATCCGAGTAACCAGCAAGGTCAAAGGACGTGGTTTTGGGATACCGTAAGCCTGCCGACAAAGTCCCTTTAATGTATCTAAAAAATTTTTAACTGCGCACAAATGTAATTTTCTAGGATTAGCCTGATATCTAGCACAAAGACATACAACAAACATATTGTCTGGGCGACCAGCAGTTAGATATAACAAACTACCAATCATACCTCGATACTTACGTATGTTTGTTGGTTTACTGCTTTCATCAAGGTCAAGCTTAGTAGATATTGCCATTGGATTTTTGATAGGCTTTGCATTGTCCATGTCGAACATTTTGAGCAAATCCTTCATATACTTAGCCTGATGGATAAAAGTTCTGTGTGGATCTTGCTTGATTTGCAATCCTAGGAAAATAGTCCGTTCTTCCTTCATGCTCATCTCAAATTTACCCTGCATACAGTTAGCAAACTCGTTACTTAGCATCTCATTAGTAGATCCAAATATGATATCATCAACATATATTTCTACTAATAACAAAGAATCAGCTGAAGATTTTATAAAAATGGTAGTATAATTTTTTCCTTTTAAAAAATCATTTCCAAGTAGAAAGAGGCTAAGACGTTCATACCAAGCACGAAGGGCTTGTTTGAGTCCGTATAGAGCCTTTCGTAATTTGAATACGTGGTTAGGGTGTTTGAAATCTTCAAAACCAGGGGGTTGTTTGACAAAAAACATCTTCTTTGATAACACCATTTAGAAAAGTACTTTTAACATCCATTTGAAAAAGTTTAAAGTTATGAAAACTAGCAAAAGGGCAAAGCATTCGGATAGATTCAAGTCTAGCAACAGGAGCGTAGGTCTCATCGTAGTCAATACCTTCCTCTTTGTTGTATCATTGAGCTACGAGACGTGCTTTGTTACGGGTAACTGAACCATCCTCATTTAATTTATTTCAGAAAACCCATTTAGTACCAATAATCTAATAATTATTAGTTTTAGGAACAAGTTCCCAAACTTGATTACATTCAAATTGGTTGAGTTCCTCTTGCATAACAGAAATCAAAAATTTATCAGCAAAAGATTTATCAGTATTTTTAGTTTCTATTTGAGAAATAAAAGCAATTTTTGCAATGATATCTCTATTTGAGGAACGTGTAGTTACACCTTTTTGATACATCACCTATTACCAAGTCCTCCGGATGATCTATAAAGAACTTTAGTCTCCTTGGTAGACTTTTCGGATGACTTGTACTGTTTGTATCTTCTGATGTCTTGTTGGTTGCGGGTTGACTACCTTCATCGTCGCTGTCGTTTAGTGCTTGAGTGTTGTGTTCATCAAATATAACATTAATTGATTCTTAAACAGTCAATAAGGTTTTGTTGAATACTCTGAATCCTTTATTTTTGGCGGCATAACCTAGAAAAATACCTTCATCGGCCTTGGAGTGAAAATTTTCTAGATTATCTTTGGTATTAAGATGTTCCGCTCCAGTCCTAAAATACCGAGGGACTAGTCACGTGGCAATGACTAGCAGCACAATTCCAATGGCCAAACCCAATTTAATGGACCCGTTAGAGGGCACTTAAGCTATAATAAATATAAATACAAGTCTACATCATCAGTCACAATATATAATTCTAATCTCATCCACAAAAAATAATTATAATATAATATGATAGACCAATCAAGGTAATAAATAAAAGAAAATAGTCTATCATCAAGTCCGCAGTAGTAGTTTCTCGGGGAATAACCTGACAAAATAAGAAAGAGAATAACATCAACACATATGTCCATAAGTTCAAGTCCAAGTATGAAGTAATAATAAGCATAAATAACTGAATAAGTAACTGAGTACTCAGGAGAAATCCTCTGGCACAACCTCATCTTCTGGTGCCAGTTCTGTTCCAGTGTCAGCTCCTGTCCAAAAAACCTTGGGGTAATCCTCCTCTGCTGTACCTGGGAACATAATTCGGATCCAGGTCCTCAGGGGACATAGCAAGGTACAAGAAACACTCAAGCTAAATAAAATGCAGTAAATAAAATAAATCCTCAGGGCAAGCTATGTAACCAGCTAAATAAAATACAAATAAGAGTATCACTAGTACTCAGACTGAGACCACTACAGGCTCTGGGTCGGGGAGACCATAACAGCAAGTAGTATCACGTAGGGCCAGTAAATGTGCCAAACTCTGATACAGAGACTAAAGTACCTCCCGTAGTATAGTTTATATATAAATAATCATCCTGTAGCATGTGTGTCTCTCCCCACCCAATGTAACCTCATGTCTCATGTCCACAATGTCTCATGTCAATAACACGTAAGATCATGACCTCTAGCTAGTACAATGAGTCATAATGATATATCTATATATACAAGTCTCATATCACGAATCCTGTAGGCCTATACAGAATCATCATGAATAACTCAAGAAAGATTCTTTCACATGAAATAGTATCAAGTGTCCTACGGTATGGCATACTTGGTAAGCAAGCACGTAAAAATAGGATCATGGAATCAACTTTCTAAATGACGTTATACGACTCCGCGTACGACGTCGACACCCGAATCTTGTCCGAACGCTAAGCAACGTCTTACGGTCCTAGGTTGAATAGGTACATCACAGAGGTTTTTATATAAAAATAACACAAGAAAATAATATAACAAGATCTCTGCAGGTTTGGCAATATACACTTGCCTGGGCTCTGAACTCTGTCAACTACTCTTGTAAAAGTGAAACCTCCAAGTACGCCTCCGGATGTTGAAACAAATATTACCAATATTTTTGGAATATATAAAATAGCTAAGATTGACTACTCATAAGTTCAATTTGGACACATTGGCAGAATTAACAGTTTTGGGTCAAAGCGGGGTCTACATGTGGCCTACTTTGCACCGAAAAATATGCCAAAGATAAAAATTTTTAAATTTAGCAAACTTAGTGTCTACGAATCCAAAATAATGATACGAACCCAACGGAATATCTAGAACTGGATTCCGATGAGCCAGTCAAAAAATCACCCGTCAAGTAGAATCGTGGGGTCCGTGAAACGGTGTTTCGTCAACGTTCTCAAAATCGAACCAAACTTGGGTCACAGGACCAGTGTAATATTGTGAATCCGATGGCGCAAGTTTTATTGCGAAACGACAAGCACACACGAAGATAGGACAAGTGTCAGAATAGGTTGATACGGTATTTTTTAACGGATACGCGTTGATTCCGGTGTGTACGCACATCAAAATCAAGTTCTGCAAAATCTCACACGTCCGCATTAACGATACACACCTTTCGGTAAAATTCTTACATGACGAAGTCGCCTCGTTTAGCGGGACGCACCCCGAATCGAGAAAATTTGATTTTACAAAATCAAGTTTTTGACAGATTTCAGCATTAAATAAATCACAGCATAATTCGAATTAAAAGAAAGTGTTTAAAGAGATTAAAACTAGGTTATGCTATCTAAAAATTTGTTCAAGTAGAATTTTAGTATTCTGTGCCGTTATGGAGATAATGAAACTTAAACATGCATACCTGGAACTATTTTTTATCTTAAAACTAAATCATTTTTTTCCTATTTTGTGTCATGGTTTTCGATCGACACAAGACATGATAAACTAAACTATTTAAACAGGGTTCATGGGGGTCATGTGGTCTTCACATAGGATTCGACGATTAATTATTTGGTTTGCTGTGTAGGGAGAAACAGAGATGGGAAGAAGGGTACCTCATTTAGCTTTACTACTCGTGACTTTGGGGCGGGCTGTTCGCGACGGCGCATGACGGCGGTCGACGGTGGTGGGCGACGGTCGGCGGTGGTCGTCTGGAGGTAGAAGAAGGCTGCTGGTGGTGGTCTGCTCTGATGGTGTTATATATAGGGTGTGAAAGGGGGTTTCGGAAAGGGAAAAGAGGGGTCGGGTGGGTTTCAGGTAAGAGGAATCAGAAGGGGGGTCGAATATTGTAGCTGTAGGGGTATTACAGTAGCCGGGGGGTCGGGGCTGTATCGGGTTTGGGTTTAAGGTTTAGGGTTTAGGGTCTAGGGTTTGGGTGCGGGTATGGATTTCTTATTATTATTATTATTAATATATATATATATATATATATATATATATATATATATATATATATATATATATATATAGCCAACCTCAAATAATTTTCAGGAAAAAGCTACAATACTTTAAAATAGTTTTACACCCAAAAATATATTTTTTGTGTAATATTTGTAATTAATTAAATACATATAATTATCTGTCCATGAATTTATATTATTTTAATTAGCTAAAATTAATAAAAATTCTCCCTTAAGTACATAATACCAATAATAAAATTTAAAATCAAAAAATCAGGGGGTTTACATAAGAATAAAATATTTGCAGCCAAAAACTTTAAAGTAATTAATTATGGGGATTCTACCAAACCAAAGTTCATAGGGGTTTTTCTTCGATATAGGTCGAATAAACACTCTATTCAAAATATGGCATGAAGTACTTACAGCTTCAGCCCAAAAGTATTTTGGAAGGTTATACTAATTTAACATGACTCTAGCCATATCGCCAAGAGTTCTATTTTTTTGCTCTATAACACCATTTTGTTGTGGAGTTCTAGGACAATAAAATTCATGAGAAAAACCATTTTTATTGTAAAATCTTTTCAAATCACAATTTTTGAATTCGCCTCCATGATCACTTCAGATACGAGTAATCATAAAATCTTTTTTGTTTTGAACCTATTTGCAAAAGTGACAAATTCAGAAAATACTTTATTTTTATTTGCAAAAAAATATACCCATGTGTATATAGAAAAATCATCAATAATAACATAAGCATAAAGCTTACCACTAAGACTGACGACTCTACTGGGTCCAAACAACACATATGCAAGAGTTGGAGAGGTCTAGAGGTACTTACAGAGTTGATTGATTTAAAAGAAGATTTAGTAGCTTTATTCTTTTCACAGTCAGCACATACCATATCTTTCTTGAAAATAATCTCTGGTAAGCCTCTTACGAGTTTCTTTGTAGATAGTCTTGCAATAGTGTGCATGTTTACGTATATCCTAGACGTATATGGCATAGCCAGCTGTCATCTTTGTTGGCGTATAGATATTTGCCTGCATTGTCAGTATCTTTTACAAGATAGTAAATATATATATTGTCTCCCCTGATCCCTTCAAGATAACCTTACCAGTGGATCTTTCATAAATAGAACATTTATTTTTAACGAAGTTAATACCGTAACCATGGTCAGTTAGATGACTGATGCTAAGTAGGTTGTGTTTTAATTCTGTTACTAGACCAACATCTTTTATGACAGGATAGGGAGGAACACCTATATTATCATTACCAGTAATGTATCCTCTGAGGTTATTGCCGAAGGAGACATAACCTTCTTTCTTTGTCGATAGTATTGCAAATATGTTAGCATCACCAGTCATATGTCATGAGCAACCACTATCGAGAATCCACTTGCTTCTAGCATGAGAGGGTTGGCCCACCTACAAAATGAGTTGTAGATGTAATCCTTGGTACCCATTTTTCTGAGGGTCCTGCTCTGTTAGTTTTTGGTACCCATGCATAAACATTCATATCTACTAATTTTCTTATTCTACAGAATCTAGATATATGTCCTTTCTTACCACAGTAGTGACATATAGCTGTGTGATTGATGCTTGGTTCAACATGATAAATATGATTGTGTGAAGCAGTTTTTTGTGGTCTATGTGGATATAATACATGATTGTGTGGGATATTTCTTTGTGGTCTTCTATTATAGAATGCATGATTATGTGGAATATTTCTTTATGGTCTTCTATAATAGAATGCATGATTGTGTTTGGTCTATGTGTATGATGATTGCATGAACTGTTATGCATGTAGGTAGGAGCATGACTGTGAGTGTTCTTTTGTCTTGCTACGTATCTCGTGTTAGGTTGGGCGGAGGTTTGTTTGACCTGTTTACCCAATCTAATCTCTAACTTTTTATAGGTAGCATATACTTCATCATATTTAGCAGTGAGAGCATCTATTCTACGTGCAACAATGGAATACTTCTTCTTTTCAGATTCGAGTTCTTTCTTAAGTTTAGCGTTCTCCTGAGAGCGCTTGTCAAGACTGGCAAGTGCCTCGTGGAGTTTAAGCTTAAGTCTAGAATTCTTGTCTGAATCGTTTGAGGTATCATTTACTTCACTTAGTTGAGATGTTAGTCTCTCTAATTCAGTTTGACATTATTGAACATCTTTCTTAGCATGCCTGTACTTATTTTTAAGTTTTCTAAAATCATCAAGCAGATCACTAAAAGCATTACCTAGCTCATCAGAAGAAAAATTATCATAAGAGTTGTTATCCGTTACCTGATCAGCTAATGCCATGAAGCATAGGTTTGCTGCTTCTCAAAGATTCTCTTCTTCGGATTCACTAGCTTCAATTTCGTGCCAAATACTAGTATTTGCATATTTTCGTGATGATGTTCTCTTAGATGAGTAATTATGGCAATTTTCTTTTCTTAGGGCTGGACAATCTTTCTTTATATGCCCTGTCTTCATACAGTTGTAGCATATAGGCTCTTCATCACTGTTGTCAGTTGGCTCCTTCTTCTTTGATTTCTCAAGCTTTAGAAATTTTCTGAAGTTTCTGGTGGTCAGGGCAACTTTCTCATCTTGAGACTCATTATCGTCGGAGTTATAGTTGGTGATTTTTTGTGATATGCCTTTAGAGCGATCGTCTTCTCCTTGGGAGTGAGTTCTTTAAATTCCATGAGATCCAGCTCGTTAGTCATCAGCTTGCCCATGAGCGTCTCGAGGATCATTGTTGTAAGATCATTCCCTTCTATTATTGTAGTGGCCTTGGAATTCCAATTCTTGGTGAGTCCCCTGAGTACCTTGCGAATATTCTCATGATTGTTGTACTCCTTGCCAAGTGATAATAGAGGGTTGAAGATGTCAAGGAATCTTATGAACATTTGAGTAATCGTCCCATTTTGCTCCATCTTGAATGCTTTATACTCTTGTGTTAGACGATTTATTTTTGATTCCTTCACTTGGGAGGTTCCTTCATGAGTGACCTCAAGAAGTTTTCATACTTCGTACAAAGTTCTGCAAGTGGAGACCCTGTTAAATTTAATGCTGTCTACAAAACAAAATAGAGCGTTAATAGATTTAGCATAAAGACTAGCTTATTTTTTCGGTGTCTGTGTACTTATCATTAGGCTTCTCTACAAGGTTATCATTAATAAATATTTTAGGTGGCTTCTTGTATCCTTCTACTACTACAACCCAAAGATCAAAATCCAGTAACTTTAGATAGAAGATCATACGTGTCTTCCAGTACGTGTAGTTAGTACCATCAAATAAGGGTGCCCTATTTATGGACTGGCCTTCACCATTGTTGGTGTGGATAGATCTAACAGTTGCCATAAATCTCTTAGGATGTTAAGCCAAATATTAAGAGAACTAGCTCAAATACCAATTGAAGGACCGTGAGGCAACTTTAGAGGGAGGTGAATATAGTGCAGCGGAATAATCTACCAAATTTAAGATTATCAGAATAAAGTCAGTTGATAACTAACAGTGTATATAAAGACAATAAAGTAAAGAAGTAAAGTAGAGAGGGAAAGCAAACGCAAACACCAAGATATATACTAGTTTTCCTCTGAGAGGACTAGTCCAGTCCCGAGAACTCAAGCTCAGAGTTTTATCCACTATAATCACCAATAGCGAATCACAAGTTTTGATCCGAAGGCTTGCCACTTTTACACCACAAGGTTTGATCTGAAGTCTCGCAACTTCACAGATTGAGAGAGAGAGAGTAACTGATGGAACAAAGCTCTTTATAACTCAGAAGAATTCTAGATCGAGATCGCACTTGGCACTAGCAAGGCTAGGGAGTTACTCTTTGAGATGGAAAAGTTAAGGCTTTAGGGGTTTGCTCACAATAGGATAGAAGACTTAAGAATGGTTGAATAAGTAAGATTGAAGAATTCCAATCCTATTTATAGGGTGTAGACAAACATAATTTGGCCAGAATTCGGACGAGGTTTAATTCAAATTTTTAACCGTTGGGCCAAGAAATCAGGAGTTATTGAACTGGTTGATTTCATACCAAAAGGGTAACAGAGTTCTGTCCGAGTACAGCACGAGTTTAGTCCGAGTTCGGTCTCTTAGTATGGTAGACTTTGTAAATGAATGTGGCCTAATTTGGTGAATAGGTTTTTTGGTTCATTTGAGTGGACTAGGTATCTGGATATAGGTACTTGGAATTTGCCAGTGCGACTAAGCTTACATTAGTTCTAGACCCAAATAAATGAAAGATTATATTTGAATAGACATAATACATACGACATATAAAAGCAGTGTTGAAGCTTCAGATCGTGATATATCAATACATGGTTTAGTTAACTATCAAAATTAATTTGACTGAGACCGGATGGCCCAACATCATCAAGTCCATAAAGATAACTGGAGCATTGGTCAATCCAAAGGGCATGACTAGAAACTCGTAGTGTCCATATCTTGTCATGAATGCGGTCTTCAGAATGTCCTGCTTCCATACCTTCACCTGGTGATATCCCGATCTTAAGTCTATCTTCGAGAATACCTTGGATCCACTAAGCTGATCAAATAAGTCATCAATACGTGGTAGAGGGTACTTATTCTTCACATTCATAGCATTCAAGGCCCTGTAGTCAATGCACATGCGCGCTGACCCATACTTCTTGGGTACAAATAATATTGGAGCTCCCTAGGGTGATGCACTCGGTCGAATGAAGACTTTCTCCTCTAACCCCTTCAACTGCGCCTTCAGCTCATCCATCTCCTTCTTCGCCAGTCTATAAACATGTGATGCTATAGGTGCTGCTCCTTGGGTCAACTCAATCGGGAATTCCACCGCTCTATCCGAAGGTAGCCCTGGCAAATCTTCTGGAAAGATATCTTAAAACTATGAAATGATAGGGTGATAAATGACGTCGTCCAATGCCATCTGAGCACCATCATGCATATCAATGGATCATCGTGTAAACTCGAGCTCTGGCTGGCCTGGTACTCTAAAGAGGATGCTTTCTTCGAAGCAATCGAATAAAGCATGATACTTGCTTAGCCAATCCATCCCAAGAAAAAACATCAAAGTTCAGTATAGGAAAGACTAAGAGTCGAGCTTTCATCTCTCTGCCATGAATCACTACAAAATAAGATCTACAAACATGGCTAACAGGTACAACTCCTCCTGAGTTGCCGAGTCATCTGCAGTGATGGTGAGGGTAACAACATATCTCACGGGGGAAGGAGAGCATTAGAACTGATTCAAGGTAGATGCAAATCAAGCAATCAAAAAGAGTACAAAATTAGAATTCAAAAGAAGTAATTAAATAAGTGGATGAGATCCTATACTATAATCCTATTTACAGGCTTACTCGATACAGTAACCTAACCGAGACAATATATTCTTGACCTACATGAGCCACAACAAAAATATGTCATGTTCCAGTCCCAAAATACGTAGGACTAGGAATACGTAGCATGCCAGCCGTATGTATATGACAAATCCAATGTGATAGAAAATCATAATACATACATACGCTGTAATATGAATAATTATTCACAAGTGGTACATATATTGTCAACACAAGTCACATGCATCTATATCTCATCCACAAGACAAGTAAAAGAATATCAAAATATATAACTAAAAGTCTCAAATATGTAGTATCAAGGATAATAGTCGGGTAGATATAATTCTACTATCAGTCGACGATGGCAAAACTAAAATGATAGAGGAGATTAAAACCCCAATATAAGATAATGTCAAATAAAAGAACAACAACTAAGATATCCATCAGCAATGAGCTATCACTGGTCCTCAGACGGTAATACCTCCTCAACTGAGAATGATGTGTTAGGTCCGGGTTCGTACTCCTGTGGATACTCCTCTATACCTGGAAAGGGACCAGGTCCTCAGAGGGACGTAACAAGATACATAGAAATATGCCAATAAAGTACTAAAAATAAATATCCAAAGGTCGCCTAACCGTCAATGTGAATGCACTTTGAGAACAACTTTCCAACACGTGGGCTATCTGGCTAAAATGTGATTGGCATGATTCTCTCAAAGAATCAGGGTCCTAAAAAGCATAACGTCTCTCGGACGACAAGGCCACCTGTAAATAATATAATATAAGGGTATTCTGACCACACATCTCCGGCGGAGCGTACGAGTTACAAAAGAAAAAGTGTAAAGGAGCCCAAATGCCTTACTTGTTGTTCAGTCCATCCCATGCTCTATTCATGTCACATCCATGACACGATAAGACCTCTAATAACTGCTAAGTCTTCTAACATTCATTAATATCCACAGTTATTTCCTATCCGTCATACGTCCTATACGTATATGTGGCTAGCCCGTCACGCAAATTCGTGTCCTACATGAGACTCACACTCGTGTAACAAATATGTTACGGCCAATAAAATATAAGAATGCCTCAATATCATGGGGTGGTCTCATAAAACTAGGTCAACATGCATAGTATAAATAAGTGACAAAAGATGATGCAACCATCGTTGCACCCAAGTTATATTTGGACCCGCAGTTTATATAGAAGTTTAAAATATTTAAAACTAAACAAAAAGAAATATGCATGCAAATAAGGAATGTAAATATCAGTACAATGGCAAGGTATACTTGCCTGACAATCAAGTTGTATAATATAAGCATCCAGACGTGAAGCACAGGGGATCAGGAACCACTTCCTCCGAATGACCGTCTCCGGATGCTGAAATAAATATCACCAACATCTCCAGAATCAGCAAGATAGTAAAAAAAATCTACCCTTTTTTCAATTTGGACAAAGGGGCAAAACGATAATTTTGGGTCTAAGCGGGGTCCACATATGGGCCACTTTGCACCGAAATATGTGCCAAGGGTAAAAGCCTCTAAATCGGATAAATTATATGTCAAATAAAATCCTAAACGACAATAAGAACTCGACGGTATGTCCAATTTTAGATTTTGGTGAGCCGATCACAAGTTCGCCCTTCAAGTCAAATTGTGGGTCCGCGAATAGGCGATTTGGTCAACTATCTCGGAATGCACGAAACTTGAGTCACAGGGTCAGAGTGATACCACTGATTCATTTGCACAAGTTTTGTGTCGATTCGACTAGCGCACACAAACTAATAGGGTAATTTATAAAACACTGATACGGGGGATTTTTATGGACACGGGTTAATTCTGATGTGCACACACAACCAAATCAACTTCTGTGAAATCTCGCATGTCAAAAAATATCATACGCGCCTTTTGGTGTAACTGGTATGTGACGTGGTGGTCTATTTTTTTGGGACGCACTCCGTATCGTAATTTTTTAAGTTCTTGAAGGCTATTTTTTATGATTTTAAATATAAATTTTTGCACATAACTATTGATCAAATATACGCAAATAATAGGTCATTTGAATCCTGTTTATATTGACTTCGTGTTAGAAAAAGAAAATTAAATTTTGGTTGGGCTGATTGGGAGAAAATTGTCTTCCAAAATAGTATGTTAGTTTCAAAAATTATCAATTCACATATATCTAAAACAGTAGTTTTTCGAAAATTTTTGGACAAATTTAAATCAGAAATAGAGTGGTTCGAATGAAACTACTTGAAGACATTAGAAATTTTTTATGTTGTGGTTCAATCTAAACAACTAGGACAGAATAAAGTACCGTTAGTTTGTAGTTTCTGTGGAAAGATAGGACATATAAAGAATGTACGTCGAAGGTTTTTAGGAAGTTGCTTGAAGTATAGATCACCAGAACATCAGGCACAATATTTTACATATCAACTTACTGAAAGGTCTGGAATCCAAATTAATCCAGAGAAATTTAGATCTATTAATCAAGAATTCAACCCAATGCCTATGATAGCAGGAAATGGATTTAAACCCCTGATACATGTATCACCTCCAGTTCAGAACCATGTAATATTGTAAACCCCCTCACCCAAAATTAGGCCTACTTGGCTTAGATAGTGAAATTAGGGCTAGTTTGAACCCAATTAGAAATAGAACGCGGTATTTGATTTAATTATGCAATATTTATGACACGTAGCGCACCTTACCGTTGCTTCGATAATTGGAGCACCTCACTAGCCATTGCCTTTGTACAAATTTCACAACCTTGTTCTAGACATGCCCTCCTACTATTCTGACCTTTGTGTAACTTATAATTATGTTTTTTTGTGCTATATTTTAGTCGCACAATAAACGTCGCGGACGTTATTATTTAATTCTAAATAAAATATGACTTTATACCCTTGTGCGTTCCAATCGAAATTGGAGACACAATCTTGACCGTTTTATACAACCCGAATTTTATTAATATTTTATACTGTATCCTCCACGTCCTTGACACTTGTGTCCCACCAAATTTTAATCCCGTGTACTTCTAATTAATTCTAGAACACCCTGTGCAGTATTTTAATTAATTAAAAATTTAATTTCCATCTTTGTGCAATTTTTTCAATTGTTGGGCGCTTTTATGCAAAAATGCATTGTGGTGTCCCCACCATTGGACAATACATGAAGAAACCCAATTTAACCTTCAGGTGAATTTTTTCTATAATTTTTGGAATGTGCAACACGCATATCGTCTCCCATTTAAATTCTAGCCGTGTATTTAATTAAGGTGATTTCTAGCCCTCCCAACATCCCCATGTGAGCCAAAGGCCCAATCCCAAGGAGTATTGACCAAGCTCTAATCCTAGGTTAAACCCAAGCCTAAATTTCTACATGTATAAAAATACTTTTTCTAGTTTTTCTCCACCTAAAATAAACCACCAAACCCCAAACCCTAATTCTAACTCAGCAGACCACTTCCCCCCTTACTATTCACCCTTCTTCCTCCTCCCGATTCTTCCTCACTGGAGCCAGCCCCACCGGACTGAACCCCTCCACCGTGAACCTCGCCCCACTCCTCTTCTCCATCTTCCCCAGCCTGGCCGCCGGAGCCCAGCCTGCATCTCCTCCACCGAGACACAATAGATCCTGACCCTGACCGTTGTTGAACCCCCCGCAGAGCCGAGCAACCACCATCGCCCACCATCTCCCACCATCTTCCTCCTCCTCTCTTCGACGATGGCCCATACCCCGCCGAACATCCCAGCCACCGTCCACGATGACTGCATCACTGCTACGGCCCCTACTATTGCCTCTCATCGACCTCCTTCCTACTTGCTCGACCTCGCCACGGCTGCCCGAGAATGGCCAGAGCAGCACAGGGCCTCCTCTCCGCTCCCTGTGCTTTCCTCCCTGACCTCGACCAGCCCCTCCCGCACCAGCCTGAACTCCCTCCTTATTCCTGTGTCCATGTCTTCCTCCCTGTGTCCCTGTCCTCCTCCGGCCGGACATCTCCCCCACTGGCCGAATCTCCCCGAGCCTCAGCTGGCCTCGACCACCTCTACAGCCCCCTGAGCTCCTCATTCTCTTCCACTTCCCTTCCCTGGCCTGAGCACCTCCTCCTTGGCCGGACCCCTAGCCGGAGTTCAGCCACCACTACCGCCTACATTACCACCACCACCACCTACATTATCGCCACCACCACCTACATTACCACCACCACCACCTACATTATCACCACCACCACCTACATTATCAACACCACCACCATTACAAACATCAACACCATTATCATCATTGTCATCATCACCATCGCCATCGTCGTCTTCGTCATCACCATCACCATCGTTGCCGACATCGTCATCATCCCCATCATCATGATCATCAACATTATCATCATCCCTATCGTCCTCATCCTCGTAATCATCAGCATCTTATCATTGTAATCATCACCATCTTATTATGGTCATCATCATCATCTTATCAATGTCGTCATCATCATTAGCATCATCGCCATCACCATCATCTATATCCTCCCCATTATCACTATCATCCTAGCCACCACCTATAGCATCCTCCTCACCTCATCACCTAACCACCCTAGTCATTATCACCCTTAACCATCACCCTTAGCAACCACATCATCGTCATAACCCTTGTCATCATCGTCATCATAGACCTGTCCCCCTTGCCAGACAATACGTAGCAGTCACCTCGCTATTCATACCTGTGTACGCTGATCTATTGGATTTATCTGCGCGACTTCAGGAGCCGGATATTGGTACCACGCAGCCTTCTTGCCCGACAAGTATACCTTGCCTTATTGTACTTTTTAAATTCTGTATTATTAGCTGCATATTTATTATTTAAATTGTGCACGTCCCAGAGAGACTCGAGTGCAGTCAACGAAGGCGTTGACGTTAGGAGTGGTGTCTGACCTAGTGACTAGTAGACCCACCTAAAGTCGTGGAGTTATTGGTATGACTCTCCAGACCTTGACATATTTCTTACACATGTTGTGAGTCTCATGTAGGGCATAGACTCGCGTATGCGGTTGGCCACCTGTACATGTAAGTCGTACGACGGTTAGGGTATAACTGCTAATAGTGTTGCATGTTAGAGACTTAGCAGTTATTAGTGGTCGAAGCATAGACTATTGTAGTACGAAGGTCTAATCCTTGTCCTTGTTTGGTTATGAGGTTGGACTATCATTCTAACGATAGACTATGAGCCAGAGTTATGATACCGATACTTGCACTCTGTCTCGGTGTAGTAGCTACTGCGTGTTATGGATACAACAGGCATAGATCATTGGGCGGAGAAGACAATTAGTAGGCGTAAGGGACAGACAATTTTGTTGCCGTAGTTTCAGAGTAAACTGCGGGGCCGTGAGCCTCAGTGTTACCCGGTTATGGGCCAGTGTTACCCGGTTATGGGATCAGTGTTGCCCGGTTATGGGAGTATATGCTTGTCGATACATCCGGCAGAGGTTACTAGCTGCGCGCTATCATGATCAGTGATGTAGTCAGCATATACATTTGGCATCCAGTTTATAGCTAATGCAGATATTTAGCCTCTGGCTTGACGCCATGCTTTATACCATTCACCTACCCATACGTACCAAGGTTGTCTACAAAGTTTATTTCACTTAGCTGGTTAGGTCACCCCTTAAAAGTTTTCATAGTATTTACTTTATGGCATACTTTTATGTATCTTGTTACGTCCCTCTGAGAACCTAGCCCTTTCCAGGTGTATTGTTCATGAGTATTCGTAGGAGCACAGATCCGGACTTGCTACGTATATCGCGATGAGGACTTCTCTTCGAGCTCGTGATTGATAGTTGATATTCTTATATTGCCTTTATTGTGTTATCTATATTCTGGTCCGGTAGTGGATTTGTTTCCATTCGACTACCATCATTAGATACTTATATTGAGATCTAGGTATAATTATTAGTTATTCATTTATATATGATTTTGTGGATGAGATTTAGATTATGCCTGTGACTTGAGATGTTTTATACCACTTGTGAATTATTATTCATATATTGGAGTGCCATATTCATACGTGTGTTATGGTTTCCATATATTGGAGTGCCATATTCATACGGTTGGCATGCTTACATATCCTAGTCCTACGTATTTTGGGACTGGGGCATGACATATTTTTGTGGTGGCCCATGCAGGTCAAGAGCATATTATCTCGGTTACGTTACTGTACCGAACAAGCCTGCACCTAGGATTAGAGTATAGGATCTCATCCATAATTGACTATGATTCACCTCATTTCCAATCTATTCTATTTTAAATAGCCGCATCCTGCTTGATTCATGTGCTTCCCTAATAGTTCCTAGAGTATAGCCTTCTCCTAGAATATAGAAGTCCCTGTTGTTAGATGATAAGTAGGGTAACTTTCCTATTTAGAGTACAACTAGGATAATGACACATCCCTGAGTTAGAACACCTAATGAAACCCTAGCACCCTTTACCTATAGATTGATGTACCATTACCCCTCGATATATGTATGAAGACTTGAGAGTGGTATAGATACTACTAGAGTAGTTAGAAAGTTGACCATGAGGTTTGACCCTAGTATTGAGGAACCAATAGAAACATAAGGTTAAATATTAGGGCTAACCTAGCTTTTCATGGTAAGATAGTATTATAGAACTATACATTTAGACTCTTATCTTGAGATTAGCAGGCAGTACTTTAGAAAGCCAAGAGCAATGCTTAGAATATTTTCCCTCGATCAAACCTCGAACACAGAGATTAGCACCACCTCCTCCTTAGAAAATTGTGATGTTATCTAGAGTCCTTATATTTAATTTCATAATCGTTCCTCCGAGACCGTAGCGCTCGCAATTTGTGCAACGACTAATTTTGTTCTTCTAACGTGCCACCTAACGCTTTCGTTCTTAATGTTAACCCTTCTGTTCTATGAGCACTATGACTAAGACTTAAGATGACCATGACCTACATAATAGGGTACTCTAATAAGTACCAAGACCTCTTCTTATAAACCTTATTAAGAGTTTCTACATTATCCTTAAGGCATTATAGTATTAATTTATTATATTAAGTTGGGTAGTATGCCTCACAACATAGTATCACGTAGTCCTCTCGACCCATTGATGAAGTATAACTGAATGATATTACTTGTATGCTGGTATAAGACGATAGTGTTTATGCAGACTGTAGAAATTAGAGGCCCATACCCCCATTTGGTCGACTAACGACTTAGATAAGGAGTTGGTATGACAACTGTAGAGACTGTAGAGTCTTATCTTTTGTGAACTTGTATTATTTTGTGACTCCTCTCATCATAATCTAGCGCACTTATATTTTTTGAACTACCTCGACTGATGCTACTATTATAGCCTAGTTTTACAAGCTTATTCCTTTATCAAGCTTGATTATGATATTGTATTATTGGGGATGCCTACTAATACATTGTCTAATCAGAATCAGTATATTAAGGTCTACCTAACCTTAGTACATTAGTTCGCCCTTCGTAATACTACTTTACGTGGATTGAGATATATAGTTGACTAGTAGACAAATGTACTTGCCCTCTAGATATGTCTGAGCATATCGTATCGGTTACATAACTGTACTGATATGAGCATGCAAATAAGAAACTACCAAATAGGATTTCAATCCACAACTGCCTTGACAATTCCAATTTGAATTCTTTAGACGCCTTGACTTCCCAACTTCCATACTATTACCTCCTCCTTGAACTCTTTATTATTGCTTTCTGTCTTTCCTTATTCCGGTAAGACGAACGCTCGTGCCGAGTATAAGTTGGCACACTGATAAGTACTAGATATACCCCGTAGACTAATCATATGACTTGGTGACTCCCCTTTATAGTGATTAAGAGCATATCATAGATGATAGGTTTGGTGTTAAAACTTTGAGGATTAAATAACATAATTAAATAATTGGAAGAATAGTTTTCTTATATGTATAGCCTTGGATGACAGATGGGTAAATTCTAAGTTGGGTAGAAACTGCACTTGTTAAAACTTGAGGAGAAATTATTTAGACTGTGACCAAGTAAGATTAGATAGAGAGACCCTACCCTATTTTAATTTCGAGGACAAAATTATTTCAAGTTGGGTAGATTGTAAACCCCCTCACCCAAAATTAGACCTACTTGGCTTAGATAGTAAAATTAGGGCTAGTTTGAACCCAATTAGAAATAGAACACGACATTTAATTTAATTATGCAATATTTATGACAAGTAGTGCACCTTACCGTTGCTTCGATAATTAGAGCACCTCACTAGCCATTGCCTTTCTACAAATTTCATAACCTTGTCCTAGACATGCCCGCCTACTATTCTGACCCTTATGTAACTTATAATTATGTTTTCTTGTGCTATATTTTAGTCGCAGAATAAACATCACGGATGTTATTATTTAATTCTAAATAAAATATGACTTTGTACCCTTGTGCGTTCCAATCGAAATTGGAGACACAATCTTGATCGTTTTATACAACCCAAATTTTATTAATATTCTACACTGTATCCTCCACGTCCCTGACACTTGTGTCCCACCAAATTTTAATCCCGTGTACTTTTAATTAATTTTAGAACACCTTACGCGGTATTTTAATTAATTAAAATACCAATTTCCATTTTTATACAATTTTCCCAATTGTTGGGCGCTTTTATGCAAAAATGAATTGAGGTGTCCCCACCATCGGACAATACATGAAGAAACCCAATTTACCCTTCACGTGAATTTTTTCCATAATTTTCGGAATGTGCAACGCGCACATCGTCTCCCATTTAAATTCTAGCCGTGTATTTAATTAAGGTGATTTCTAGCCCTCCCAACATCCCCATGTGAGCCCAAGGCCCAATCCCAAGGAGTATTGACCAAGCCCTAATCCTAGGTCAAACCCAAGCCCAAATTTCTACATGTATAAAAATACTTTTTCTAGTTTTTCTCTAGCTAAAATAAACCACCAAACCACAAACCCTAATTCTAACTCAGCCGACCACCTCCTCCCTTACTATTCACCCTTCTTCCTCCTCCCGATTCTTCCTCGCTGGAGCCAGCCCCGTCGGACTAAACCCTTCCACCGTGAACCTCGCCCCTCTCCTCTTCTCCATCTTCCCCAGCCTGACCGTCGGAGCCCCGCCTACATCTCCTCCACCGAGACACAGCGGATCCCGACCGTTATTGAACCCCCCCGCAGCGCCAAGCAACTACCACCGCCCACCATCTCCCTCCGTCTTCCTCCTCATCCCTTCGACGATGGCCCACACCCCGCTGGACATCCCAGCCATCGTCCACGACGACTGCATTACTGTTGCGGCCCCCATCATTGCCTCTCCAAGAACTCCATCCTCCCTGCTCGACCACGCCACGGCTGCCCGAGCATGGCCGGAGCAGCACCGGGCCACCTCCCCGCTCCCTGTGCTCTCCTCCCTGACCTCGACTAGCCCCTCCCCCACCGGCCGGAACTCCCTCCTTCTCCCTGTGTCCATGTCCTCCTCCCTGTGTCCCTGTCCTCCTCCGGCAGTACATCTCCCCCCACTGGCCGGATCTCCCCGAGCCTCAGCTGGCCTCGACCACCCCCACAGCCCCCTGAGCTCCTCATTCTCTTCCACTTTCCTTCCCTGGCCTGAGCTCCTCCTCCTTGGCCGGACCCCTGGCCGGAGTTCAGCCACCACCACCACCTACATTACCACCACCACCACCTACATTATCGCCACCACCACCTACATTACCACCACCACCACCTACATTATCAACACCACCACCATTACAAACATCAACACTATTATCATCATCGTCATCATCACCATCGCCATCGTCGTCTTCATCATCACCATCGCCATCGTCGCCGACATCGTCATCATCCACATCATCATGATCATCAACATTATTATCATCCCTATCGTCCTCATCCACGTAATTATCAGCATCTCACCATGTCACGACCCACACCCGGTATAAGGGCACGAGAGCGTGGGTACATCCAGCCTATGCCGCAGCATCGATGGTAGAACGCTGTCTAGGTCAAGTACTATCTAAATAATCTCACACTAGTATCCAACTCCATAAGGAGACACGAATAACACTATAAAAATGACAACATACTCAATCACAACTACAGCACGATAAGAATTTGAAGAAACAAAAGAATACAACACAAGTCTAATGACAAAATAATCATACCTACAATCAGTAACAACCAATCCCCAAGTGTGTCGGAAACCAGTCTACTAAGATCACGGTCTGGAAAAATATTTTCCAGTCAGGAAGGAGCAAAGTACATCTCTAAAAAGTAGTTCTATATAAATGACATAAACTATGTAACAGTTCTAGATGGAAATATACGAAAAGCATGTATAGGTACGAGAAATAAAAGAAATACTGGAGATACTGTAAGTAAATACAGGAGAAGAAACAATATGTCCGTGAGCAAGAACCTATGACTAAGTGTTTGAGTACTAGCTTTAACATGTGATCGGCTTGGGAACTTGATCAGGCTGGTTACATGTGATTAGCTATGATTCATGAAGGTCAGGCTAACCGTTGGTTAGCTATGATGCATGTAGAGGTCAGGCTAATCACACGTAACAGCTATGAAGCATGGAGATGGTCAGGCCGCACCCGACGTGAGATGTGGGGTGAGCTATGATGCATGTAAGGTTGGGTATGATCACATATCTACACTAAAATACTCCCCACCCCCGACTGGTATAGTGGATCCAATCATGGTACGCTATGGCACGGGATTCCCTAGGGAGGTAACAAGTCTCCCCGGAAATCAGTGTCTGTACATGCACAAGATAACAAGGAAATAAGTCTTGTACAAGCTACACTATGAATAAGGAATAACATCTCATGACAAGATCCGTGTATACCAATCCGTGTAACCAACGTGTCAAGAGCATGGATATCTACACTAGATACAGTGAACATAGGAGATATCATAAATTAGAAACTAATCAGAGAATGTACTCGTCTTGGGTCCTTAGCTGGTGAATACCGAGGTCCTGTCCCAGAGTATCGTCTGGAGGATCCACAGTCCTATAAACATATCACAAGCAAAACCACATTTGCATCAGATGCTACACTAACACAGTCTAAAAACACTAAGTTCGGGACTTCTCTAGGTGTGCTACTGGTCACCTAGGATCACCTAGTAGATAGACCAATATATATATATATATCTATATATGTCACACACATTTAATTATAATTAAAAGATACCTTTATAAATTTACACATATACATATTATTCATTTGGTATGAAAATAGATGTATATTTATATGCTTAAATAAAACTAATACTTGTATAAAAATAATACTGTATGTTTAATTATATAAATCCACTAGGACTTACTTACACAAGGTATATATATATATACATATGTATATAACCCAAAAATATAATTTACTATATATACTAAATTCCATAAATACAATTAATATATGCTAATATATGTACCATATATACTATCATATAATATGTATATATATATACATATACACTATTAAATACATATACAAATTAACATTAATATACTTATACATATATACATGCACTAAATTAAATACATACACAATATATGTATGTATCATTTAACTCCATGTATAATATATATACATTAGTCGAACAATATGTATATACCATATATACCAATTTTAAAATATACTAAGTGTATATACAAATACATATATACGTATACCAATTAATAATTACATATATATATATTAATTATATATATATACATGTATACCCATTTTATATATTGAAAATATTTTAAGTATATACAAAAGATATATATATATATATATATCCATATACCAAACATTATATATAGAATATATATATTAAGTATATACATAATATATATATATATATACATGTGCTAAATAGTAAATACATGTATATATATGAATATATGAGTACTAATACATTAGTTGATTTATACTAATATCATAGGGTATATTTATTAAGTACAAATATAGGAAAATACCAAAATATATACATATATATATGAATACAAATAATAATAATATATACATACATATACGTATATATAGGAATACATATACTAAAGTATGTTTATATATATGTACTATTGTACTTACATATCAATATAACATAAATATATAACTACTTATATATATACACAAAGAATACATATTAAAATATCATTTAATACGTATACACACGTATTCACCTACACACATATATATACGTATATGCAATTATATATATATGTGTACATAAAGAAGGAGGGGGAGGAAGAAGAGAGCTCACTGGTGTTGGGCACGCTGGCCGGCCGGAGGAGTCGAGTGGACTCGAGCAGGGTGGTGGTCGTGGATGAGTTTGACGTCGGCCGGAGATGAGGAGAACAGCAGCAGTCGGGACAACTCGACGGCGTCGGGTGGGAAGCTCGACCGGAGGGAGTTGGAGGTAGGAGGGAGAGGAGCTCGTACTGGTGGCCGCCGGACGTGCAGCGGCTGTCGAAATGAGGAGGGATGGCCGGACACAGCAGCGGCGAGGGGAGGAGCCAGGCTTGGCCGCCGTGGAGATGTACACAGGGAGTCGGGGTGGTGATAGGTGTTGGCAGCGAGAGGAGATGGGGGAGCAGCGGGGACAGGGTGGCCGGAGTAAGTCGGCCGCTTGCCGGAGTGGAGGGCAGTGCCGGTCGTGGAGCAGAGAATGGTCGGGGAAGTCGCTGGACTGATGGGGGACTCGAGCGCGGGCCGCCGGACTCGTCGAGCAGCGCCTGTCGGGGTCGGGGGAGGAGAGCAGCGGGAAAAACGGGGCCGGGCTAGGCTGGCCCGCCGGAGACGGGGTCGCCTGGGTGGTTGGTCGCCGTCGGAGTGCACAGTCGCTGGCCGGTGCACAGGGGATAGCCGGGACAGTTGTGAGGGTGGTTGTGGTTGTTTCCCCCTTCTTTTATAATTTGAATTTCAAATTCAAAATAAAAAAAGGAGAAGAAAAAAGGAAGAAGAAGAAGAAAGAAAAGAGAAGAAGAAGAGAAGAAGAAGAATCCTACGTTGGAGGCTTGGATGCTTGTGAGGAGGTGGGGGTTTGCTTGGGGATTAGGGTTTTTCTAGGGAAAGGTGTTGATGTAACATGTCATTATATAGGGGAGAGGGTGTGGGTAAATCAAAGGTGAGGATGCACCCAATTAGATGGGTGGTCCAGATTAACCATGAAGGAAATTATTTTCATGTAAAGTAGAGGGAGAAAAATGCAATTTGGTCCACAAATAAATAACCTTTCCATTTGGTCTTGGACAATGGGGTGATGACACCTACAATTGAATAATTGCAACTTAGCCCCTTAAATTCGAGAAATTGCACAAACACATAAAATGACGAAAATTTTGAGGGCGATTCGGTGTCCGGTTTTTTGTAGGGTCAGGGGGCGCTGTAAGTTTTGGTACGGGCTCAATTAGCAGGGCACTGGAATTAAATTAGGATTTTCGGAATTGGTTTAAGTAGCATCCTCAATTTAATTAGAATTAAATGCAAGTTATGTTCTAAAATTAATTAGGAGTACAGGGGGCCAAAATCAGGTCAGGTCATCAATACCAATAATGAAGTAGACTCAGAACAGAATATTACCCTAATTTGGGCCACACGAAAAATAGGTCATGATTGCCTCCAATTTTTGATTGGAACGCACAACGATACAAAATAGGAATTTATTAAATAACGTCCGCGATGATTTTTGTGCGGCTAGAAATAATGCACAGAGAGCATAATTATGAGTTGCAAAAATAGCAGAATGGAAGGCGGGCATGTCTAAGGCAAGATTGTGAAATTTGTTGGAAGACAGAAGTCAGGGTAGCACTCCAAATATCGAAGCAAAGGCAATGCGCAATAATCAAATAAATTACGGTAATTAAATACAACCTCCAATAAATAAATTCTAAAATAAAACAATTAAATACATAGTCCCCATTATTCGATTAGGTGTTCGTCTAGTGGCCTCTAGGTCAAGTCTACCAGCTCAGACATTAAGAACGCAGTATATAATATAATATATTTAAATACACATCTCATGCAATTATTTAATTAGGTATAATATTGAGAAATCATTTAATATAAATACCACGATATTAATAATATATAAAAAGTCGAAAATACCCCTATTTCCAGAATGTGGTAGTGACAAGTCTACCCTCCTTAAAAGAATTTCGTCCTCGAAATTTAAAATTCTCATAGTAGTGTTTATTCATATACATTTATTATCCATCAATTGTTAAATTCACCAACCCACATAATCCTAAAATAATCTATCTTGTCAATCCACAATCTCAAAAACATTTTGAATTTACTGTATTCCTGAAATACCCTCGAAAATAAAAAATCAGTTTCCCTTTCCTCAAAATGCCTCCGAATTTAAGTTAAAATTAAATACTCGGAATTTGACATCCGAAAAGTTTGAATGTAACAATAATTAATTAATGATTTTTACTCCTCAATTTAAATCCAATCGATGCATTTTCAAAATCTAAATCCTCATCCCGAGAATTGAATTCGACACTATTCCATTAGCGATTTTATTTCCTAATTTCCTTTTTCCTCAAAATACTCAACGATGCGATACTTACGGAATCTTCAAATACAACATTCATAATATAAAATTTTAAATTCCTATCTTGCAATCAAATAGATATAATGATAATTTCCCCAATTTTTATTAAATTTCAATAACCAATTCTATCATAACATAACCTTCCTAAAATTAATAAATCCTAAATTTTGTCATGTTAATTTCTTAACTTTCCATTTAAGTTAATGTTTATCCTCAAATTTCAATCATACCTCAATCTTTATAAAATCAATGATCCATCAATTCTGTTACATTAACCCCTTAATTCTTTATTTAAATTAATACTTATCCACAATCTTAATCATCTTGTCCCTTTTGTCAAGTCATAACCTTGTCGTAGATCTTTGCTATGGTCCAAACCCCAATAATCCTGGTCTAAAAATCTGTCCTATAATCATACAACATGCAACCTAAGGGAAATATGTATGGTCATGGTGTCTTTTGTCATGGTATTGTAGTCTCCGAATCAGGGGTACTACTAACTACATTATAACAAGAAATCATGCATGCAAGCTACGGTACTAAAGTATCAGTCAATAAATCAAATAGATAGGAACAGAATGAAGGAAAGAACAGAACCTGCTAACACATTACCTGCAGTACCTCCTATCTCTAACATACACTTAACTCTAGCATATTTATTCACAAATTCCTGTCTCTATATACTGATATCCATACCAACTAATCATTTATCCACAAGATCCATGAATATATCTTATTGCATACACCTGTCTATTGATACCTAGATATGATACCAAGAATCTCTAACACAACCATGATTCAATAATGCATCCAAGTTGATACCTCCATCTCCTTAGTACCATACCCTCTGTCAGTTCCCGTTCCTACCACAATTGTCCATACTATTTGTTCTCATCACTCCAGTGCACACCAAGTGTAACACCATACTAAGTGCTAAACCCATTCTAATACAACTCTAGATGGACACCCAAGTCAGTCTGCGGTGCCACCTCGATCATGCTCAAGTCATCAGATCCTTACACATGTATATCATCTACTCATATACTAATTTATATCTCTTCCATTATAAAATTGTATCCTCATAATAAGGTCCTCAAAACTAACTCCTCGAACAATTTAAAGTAAAATGCATATACTTTCCTCAAAGTCAGATGTTCAGAAGCTGAAACAAAATTTATTCACTTCCAAAAATCCTTACAGCTTTGTCTAGGCTCATTGAATCAAATTGAATCCTCAAACATAAAAACCTCAACTCCTTAAAATTCTTAAAAATTATAATTCATTTCCACTCTTCAAATTATAAATTTGGATCCACAAGCATCTAGGTACACATATATACTCACAGTCTCTAATACTCAAGGTGCACACAAATACATCTATTATCTACAACTCTCAACTGTGTACTGAATATTGCACTGACTGGATTACTTGCAATATTACTTCCAATAATCAAAGTTATCATCACACATATTTTCTTCAATGATTTCCTATCTATTTTAATTGATACACCAATCTAATTATCATCACACGAAGTACTTACTGTTATTAGCATCATTCTCGACTAATCCTTGATATAGAATCACTAGCACTATTGGTATGGTAACACTAGCTTCATCATTAGATTATCTCATCAAACTTATTAGAACTCACTATCACTTGCACTTTCTATAATACAAATACTAATTATAATATCACCTATCATAAAACTATTGCTACAAGGTACTATGCTATGGGTATCTCTAGATTAATGCCTAATGCTCCCATGTCCAACTAAGAAATACTTACAACTCACAAGTCACACTCAGTCAAACTAATACAAGACACAACCAAAATTGCAAGTCACTAATTATCATACTAACAAGGAATCCTCAAAGAAAATAAGCTCACAAGGAATTGGATCAAGGACGGAAGGTATCTTTACTGCTAGTAAAGAAAAGAAGCGATGGAATAAAGCCCTGGAATAACAGAAATAGATAAGTCTTGAGATGATACTTTAAGAACCAATTTAAGATACAACCTGATAATCATACACGTCTATCCGAAATCATGACACTCAGAATCCTTGCCACGCTAGTAAGCATAGACACGATAAACGACAGGTTCCGTAACTAAGGTATGCAACTCCATAATCACGTCATCTAGAATCTTCGCCACGCCAACCGGTATGGCTGCGAGAGACTCTAAATCTCATAACTAAAGTATGTACATCCAAGTTAGGTTCCTACGTTCTCGTCACGACAGCTAATATGGCTGCAATAACTCTAGGTTCCATAACCAAAGTAGATGTTTTACCTTTCTCACTGTCCTCATCAATATGTCATCAAATGATACCATAAATTCTAGTCCGTAAAATTCATCTCAATATAAAATCAACTCAACAACGATACCAAGAATTAAATTTAACAACTGGTCAACAAGAATCAAACTCAATATCAACGAGTGAGGACGGACGGAAACAAGGGCGAAGGAATTAAATTGGAAATTATAATAAGATTCTCATAGGGTCATCCCAGGAATCTTTCAAATTGTGATTGAGTATCCCCTCTTATCCTAGTATCCTATGTCCTAGATACTATCGCAGGCACGCAGTAGTATAACAAGGATGCCACACTACTACGACATCGCACCACTCGCGAAGTCTGACCTGCATGGGCCACCAATAAAATGTGTCACGACCCGCACCCGATATAAGGGCACGAAAGCGTGGGTACGTCCAGCCTACGCCGCAGTATCGGCGGTAGAACGCTGTCTAGGTCAAGTACTATCTAAATAATCTCACACTAGTATCCAACTCCATAAGGAGACACGGATAACACTATAAAAATGACAACATACTCAATCACAACTACAGCACGATAAGAATTTGAAGAAACAAAAGAAAACAACACAAGTCTAATGACAAAATAATCATACCTGCAATCAGTAACAACCAATCCCCAAGTGTGTCGGAAACCAGTCTACTAAGGTCACGGTCTGGAAAAATATTTTTCAGTCAGGAAGGAGCAAAGTACATCTCTAAAAAGCAGTTCTATATAAATGACATAAACTATGTAGCAGTTCTAGATAGAAATATACGAGAAGCATGTATAGGTACGAGAAATAAAAGAAATACTGGAGATACTGTAAGTAAATGCAGGAGAAGAAACAATATGTCCGTGAGCAAGAACCTATGACTAAGTATTTGAGTACTAGCTTTAACATGTGATCGACTTGGGAACTTGATCAGGCTGGTTACATGTGATTAGCTATGATTCATGAAGGTCAGGCTAACCGTTGGTTAGCTATGATGCATGTGGAGGTCAGGCTAATCACACGTAACTGCTATGAAGCATGGAGATGGTCAGGCCGCACCCGATGTGAGATGTGGGGTGAGCTATGATGCATGTAAGGTTGGGTATGATCACATATCTACACTAAAATACTCCCCACCCCCGACTGGTATAGTGGATCCAATCATGGTACGCTATGGCACGGGATTCCCTAGGGAGGTAGCAAGTCTCCCCGGAAATCAGTGTCTGTATATGCACAAGATAACAAGGAAATAAGTCTTGTACAAGCTACACCATGAATAAGGAATAACATCTCATGACGAGATCCGTGTATACCAATCAGTGTAACCAACGTGTCAAGAGCATAGATATCTACACTAGATACAGTGAACATAGGAGATATCATAAATTAGAAACTAATCAGAGAATGTACTCGCCTTGGGTCCTTAGCTGGTGAATACCGAGGTCCTGTCCCAGAGTATCGTCTGGAGGATCCACAGTCCTATAAACATATCACAAGCAAAACCACATTTGCATCAGATGCTACACTAACACAGTCTAAAAATACTAAGTTCGGGACTTCTCTAGGTGTGCTACTGGTCACCTAGGATCACCTAGTAGATAGACCAATATATATATATCTATATATGTCACACACATTTAATTATAATTAAAAGATACCTTTATAAATTTACACATATACATATTATTCATTTGGTATGAAAATAGATGTATATTTATATGCTTAAATAAAACTAATACTTGTATAAAAATAATACTGTATGTTTAATTATATAAATCTACTAGGACTTACTTACACAAGGTATATATATATATACATATGTATATAACCCAAAAATAGAATTTACTATATGTACTAAATTCCATAAAAACAATTAATATATGCTAATATATGTACCATATATACTATCATATAATATGTATATATATATACATATACACTATTAAATACATATACAAATTAACATTAATATACTTATACATATATACATGCACTAAATTAAATACATACACAATATATGTATGTATCATTTAACTCCATGTATAATATATATACATTAGTTGAACAATATGTATATACCATATATACCAATTTTAAAATATACTAAGTGTATATACAAATACATATATACGTATACCAATTAATAATTACATATATATATTAATTATATATATATACATGTATACCCATTTTATATATTGAAATATTTTAAGTATATACAAAAGATATATATATATATATCCATATACCAAACATTATATATAGAATATATATATTAAGTATATACATAAAATATATATATATATACATGTGCTAAATAGTAAATATATGCATATATATGAATATATGAGTACTAATACATTAGTTGATTTATACTAATATCATAGGGTATATTTATTAAGTACAAATATAGGAAAATACCAAAATACATACATATATATATGAATACAAATAATAATAATATATACATATATATACGTATATATAGGAATACATATACTAAAGTATGTTTATATATATGTACTTATGTACTTACATATCAATATAACATAAATATATAACTACTTATATATATACACAAAGAATACATATTAAAATATCATTTAATACGTATACACACGTATTCACCTACACACATATATATACGTATATGCAATTATATATATGTGTACATAAAGAAGGAGGGGGAGGAAGAAGAGAGCTCACTGGTGTTGGGCACGCTGGCCGGCCGGAGGAGTCGAGTGGACTCGAGCAGGGTGGTGGTCGTGGATGAGTTTGACGTCGGCCGGAGATGAGGAGAACAGCAGCAGTCGGGACAACTCGACGGCGTCAGGTGGGAAGCTCGACCGGAGGGAGTTGGAGGTAAGAGGGAGAGGAGCTCGTACTGGTGGCCGTCGGACGTGCAGCGGCTGTCGAACGGAGGAGGGATGGCCGGACACAGCAGCGGCGAGGGGAGGAGCCAGGCTTGGCCGCCGTGGAGATGTACACAGGGAGTCGGGGTGGTGATAGGTGTTGGCAGCGAGAGGAGATGGGGGAGCAGCGGGGACAGGGTGGCCGGAGTAAGTCGGCCGCTTGCCGGAGTGGAGGGCAGTGCCGGTCGGGGAGCAGAGAATGGTCGGGGAAGTCACTGGACTGATGGGGGACTCGAGCGCGGGCCGCCGGACTCGTCGAGCCGCGCCTGCCGGGGTCGGGGGAGGAGAGCAGCGGGAAAAACGGGGCCGGGCTAGGCTGGCCCACCGGAGACGGGGTCGCCTGGGTAGTTGGCCGCCGTCGGAGTGCACAGTCGCCGGCCGGTGCACAGGGGATAGCCGGGACAGTTGTGAGGGTGGTTGTGGTTGTTTCCCCCTGCTTTTATAATTTGAATTTCAAATTCAAAATAAAAGAAGGAGAAGAAGAAAGGAAGAAGAAGAAGAAAGAAAAGAGAAGAAGAAGAGAAGAAGAAGAATCCTACGTTGGAGGCTTGGATGCTTGTGAGGAGGTGGGGGCTTGCTTGGGGATTAGGGTTTTTCTAGGGAAAGGTGTTGATGTAACATGTCATTATATAGGGGAGAGGGTGTGGGTAAATCAAAGGTGAGGATGCACCCAATTAGATGGGTGGTCCAGATTAACCATGAAGGAAATTATTTTCATGTAAAGTAGAGGGAGAAAAATGCAATTTGGTCCACAAATAAATAACCTTTCCATTTGGTCTTGGACAATGGGGTGATGACACCTACAATTGAATAATTGCAACTTAGCCCCTTAAATTCGGAAAATTGCACAAACACATAAAATGACGAAAATTTTGCGGGCGATTCGGTGTCCGGTTTTTTGTAGGGTCAGGGGGCGCTTTAAGTTTTGGTACGGGCTCAATTAGCAGGGCACTGGAATTAAATTGGGATTTTCGGAATTAGTTTAAGTAGCATCCTCAATTTAATTAGAATTAAATGTAAGTTGTGTTCTAAAATTAATTAGGAGTACATGGGGCCAAAATCAGGTCAGGTCATCAATACCAATAATGAAGTAGACTCAGAACAGAATATTACCCTAATTTGGGCCACACGAAAAATAGGTCAAGATTGCCTCCAATTTTTGATTGGAACGCACAACGATACAAAATAGAAATTTATTAAATAACGTCCGCGACAATTTTTTGTGCGGCTAGAAATAATGCACAGAGAGCATAATTATGAGTTACAAAAATAGCAGAATGGAAGGCGGGCATGTCTAGGACAAGATTGTGAAATTTGTTGGAAGACAGAAGTCAGGATAGCGCTCCAAATATCGAAGCAAAGGCAATGCGCAATAATCAAATAAATTACGGTAATTAAATACAACCTCCAATAAATAAATTCTAAAATAAAACAATTAAATACATAGTCCCCATTATTCGATTAGGTGTTCGTCTAGTGGCCTCTAGGTCAAGTCTACCAGCTCAGACATTAAGAACGCAGTATATAATATAATATATTTAAATACACATCTCATACAATTATTTAATTAGGTATAATATTGAGAAATCATTTAATATAAATACCACGATATTAATAATATATAAAAAAGTCGAAAATACCCCTATTTCTAGAATGTGGTAGTGACACACCATTGTAATCATCACCATCTTATTATGGTCCTCATCATCTCATCATTGTCGTCATAATCATTAGCATTATCGCCATCACCATTACCCACATCCTCCCCATCATCACCATCATCCTAGCCACCACCTATAGCATCCTCCTCATCTCATCACCTAACCACCCTAGTCATCATCACCCTTAACCATCACCCTTAGCAACCTCATCATCGTCATAACCCTCATCATCATCGTCATCATGGACCTGTCCCCCTTGCCATACATGGGACAGACAATTTGGTTGCCATAGTTTCAGAGTAAACTGCGGGGTCGTGAGCCTCAGTGTTACCCGGTTATGGGCCAGTGTTACCCGGTTATGGGATCAGTGTTGCCCGGTTATGGGAGTATATGCTTGTCGATACATCCGGCAGAGGTTACTAGCTGCGTGCTATTATGATCAGTGATGTAGTCAACATATACATTTGGCATCCAGTTTATAGCTAATACAGATATTTAGCCTCTGGCTTGACGCCATGCTTTATACCTTTTACCTACCCATACGTACCAAGGTTGTCTTCAAAGTTTATTTCGCTTAGCTGGTTAGGTCACCCCTTGAGTTTTTACAGTATTTACTTTATGGCATGCTTTTATGTATCTTGTTACGTCCCTCTGAGGACCTAGCCCTCTCCAGGTGTATTGTTCATGAGTATTCGCAGGAGCGCAGATTCGGACTTGCTACGTATATCGCGATGAGGACTTCTCTTCGAGCTCGTGATTGGTAGTTGATATTCTTATATTGCCTTTATTGTGTTATCTATATTCTGGTCCGGTAGTGGATTTGTTTCCATCCGACTACCATCCTTAGATACTTATATTGAGATCTAGGTATAATTATTGGTTATTCATTTATATATGATTCTGTGAATGAGATTTAGATTATGCTTGTGACTTGAGATGTTTTATACCACTTGTGAATTGTTATTCATATATTAGAGTGCCATATTCATACGTGTGTTATGGTTTCCATATATTGGAGTGCCATATTCATACGGCTGGCATGCTTACGTGTCCTAGTCCTACGTATTTTGGGACTGGGGCGTGACATATTTTTGTGGTGGCCCATGCAGGTCAAGAGCATATTGTCTCGGTTACGTTACTGTACCGAGCAAGCCTGCACCGAGGATTAGAGTATAGAATCTCATCCATAATTGACTATGATTCACCTCCCTTCTAATATATTCTATTTTGAATAGCTGCATCCTACTAGATTCATGTGCTTCCCTAATAGTTCCTAGAGTATAGCCTTCTCCTAGAATATAGAAGTCCCTGTTGTTAGATGATAAGTAGGGTAACTTTCCTATTAAGAGTACAACTAGGATAATGACACATCCCTGAGTTAGAACACCTAATAAAACCCTAGCACCCCTTACCTATAGATTGATGTACCATTACCCCTCGATATATGTATGAAGACTTGAGAGTGGTATAGACACTACTAGAGTAGTTAGAAAGTTGACCATGAGGTTTGACCCTAGTATTGAGGAACCAATAGAAACATAAGGTTAAATATTAGGGCTAACCTAGCTTTTCATGGTAAGATAGTATTATAGAACTATACATTTAGACTCTTGTCTTAAGATTAGCAGGCAGTACTTTAGAAAGCCAAGAGCAATGCTTAGAATATTTTCCCTCGATCAAACCTCGAACACAGAGATTAGCACCACCTCCTCCTTAGAAAACCGTGATGTTATCTAGAGTCCTTATATTTAATTTCATAATCGTTCCTCCGAGACCGTAGCGCTCGCAATTTGTGCAACGACTAATTTTGTTCTTCTAACGTGCCACCTAACGATTTCGTTCTTAATGTTAACCCTTCTGTTCTATGAGTACTATGACTAAGACTTAAGATGACTATGACCTACATAATAGGGTACTCTAATAAGTACCAAGACCTCTTCTTGTAAACCTTATTAGGAGTTTCTACATTATCCTTAAGGCATTATAGTATTAATTTATTATATTAAATTGGTAGTATGCCTCACAACATAGTATCACGTAGTCCTCTCGACCCATTGACGAAGTATAACTAAATGTTATTACTTGTATGCTGGTATAAGACGATAGTATTTATACAGACTGTAGAAATTAGAGGCCCATACCCCTATTTGGTCGACTGACGACTTAGACAAGGAGTTGGTATGACAACTGAAGAGACTATAGAGTCTTATCTTTTGTGAACTTGTATTATTTTGTGACTTCTCTCATCATAATCTAGCGCACTTATATTTTCTGAACTACCTCGACTGATGCTGCTATTATAACCTAGTTTTACAAGCTTATTCCTTTATCAAGCTTGATTATGATATTGTATTATTGGGGACGCCTACTAATATATTGTCTAATCAGAATCAGTATATTAAGGTCTAGCTAACCTTAGTACATTGGTTCGCCCTTCGTAATACTACTTTACGTGGATTGAGATATATAGTTGACTAGTAGATAAATATACTTGCCCTCTAGATAGGTCTGAGCATATCGTAACGGTTACATAACTGTACTGATACGAGCATGCAAATAAGAAACTACCAAATAGGATTTCAATCAACAACTGCCTTGACAATTCCAATTTGAATTCTTTAGATGCCTTGACTTCCCAACTTCCATAATATTACCTTCTCCTTGAACTCTTTATTATTGCTTTCCGTCTTCCCTTATTCCGGTAAGATGAACGCTCGTGCCGAGTATAAGTTGGCACACTGATAAGTACTAGATATACCCCATAGACTAATCATATGACTTGGTGACTCCCCTTTATAGTGATTAAGAGCATATCATAGATGATAGGTTTGGTGTTAAAACTTTGAGGATTAAATAACATGATTAAATAATTAGAGGAATAGTTTTCTTAGATTTATAGCCTTGGATGACAGATGGATAAATTCTAAGTTGGGTAGAAACCGCACTTGTTAAAACTTGAGGAAAAATTATTTAGACTGTGACCAAGTAAGATTAGATAGAGAGACCCTACCCTATTTTAATTTCGAGGACAAAATTATTTCAAGTTGGGTAGATTGTAAACCCCCTCACCCAAAATTAGACCTACTTGGCTTAGATAGTGAAATTAGGGCTAGTTTGAACCCAATTAGAAATAGAACACGGTATTTGATTTAATTATGCAATATTTATGACACGTAGCGCACCTTACCGTTGTTTCGATAATTAGAGCACCTCACTGACCATTGCCTTTCTACAAATTTTACAACCTTGTCCTAGACATGCCCGCCTACTATTCTGACCTTTGTGTAACTTATAATTATGTTTCCTTGTGCTACATTTTAGTCACAGAATAAACATCGCAGACGTTATTATTTAATTCTAAATAAAATATGACTTTGTACCCTTGTGCGTTCTAATCAAAATTGGAGACACAATCTTGACCGTTTTATACAACCCAAATTTTATTAATATTCTACACTGTATCCTCCACGTCCCTGACACTTGTGCCCCACCAAATTTTAATCCCGTATACTTCTAATTAATTTTAGAACACCGTACGCGGTATTTTAATTAATTAAAAATCCAATTTCCATCTTTGTGCAATTTTTCTAATTGTTGGGCACTTTTATGTAAAAATGCATTGAGGTGTCCCCACCATCGGACAATACATGAAGAAATCCAATTTACCCTTCACGTGAATTTTTTCCATAATTTTTGGAATGTGCAACGCGCACATCGTCTCCCATTTAAATTCTAGCCGTGTATTTAATTAAGGTGATTTCTAGCCCTCCCAACATCCCCATGTGAGCCCAAGGCCCAATTCCAAGGAGTATTGACCAAGCCCTAATCCTAGGTCAAACCCTAGCCCAAATTTTTTACATGTATAAAAATACTTTTTCTAGTTTTTCTCCACCTAAAATAAACCACCAAACCCCAAACCCTAATTCTAACTCAGCCGACCACCTCCCCCCTTACTATTCACCTTTCTTCCTCCTTCCGATTCTTTCTCGCTGGAGCCAGCCCCGTCGGACTGAACCCTTCCACTGTGAACCTCGCCCCTCTTCTCTTCTCCATCTTCCCCAGCCTGACCGCCGGAGCCCCGCCTGCAACTCCTCCACCGAGACACAGCAGATCCCGCCCGTTGTTGAACCCCTGCAGCGCCGAGCAACCACCACCGCCTACCATCTCCCTCCATCTTCCTTCTTCTCCCTTCGATGATGGCCCACACCCTGCCGGACATCCCAGCCACCGTCCACGACGACTGCATCACCGCTGCGGCCCCCACCATTGCCTCTCCTTGACCTTCTTCCTCCCTGCTCGACCTCGCCACGGCTGCCTGAGCATGGCCAGAGAAGCATCGGGCCACCTCCCCGCTCCCTGTGCTCTCCTTCCTGGCCTCGACCAGCCCGTCCCCCACTGTCATAAACTCCCTCCTTCTCCCTGTGTCTATGTCCTCCTCCCTGTGTCCCTATCCTCCTCCGGCCGGACATCTCCCCCCACTGGTCGGATCTTCCCGAGCCTCAGCTGGCCTCGACCACCCCCACAGCCCCCTGAGCTCCTCATTCTCTTCCACTTCCCTTCCCTGGCCTGAGCTTCTCCTCCTTGGCCAGACCCCTGGCCGGAGTTCAGCCACCACCACCACCTACATTACCACCACCACCACCTACATTATCACCACCACCACCTACATTATCAACACCACCACTATTACAAACATCAACACCATTATCATCATCGTCATCATCACCATCGCCATCGTCGTCATCATCATCACCATCGCCATCGTCGCTGACATCGTCATCATCTCCATCTTTATGATTATCAACATTATTATCATCCATATCGTCCTCATCCACGTAATCATCAGCATCTCATCATTGTAATCATCACTATCTCATTATGGTCCTCATCATCTCATCATTGTCGTCATAATCATTAGCATCATCGCCATCACCATCATCTACATCCTCCCCATCATCACTATTATCCTAGCCACCACCTATAGCATCCTCATTACCTCATCACCTAACTACCCTAGTCATCATCACCCTTAACCATCACCCTTAGCAACCTCATCATCGTCATAACCCTCGTCATCATTGTCATCATGGACCTGTCCCCCTTGCCAGACAACACGCAGCAGTCACCTCGCTTTCTGTACCTGTGCACGCTGATCTGTTGGATTTATCTGCGCGACTTCAGGAGCCGGATATTGGTACCACGTAGCCTTCTTGCCAGGCAAGTATACCTTGCCTTGTTGTACTATTTAAATTCTGTATTGTTAGCTGTATATTTATTATTTAAATTGTGCATGTCCAAGAGAGACTCGGGTGCAGTCAACGAAGGCATTGACGTTAGGACTGGTGTCTGACCTAGTATCTAGTAGACCTACCTAAAGTCGTGGAGTTATTGGTATGACTCCCCAGGCCTTAACACATTTCTTACACGTGTTGTGAGTCTCATGTAGGGCACAAACTCGCGTATGCGGTTTGCCACATGTACGTGTAAGTCGTACGACGGTTAGGGTATAACTGCTAATAGTGTTGCATGTTAGAGACTTAGCAGTTATTAGTAATCGGAGCATAAACTATTGTAGTATAAAGGTCTAATCCTTGTCCTTGTTTGGTTGTGAGGTTGGACTATCGTTCTAACGATAGACTATAAGCCAGAGTTACGACACCGATACTTGCACTCTGTCTCGGTGTAGTAGCTACTGCGTGTTATGGATACAACAGGCATAGATCATTGGGCGAGGAAGACAATTAGTAGGCGTATGGGACAGACAATTTGGTTGCCGTAGTTTCAGAGTAAACTGCGAGGCCGTGAGCCTCAGTTTTACCCGATTATGGGCCAATATTACCTGGTTATGGGATCAGTGTTACCCGATTATGGGCCAGTGTTACCCGGTTATGGGATCAGTGTTGCCCGGTTATGGGAGTATATGCTTGTCGTTACATCCGGCAGAGGTTACTAGCTTCGCGCTATCAAGATCGGTGATGTAGTCAACATTTATATTTGGCATCCAGTTTACAGCTAATGCCAGATATTTAGCCTCTGGCTTGACGTCATGCTTTATACCTTTTACCTACCCATACGTACCAAGGTTGTCTTCAAAGTGCATTTCACTTAGCTCGTTAGGTCACCCCTTAAGTTTTCACAGTATTTACTTTATGGCTTGCTTTTATGTATCTTGTTACGTCCCTCTGAGGACCTGGCCCTTTCCAAGTGTATTGTTCATGAGTATTCGCAGGAGCGCAGCTAAGTATATCGCAATGAGGACCTCTTCGAGCTCGTGATTGGTAGTTAATATTCTTATATTGCCTTTATTGTGTTATCTATATTTTGGTCTGGTAGTGGATTTGTTTCCATCTGACTACCATCATTAGATACTTATATTGAGATCTAGGTATAATTATTGGTTATTTATTTATATATGATTCTGTGGATTTGATTTAGATTATGCCTGTGACTTGAGATATTTTATACCACTTGTGAATTGTTATTCATATTACAGCGTACGTGTGTTATAGTTTCCATATATTAGAGTGCCATATTCATACGGCTGGCATGCTTACGTGTCCTAGTCCTACGTATTTTAGGACTGGGACGTGACAAATATGGTGCCCCGTTTTCCCTATCGGGGAGCACGGCTAAGAAATTCTTTCAGTATCGTTCGACTGGGATAGATTGAATCAAGATTTAGACCATATCCCAAGGATGGACTAAGCGGCAGAGTCAAGAAGGACCTCTCCGCTGCAAGTTTTTTTGCCTAGTTTTTGCTGTCGCATTATTGCTTTCATGCTTTTGAGTTAGTTTTTGAGTTATTATTTCTTGAACGGTTTTGATGGATTTTATTGCTTTCGTTCGTTTAACAGCTCTTTCATTTTGAGCTTGAAAAACATGAGTGGAGGTATGATCATCTGTTTGTGGCAATGCAGGTGATCGTGCAGTAAGCATCGCGTGAGCGGAGTCTTGAAGCACCTCTTTCCTTTGCTCTCTCTACCAACTTGTGAGTGGATATACTTCGATTAGTTGATCCTTCTTGCAAGTTTTCACATCAAATAATCTTGCTCTTGATTTTTCTAATCAAACAATACCATAATAACTAAAAGATGTCAAAATAAATAAAATAGACTTGGATTACTTTATGCTTGTCAATCAACTTGTGAACGGTTACCTTGCTACATGCTAGTCTGCTTAGAATGTTCTTTCATCGTACTTCAATTCTAGTTAGAACATATACTTCTATTTATTGTGGTATGTATACAACACACTTGACTATGGAATAAACTGATCAAGAAGACTATGCAAAATAGATCATGTCATATTACTTGTTTCGTGCTTATGTTGCCTTGAACTGTATCATTGATAACTTAGTTTAGACTTTGCTTGGTCATGGACAAATTATGCACAAGGTCTTAGTTCCTGCGGATGATTGCTGGGGTACTGGCACCGATTCGATCCAGGCGGAACTCCCTGATAGTCGCCTGTTTCGAACGGGATGGCCTGTAACGCCCCTGTTCCTTACGTCACATGCCATTCCATCCTTGAAATATAACTCGTCCACTATAGCATCATGCTAGTGACCCCTCATATATTTAAACTGTGCAAGATAACTATGTCTTTGTGCCAGGAAAGGTCATGGTAAGTGTTGTGCAGGTAGTTCAGAAGGACAGATAAAAGTCACTGAATGGTGGCATATTTATTTCAGTCAATTTCCATATCCATTGCTTCCTTGTAACTTGAACTAAGACAAGATAGAAAGATCACATAATAACTTCCATGCTTCACATAAATAACGTGTTGGTTATTATAGTTGTGTTAGCTTGCCTTCACCAGTGTATTTTGATATACTGACCCTCGTTGCAACAGGTTCTCCGCGCCAAGGCGATCCTGCAAGGAGTTAAGGTGACTTCCAAAACCAGTCCACCTATCGGCGCTACCTGTTCATGCCATTTGAAGCATGTTTAAAGTTCCAGGAGCTCGTGCACATATCTTATGTGCTACCTGTTCATGCCCTTTGAGGCATATTTAAAGCAAACTTTTCCTGGTTTTAATATTGTGTTCAATTATCTACGTACTATGAATACGTGCTCATTATATCAAATACCTTAACCTTGTGCATTGCACAACCTAGGCACGCACGACATTACGCCCGTAGGACTACTATCGTTTCTACGGGATCAGGATGTGACATATTGGTGTCAGAGCATGGCTTCAAGTTCCTTTGACCCTCGTGTTAGAAAAGTTCCTTAATGATCAGTTCCCTATGCGAACTCTTGAACTTGTTCAGGCAAAATTAGATGCGTTCCATACAGTGAGTCCATAATATGTTATGATACTGATGTAAGTTACTTTCTTTTGAAGGAATGACTCAAGTGCAAGCATCAACACTAGCACAGGGAGAGGTACAAGCACATAAAAGTAGTTCCGGCACCTCGAAAAGTTTCAGAACCGAACGAGCTTTGCCACTGTCGACCCTATTGAGCGAATAATATGGATGCTTGAAGCGAGCCAACAAAAAGATGAGGCTCGTCATGCGCAAGCCAAGAAGCCGGCAAAAGATCGTAAAAGCAAGTTCAAAAGCAATCTTGAAGCCCGATTTGCTGTCCAACAAAAGCAAGTAGATGCCCTGCAATAGACCGTTCAGACCTTAGCCTCCAACCATTCTGCAACTACAGCAGCGACACTGGTGGAGCGACCAATACCTGAAGTCAAAATATCTTAAACTCCAAGAAAGAAGAATGTGACTACCTTCGATTTTGCCGACTTTAAGAAGGTCTACAACACGTCTTTCCGGGAGACTGAAGATCTGATTGTGGCTCTAGATTGGCTGGCATAGCTTGAGGATTGCTTTAAACATCTTAAGGTACCTGAGGAGAAGTAAATTATGTGTGCCCAACTGCAGCTTCGTTTAAACGTGCATGATTGGTAGGACATACATTATAGATCTCACTCCGCAGACATTAATGATAAGACGTTTGCGTAGGCTACCTTCTGTAGCACGTTTAAAGAGGAGTTCATACCCCCATCTCATTTTTTGGCAAAAAAAGAATGAGTTCTTGTAGCTTCGATAAGGCAATGAGACAGTGAAGCAGTACTCCGCCGAATTTAATCAGCTCGCTAAGTTTGTAAGCTCCTACCTACCTGATGCGGTGAGTCATACAAGATATTTTGAAGGTGCCCTGCGACCTGCCATCCATGCGCACGTGGTCGATCCCCAATATCAGATGATGTGGGAAGTTCTCAACCATGCCCTTTCCCTAGAACCACGATATCCTTCAATTACTGCCGGCGCTATGCATACTTCCAATCACAAGCGCCATAGCAACACAGGAGAAAATATCCCTCCAATGTGTCCATATAATAACGGTCATAAAAAAAGGGAACTAAAGGTCATACTACAATTTTTGTAAGAAGCCAGGGCACACGGTCGATAACTGTCACCGAAAGAACGGATTATGCCTCATTTATGGTGATTCAAACCATCTGATGGTTAATTATCTATACTTCTCTAAGCTCCACCCTCAATAATAGAATCCTGCTTCGGTGCCTCATGCCAACCAAGTCGAGCTGCAACAAGATCGTCCAAGGTTGGGTGTTCACTTTGACACGGGAAGAAGCCCTTGTTTCAGACACCGTTGTGTAGGTATTTTGCTTTTTAATAACATACCTGCTCGAGTGCTATTTGATTCTGGTGCTACGCATAATTTTATTTTCGCAAAATTTGTCGCAGAGATCAAGATAGTGATGACACCGTTATATCTAGACCTTAGTGTTAGCACCCCATCGGGCCCAAAAATATATGTTCGTTTAGTATGTTAGGACGGCCATATCTTTATCGAAGGAAGGAAACTGTCACTCGATATCTTGGTCCTAGATATTCGGGATCACGATATTATCTTGGAGATGGATTGGCTCGGTGCTTGCTCGGCTACTATCAAATGTGCGGAGAAACAGGTCAAATTTTGTCTACCAGGAGAGGCCAAATTCTGTTACACAAGTGGTTCAACGACAGAAGCGTCGAAGACCTGCATGGTAATTTCTACGATGTCAGCTCGACGGATGCTACACTCTGGATACGAGAGATACTTAGCTTCAGTTCAAGACATGCAGTGGGATTATGCAAACGTCGAGTTTTCTTTCATTGTTGTAGAATTCCCTGATGTGTTTTCGAATGAACTACCTGGCATACCACCCAACCGAGAGATCGAGTTCCCATCGAAACCTTTCAAAATACCTGCCCGATTTCTATAGCTCCTTACCGAATGGTCCCTGCGGAACTAAAGGAGTTAAAATTTCAACTACAAGAACCGCTTGACCTTAGATACTTCCGTCCGAGCGTGTCTTCTTGGGGAGCACCTGTGTTGTTTGTGAAGAAGAAAGATGGGACGTTGCGGCTCTGCATATACTACCGGGAGCTAAATAAGGTCAATATCTGAAACAAATATCCCCTGTCCATCGATGACTTCTTTGATCAAATATAAGGGGCATTAGTGTTTTCGAAGATAGACCTTCGCTCTGGCTACCACCAATTAAAGATCAAGCCAGAGGACGTGCCAAAGTCAGTATTTCACACCTGTTATGGCCACTATGAGTATTCTTTCATGTCGTTCGGACTGATGAATACTCCTTCCGCATTCATAGATTTGATTAACCGTGTGTTCTGACCATTCCTTGATAAGTTTGTGGCGGTATTCATAGACGATATCTTAGTGTACTTGAAGAGTAAAAAAGAACACATACGAATGGTGCTTCAAACTCTTTAAGACAATCAGTTGTACGCAAAGCTGAGTAAGTGCAAATTCTAGTTGGGCAACATATCTTTCCTTGGGCACATCATTTCGGCGGAGGTCGTCTCATTCAATCCAAAGAAAGTCGAAGCCATCGTGGAGTGGAAGAGACCTGAGTCGGCCAGCGATATTCAAAGCTTTCTTGGTCTAGCGGGCTACTACAAAAGATTCGTCAAGAATTTTTCAAAGATCACTTTGCCTCTGACTTATCTCACTCGGAAGGGAGTAACGTTCGCATAGTCAGACGACTATGAAGCTTCATTCACAGAATTAAAGCCATGCCTCGTCTCATCACCGATTCTTACATTATCGGACGGACACAATAATTTTCAGATTTATAGCGATGCTTCAGGAAAGGACTTGGGATGTGTCCTTATGCAAATGGGCAAGGTGATAGCCTATGCATCGAGATAGATAAAGCCTCATGAAAATAATGATCTGACGCATGAACTTGAACTAGCAGCAGTAGTGTTCGCGTTGAAGTTATGGCAGCATTACCTCTATGGAGTACCGTGTAAAATTTTAACGGATCATAAAAGCCTCAAGTACCTCTATACTCAAAAGGATTTGAATCTACGGCAACGATGTTGGCTTGAATATCTTAGCAACTTTGACTTGTTGATCAGATATATATAGAGCAAGGGCAACGTGATAGTTGATGCACTGAGTCGAGTATTTGCAGGGAGCTTAGCTATCAATAATAGGCTGAAAAGGGAGTTGGAAAGTTTGGGCATTATACTCTGAGTCAGATATAAAGGGGAACAGTTGGCTTAATTATGCCTCAAACCGGACCTATTGGAGAAAGTCAAGTCCGCTCAGAAGGATGACCTATTCCTAGAGAAGATACACAAGCTTATCTCAGCAGGAAAGGCGATCTAATTTGCGGTGAGCGAGGATGGAATTATGTGGCTGAAGGGGATATTATGTGTTCCTAATGATACAAACCTCAGAAAGGTGATAATCACTAAAGCCCAATATACGAGTTACACTTAACACCCAGGCAGCACGAAGCTGTATCAAGACCTTTGTACGATATTTTAGTGGCAAGACATGAAAAAGGATGTAGCGCTGTTTATGTCGCAATGCATGGCCTGTCAGCGAGTAAAGGGTGAACACAAGAATCCGGGTAGGGAGATGCATAACCTTGCTATACCGGAGTGGAAATGGGAAAACATAACCATGGATTGTATTGATGGTTTTCCAAAGACGCAACGGGGAAATGAGGCCGTCTGGGTCATCATCGATTGACTCGACAAGTCAGCTCACTTTTTTCTTATCAAAGTTGCTTGGAGTGTCAATCGTCTGGCATAGATCTACCTCGATGAGATCGTTCGACTCCACGGTATGCCCGTATCTATTGTCTCCGTCCTAGATGAATAATTGTTATCACGCTTCTGGGAGAGTCTTCAATCTTCTATGGGGACGAAGTTGAAGTTCAGCTCTGTCTACCATTCTTATACCGACGACCAAACAGAGCGGATAAACCAGATCCTCGAAGATATGCTATGGCTCTACACCTTGGACTTAAAGTCAAGTTGGAACATGCATCTACCGTTAGCCAAATTTGCATACAATAATAGTTATTAATCTAGCATTCATATGCCATCGTATGAGGCATTGTATGAGCGAAAGTGTAGATCCTCTATCTGTTGGGATGAAGTTGGCGAACAAAAAATTCTTGGCCCGAAACTCGTTGAGCAAACCATCCAAAAGATTCGTTTGATCCGCAAGGGACTGAATGTAGGATAAAGCCGTCAGAAGAGTTACTCAGATGTGTACCATCGACCTCTTGAGTTCTTAGAAGGATATCATGTATTTCTTAAAGTCTCGTCCATACGAGGAGTCACCAGATTTGGAAAAAAGGGAAGCTAAGTCTGAGATTCGTCAGACCGTTCAAAATACTCAAGCGAGTTGCCCTTGTCGCATATTAGATTTCCCTGCCATCGTCATTATCAGAGGTGTACGATATCTTCTATATTTCACAAATTAGGAAGTACATATACGATCTGAGTCATGTGGTAGATTTTGGTCAAGTAGACTTGAAGGCTGACTTGTCATATATCAAATAGCCTGTACAGATCTTGGATCGAAAGAAGAATTTGCTTCGAAGCCGTTCATTTCCCCTTGTATGCGTGCTTTGGAGAAATTATTTGCTCGAAGAGTTGATGTGGGAGCTTGAGTCCGAGATAAAGGAAAATTTTCCTTTATTGTTTCATAGTGGTAGGCCCTATTCCTAAGTTTTGAGGACGAAACTTCCTATTAGTTTGTTAGGATGTGGTGCCCCGTTCCTCCTATTCGGGGAGCGCGGCTAAGAAATACTTTCGGTATTGTTCGATCGGGATATATTGAATAAATACAATTTTCTCATTATGGATTAGCTTCTTCGGAATCGATTCCCATATTCAGTGGACCGTATCCTAAGGATGGACTAAGCGGCAGAGTCAAGAAGGACCTCTCCGCTGAAGTTTTTTTTGCCTAGTTTTCGCTGTCGCATTGTTGCTTTCGTTCTTTTCAGTTGGTTTTTGAGTTATGATTTCTTGAACATTTTTGATAGATTTTATTGCTTTTGTTCGTTGAACCGCGCTTTCATTTGAGCTTGGAAAAGAGGAATGGAGGTATTTCTGTTTGTGGCAATGCTGGTGATCGTGTAGTAGACGTCGCGCGAGCGGAGTCTCGAAGCACCACTTTCCTTTGCTCTCTCCACCAACTTGTGAGTGGCTATACTTCGATTAGTTGATCCTTCTTCCAAGTCTTCACACCAAATAATCTTGATCTTGATTGTTCTGATCAAATGATATCATAATAACTAAAAGATGTTAAGATAAGTGGAATAGACTTGGACTACTTTATGCTTGTCAATCAACTTGTGAACGATTACCTTACTACATGCTAGTCACTTAGAATGTTCTTTCATCGTACTTCAATTCTATTTAGAACATATTATTCTATTTATTATGCTATGTATAGAACACACTTGACTATGGAATAAACTGATCATAAAGACTATAAAAAATGGATCATGCCATGTTACTTGTCTAGTGCTTGTGTTTCCTTGAACTGCATCGTTGACAACTTAGTTTAGATTTTGTTTGGTCATGGATAACTTGTGCACAAGGTCTTAGTTTATGTGGACGGTTGCTGGGGAACTGGCACCGATCTGATTCGGACTAAACTCCTTGATAGTCGTCTGTTTTGGACGTGATGGCCTGTAACGCCTCTGTTACTTGCGTCGCATGCCATTCTATCCTTGAACTATAACTTGTCCACTATGGCATCATGCCATTTACCTCTCGTATATTTAAACTGTTCAACCTAACTATGTCTTCATGGCAGGAAAGTTCATGGTAAGTGTTATGTAGGTGGTTCAGATAGGCAAGTAAAGGTCACCGAACGGTAGCATATTTATTTTAGTCGATTTCCATACACATTGTTTGCTTGTAACTTGAACTAAGGAAAGATAGAAAGACCATATAATAACTTGCATGCTTCACATAAATAATGTGTTGATTGGTACATATCACTCCCCATTCCCAATATACATATTTGGAGCATAATTATTTTCTTGCTAGCGTAGTTACAGGTTGTAGAGATCCATTCTTTGGTTCACTTGACTTGGTTTATTTGTTTGGTTTTGTTTTATCATTAGTTGAATCCATGGTCCAAATCTCAAACCCTCCATATATAACCCAACTTATCTCTCTTTTACCACTCATTTTTCCTCTTTCATCCTCTTTCTTAGGTTTTCCTCTCCTCCTCCATAGTCAAGTACATCTTGCAAAAAATAGAGAAATATTTTTTATTTTTGTTCCATTATGTTTTTTATATGATTCCTCATGCATTTGGAACTTGGTATTTTTGGATTTGATGGATGGATTAGTGTCGATCTAAGTTCTAAGTTTTAGGGTTTTTTTTGTGTTCTTAAATGTTCTTGGGTTTTGATCTCTCAAAACTTAATGTTTTCAAAAATTTATTGTTCTTTGTTGATGAGCACTTGATTTTGAGTAGTTTAGAACTTTGCTTTACTGGATTTGGACTTCGTTTGAGGTTTTTGTGGAAGAAACAAGGTTTGGGTTTCAGAGCTTTTTTATGGCCAAACTTGTTGGATTGGGATGAAGGAGCTCCATGCGCCCAGCGGACTGCATGCGGCCTAGAATTCTCGCCCAAAAGATTTTATGCGACCATCTTATTGGACGCATGGAATGGATTTCTGTACATGCGTCCCTTGGCCAAATGCTTGAAACTTAAACGAATAAAATTTCTATAAGTCCTAAAATTTTTTATGCGGCCAAGTGTGCATGCGGCCCAGAGGAGCATGCAGCCGAGTCGACCATATGGCCAGGAGTTAAGTGTTCTTTTTATTCTGAACGCATAACTACTGACTAACTAGGCACGACTTTTTCTACTTTGGTCTTATCTTCTGTCACTTTTATCATATGTCACTTCAATTACTTTTCTGACTTGACTTGACTTGCATTTATTGTTAATCACATCACACGAGTGGACTTGGATCAGCTTATGCAGCCTTGACCTCATACGGCTTTGACCTCATACGACCCATTGGTTCATGCAGCCTGTTTGGTCATGCGGCCAACTGACTCATGCGTCAACTATTTCCATGTGTCCACTTTGACACCTATTTGGTTTAATGTTTTTATTTGATTAAATGATTGTCATACTATGTGTTAACTTAAAAATAAATTATTTGACCCAGATGTGACCACGTGCTAAATGACTAAGCACTTGGCATGAGCATGTAGATATGGCCCTATATGTACTTACTTACTTACATACTGATTAGGCTAATTTTTCTGGAATTACCTTATTATACGTTGGACAGAATAAGGGGTGTAGTTCAACTCGAGGAAGGGTCTGCAATCCCGGTCCTTGTCTGGTTTAAGAATTATGGATCTGATCTCGAGTTATTTTTATACTACTCTTATTTTATCTATCGATATAATAAAGTGATAAATTATTATGACTATCATTTGCTTGTCATATCCTGAATACATTGCTACTTGATAACTTGTCTAAAACTTTGATACTAAAACTTGTTCCTGTCCTGACTATTTTATCCGTGCTGATATACTTGATCACACCAAGAGTGCTATTTGATATAGTCAACCGTTGTGCCACATACACTTACTACATGACATATGTAGTTATTTCCTACACGAAAACTGGTAGTTGGATAGTGACTTTAGCCGTGGCTAGATAGTATTAATTGTTGCATCATTCTTAGGTGAATCCAGATTTAACTTTAAGAGACAATATGGATTTGTATCAAGAGTGCCTGTACTTAAAGTACGATATTTAGGGAGGAATTTTTATGTGACCACGACATGAGATTCTAAATCACCTAGGGTTAACTAGGCAACTTAATTTGTAGAACATTAGAAGGGAATGGTATCTCGAGATCGTGCATGTCGAACCACCCTAAGTTAGCTGAGAGTAAAGGCTGGCCACTACGGATACTGTATAACATCCATACTAGTAGAGTGCAGTATCTGACTTATTTATAAGCCAAGCCAGAGTCTTTTCTATAGAAAGCCTGGAACTGCTAATGATCATTAAATTAGCTCAGCGTCCTTATAAGGGACTGGTGCATCATACATTCTTGCTTGTATATCATTGGTTCAGCTAGCCCTGCTCGATTATGGCACGATCTGAGGATACTTATATATTGCATTATTGGGATAACTCAGAGATCATATATTAAGCCATAACACATGTTTGGCCGTTAAATCTATTTTAGTTAGAGAAGTGGACCGTTGCAGCATAAAAGTTTAACTCATGTTCTTGTTTGGTTGTTGAGTTGTGTTATTGTGTTACAATGGAACACGGATCGAAACTACTTGTTATTACTATATTATTTTACTTAATATTGTATCCCTGCTTGTGTATTATGCCTTCTGTTGAGTGGAATTAGGGACATAGACTATCGTGGCAGGATATTTGAACTCATATCCTTGTTTGGTTGTTGGGTTGTGCTATTGTGTTGTGATAGCCAGTGGACTGAAACTATCATGCAGAGTTATTCTAGCTTGACCATAATCAAGGGATGTATTCTATCTTGATGTGACATGGCACTTCAATCCTTGTTTGGTAAAGGAGTATCGTGTCATATCATAAATGGGATATATGCCATTGATTATTGGTTTAAGCATCTCATGCTATAGAACTGGTTTTGTTTCTTTATTTCATGCTTCTTTATGGTACTTGCTATTTGGGGTCTAACCCCACTGGTTTTGTATTGCCAGGTTTAGAGCCAACACCTGAGGATCAAGCGTATCTCTCCCTCACTGATGGCACGCACCAGAGGGATGGCTGCTGAGGGTCACGAGTGGGTTCCTTCATTCACTACTCGTCTTTCGTAAACTATAATCTTTTTGGCGTTTACCCAACCGACACCTGTTAGCCGGATACTCTGGACACTAGTTCCCTATATGACTGTAATATATTCAAACTGCAGCTGACTTACTGTTCTGTATACTTTTGATTGTGTATCTGGCATATCACTTGTATTTGCTAGATATCTAGAATATTCTGATGCGGCATTGGGGACACCTTACTGCTTATTATAAAATATTTTATGTTATTACTACTTGTTTGAATGATTGAGATATATAAGTTCTTGACCCTAGAAGACTTGATTATAATATGTACCCCCTTGTCTCTAGACAACCTTAACACATTGCGGGTTGCTTTGGTATTCCGCAAGGTATGGTTGGCTGAGTCATTCCCCCGCTCTCCAGTATTCTGGATCTGGGACATGACAAGGTTTTAGTGGTGGCCCATGCATGTCTAATTTTTCATACTTGTGGGGTAGCCTGATTATATAAAATCTCAATCAAACATGTTCCTCCTTGAAATCCTGAATCTGCCTTCTCGAACTCAGCTTAACTTCTGTACCATTAATTTCTTGATCCTTTCTTGTCCTGTTCTTGATTTAGCTTTTGTCCTTTTCTTTAGGGCTTCCCCAGAATCGATGTTTGGAGCACCAGTAGTTTCAGCAGGACAAGGATCCGTTGGCCCACAATAAGAAATATCACATATTCCTGGAGGGATTAGGGTAGAACCCGTAGAGGGGCACGAAGAACAACATGTACCAGAAATTCTAGTACCCCTGGTCATACCAGTAGTGCCAGTAGAACTTAATACACCATCATTGCTAAAGATTATTCGAGGAATGATGGCGGCTCAACAACATCAGCATCTTCAGTAGCAGGTAGAATATCTTGTTGCATCAAGGATTACAGACGGCTTTGGAGAGAAGTTTTAGAATAGACTCAGGGGCATCGGTGAGGTTCTACCGACTCAACCCTAGGTACTTTGATGGAACAGAGGACGCCAATACGGTAGATGCTTGGCTGTAGAATATTGGGACAATACTGACTGCAGTAAGGGTTCCAACTGAGGAACAAGTTGATCGGGTCCGATTCAACTCCAGGACCTTACCAAAGATTAGTGGGCAGCAGAAGAGGTTGGTTTAAGACAACCTGTCTCATAGGACAACTTCATAACCCATTTTAGGGTCAAGTATTTCGGAGTGGTACTGCAACATGAGCAATAACACAGGTTTATCAATCTCAAGTAGTCTGGAAGGACGGTGGATGGCTACACAGCAGAGTTCTGCAGGCTTAGCAGGTTTGCCCCAACAATGGTGGCAATAAGACCAGAGCGGGCGATGAGGTTTCAGTATAGACTTCATCTGGAAATTCAGCAACTGGTAGAGGGCCACAACCACCAGACCTTCGATAAAGTATTGATCGCATCCAGGCGACATGAGCTGATAATGTAGAGGTTAGCTTCGAGGACAGGAGGCCAAAAGAGGTTTTATGCACAGAGAGGAGGAGGAGGACCAGCATAACAGACGTCAGCACCATCTTCTGGCTTTCGCATTCATGACATAGCGTCGAAGAGGCCAGTGGCATCGGCAGCAACAATACCAGCTTGCCAATATCAACCGAGGCAACAACAACAATAACGATTGGGAGCCCTAGTCGGATGTACGTATTTTGGCAAGGGAGGCCATACCAAGGATGTGTGTAAGGCATCATAAGGGTTGTGCCTACTATATGGTACGACCATCGGATCACTAATTTTTCGATAATATAGAGATTGAAGGGCCAGTACATTGAATAGCCTTATCAGCACCAGGGACAGCTCAGTACAGGGGACCATCACTGGCAGTCAGGCCTTTGACTCAGCGTCTATTGCCGATGCAAACTCAGATATACGACCAGCAGAGGAATCAGCAGTATGGGCACCAGAGGCCACAACTATGTATCCAAGGGAGGCAGCAACAACGAGCATAGCGAAACCAAGAGCAAGCTTTTACCCTATCTCTAGAGGAGGCTTTGGCATCAGGTGATATGGTGGCAGGTAACATTCTCGTTAATCTTTTCCTGCCATAGCATTATTTGATTCGGGGGTATCTTATTCATTTATATGTAGACGATTTATGACACATATTGGATTGGAGTTCAAGGCATTGCCAAAGAGGTTGAATATACTCATTGGTAATGGTCTTGTAGGAGTTGATAGAGTATGTCTAGCGTGTCAAATCGTAGTGTATGGGCATTTATTACCTGCAAGGTTGATCGAGTTTCCTATAGGTAATTTTGACATTGTTCTAGTCATGGACTGGTGGAGAGACAGTCATGCGACGATAGATTATCGTAGGGTAGAGTGTTGTTTAACATCCCGTACAAGAAAGAGTTTGTCTTTAATAGAACAGTGAGGGACCAGCATAAATATGGCATAGCAGCAGTAGCGGGAATTGGGGATCAGCTTCCCTGAATAATTGAAGAATTTTTTGATGTATTTAAGGAAGATCTTCCAATATCACTTCCTGTAAGAGAAGTAGATTTCTGCATAGAATTGAGGCCAGGAGCAGAACCAACTAACAAAGTCTATCAGATGTCACCGATGGAACTCAACCAGCTATATCAACATATGGAAGAACTGAGGGCGAAGAAGTTTATTCGGGCTAGTGGATCACCATGGGGAGCACTAATGCTTATAGTAAAGAAGAAAGATGGAACGACATGGTTGTGTATCGACTACATGCAGCTGAATGCAGTAACAGTGAAGAACAAGTATCCATTGCCTAGGATTGATGACTTGTTTGACCAATTAAGCGAAGAAAAAGTATATTCCAAGATAGACCTTCGATCGAGATATTATAGAGTGAGGGTCCGGGAGCAAGATATACCGAAGACAACATTTCGATCTCCATATGGGCATTACAAATTTGTAGTTATGCCATTTAGATTGACTAATGTGCCAGCAATATTCATCGATTTGATGAATCATATCTTTATGCCATACCTAGATCAGTTTGTAGTAGTATTCATAGATGACATTCTTGTTTACTCTAACTATGAAGATGAACATGAAGAACATCTTTGGAGAGTATTACAAGTTTTAAGGGAGCATCAGTTGTATGTCAAGCTCAGTAAGTATGAATTCTAGTTTGGTCATGTATCATTCTTAGGGCACATCATCTCAGGAGCAGGAGTATCAATGGACCCCAAGAAGGTCAAAGTAGTAGAGAATTGTCCAGTCCCAAAGACAGTAGCGGATGTGCAAAGTTTCTTGGGGTTTGCGGGATATTACCCGAGGTTCGTAGTAGACTTTGCACTGATTTCAGTACCAATGACTCGCCTAACCTGCAAGGAGGTGAAGTTTGTTTGGACGGCAGAGTGCCAATCAATATTTGAGAAGTTGAAAAAGAAAATGATATCAGCACTGATCCTTACACTTCTAGTAGGATCAGGAGGGTTCACAGTTTATTGTGATGCATCTGGAAAAGTACTCGTGTGTGTGTTAATGCAACATGGGAAATTGATATCTTATGCGTCTTGGCAGCTTCGATATTATAAAATTTTTTATCCAACACATGATTTGGAGTTAGCAACAATAGTATTTGCACTCAAACTATAGAGGCACTACCTATATAGTGATCGGGTAGAGATATTCACATATCATAAGAGTTTAAAGTATATATTCACCCAGAAGGACTTGAACATGAGGCATATGAGATAGCTAGAATTGTTTGGTGATTATGATATAGTACTTCAGTATCTACCAGGCAAGGAAAATAGGTACCAGATATTCTAAGTAGGAGATGTAACACATTTGTCTTGACAACTCAGAAGCACATATTAAAAGATCTTCGAGAGATAGGCATCAATGTAGTGTTATCTCAAGGAGTGAAAATACTAGCCAGTCTTCAGATACAGTCAACCTTGATAGAGAGGATCAAGGCGGCTCAAGAATAAGATTATCAGATTCAGAAGCTTAAGACCAAATGTGAGTCAGGCCTTAGGAATTAAGGATTCACGAAGACAGAACACTTAGATTTGGAAACTGTCTTTGTGTGCCAAGTGGAGATATTAGACATAAAGTAATGACCGAGTAACACAATTCTCAATATTCTATTCATCCAGGAGGCACGAAGATGTACCATGATATTAAGCAACAATTTTGGTGGAACGGAATAAAAAAAAAGATATCTCAGTTCATTTCAGGGTGTGTCATATGCTAGCAGGTGAGGGCAGAGCAGCAAACCAGCAGGATTATTGTAACCCCTAAATATTCCAGAGTGAAAGTGGAAACACATTACGATAGATTTTGTGACCGACTTACCTGGATACCCTACTGGACGTGATGTAGTTTGGGTAATAGTAGATCGACTCAGGAAGGTGGCATATTTTTTTCCTTTCCGAGTAGGGCAGTCCACAGGGCAGTTAGCAGAGATGTATATGCAACATATAGTGAGGCAACACGAAATTCCAGCAAGTATAGTGTCAGAATGTGATACCCGCTTTACGTCTCATTTTTGGAGAAGTTTACACGACCGCTTGGGTACTAAGTTGAGATTCAGTACCACGTACCATCCACAGACAAACGGCCAGTAAGGGAGGATAATACAAACATTGAAAGATATGTTGTGGGCTTGTACTTTAGACCTTGGTGAGTCTAAGAAAGATCACCTTCACTTAGTAAAATTTTTATACAACATAAGTTATCAAGCCAGCATACAAATGGCTCTATTTGAGGCATTGTACGAAAGAAAGTGCATGTCGCCTTTAGCATGGGATAACATTAGTGAACGAAAGAGGTTGGGGCCTGAGATGATCACACAAACCGTTGAAGTGGTTAAGCAGATTAGAGAGTGGCTTTGAGTTGTATAGGATCGTCATCATCATTAGGCAGATCATCATCGTAGGCCGTTAGAGTTTTCTGTCGACGACCAAGTATTTTTGCAGATTTTTGCTACCCGCGGAGTTATTAGGTTTAGGGTTTGCGAGAAGCTTAGTTCGTGGTACATTGGACCATTCAACATTCTCGAGTGGGTAGGGATGTTGCTTATCATCTTGCCCTCCCGCCTTCGCTACGTGAGGTGCACGATGTATTTTATGTGTCTCAGTTGCATAGGTATGTCCTGGATCCGAGTCATGTCCTCGATCACTCTGCGTTAGTCGTTGGTACCGACTTGACTTACGAGGAATGGCCCGTGTCCATTTTGGATCAGAGAGAGAAAGTACTTAAGAACCGGACTATATACCTTGTTCGTGTTGCTTGGGGGAATCATACTTTGGGAGAGTCGACGTGGGAGCGCGAGAACGATATTCGATATCGGTACCTGCACCTATTCGACTCATAAGGTATATTTTTTTCATATGCCTTCGCATCTTTCATTCCGTGATCGGCAAGCACTCATAAGGGATGAAGTTGCTTCGCTTCATTATAGGTGTTATTGTTATACTTGCTTATTTGTATGTGTAGATTGCTTGTAGATAGTTATTGCTTGCTTTGACATTTCTAGCTAGCCTTGAGTTTGAATTTTGAGGATAAAATTTTTCTAAGGTGGATAGAGATGTCACTCCCCATTCCCAATATACGTATTTGGAGCATAATTATTTTCTTGCTAGCATGGTTATAGGTTGTAGAGATACTAGACCCATTCTTTGGTTTACTTGACTCTTGGTTTATTTGTTTGTTTTGGTTTTATCATGAGTTGAACCCATGGTCCAAATCTTAAACCCTTCATATATAACACAACTTCTCTCTCTCTCCTCTAATTTTTTCTCTTCCATTCTCTTTCTTAGGTTTTTCTCCCCCCCTCCATAGGCAAGTATATCTTGCAAGAAATGGAGAAATCCTTTATATTTTTGTTCCTTATATGATTTCTTATGCATTTAGAATTTGGTATTTTTGGATTTGGTGGATGGATTAGTATAGATCTAAGTTTTCATTTTTAGAATTTTCTTTGTGCTCTTGAATATTCTTGGATTTTGATCTCTTAAAACTTAATGTTTTCTAAAACTTATTATTCTATGTTGATGAGCACTTGATTTTGAGTAGTTTAAAACTTTGCTTTACTGGATTTGGACTTCGTTTGAGGTTTCTGTGGAAGAAACAAGGTTTGGGTTTCAGAGTTTTTCCATGGTCAAACTTGCTGGATTGGGGCGAAGGAGCTCCATGCGCCCAGAGGACTGCATGCGGCCTGGACTTCTCGCCCAAAATATTTTATGCGACCATCTTATTGGATGCATGGAATGGATTTTTGCATATGCGTCCCTTGGCCAAATGCTTGAAACTTGAACGAATAAAATTTCTCTAAGTCCCAAAATATTTTGTTCCGCCAAGTGTGCATGCGGCCCAGAGGAGAATGCGGCCTAGTCGATCATGCGGCCAGGAGTTATGTGTTCTGATTCTTCTGGACACATAACTCCTGACTAACTCGGCATGACTTTTCCTACTTTGTCTTTTCTTCTGTCATTTTTATCACACGTCATATCAGTTAATTTTTTGATTTGACTTGCATTTATTGTTTGTCACATCATACGAGTGGACTTGGCTCTGCTCATACGGCCTTGACCTCATACGGCATGTTGGTTCATATAGCCCGTTTGGTCATGCGGCTGACCCATGCGCCAACTGTTTCCATACGTCCACTTTGACACCTGTTTGTTTTAATATTTTCATTTGATTAAATGATTGTGATACTATGTGTTAACTTAGAAATGAATTATTTGACCCAGATGTGACCACGTGTTAAATGACTAAGCACCTAGCATGAGCCTGTAGATATGGCCCTATATGTACTTACTTACTGATTAGGCCACTTTTCCTGGAATTGCCTTATTATACGTTGGACAAAATAAGTGGCGTAGTTTAACTCAAGGGAGTGTATGCAATTTCGATCCTTATTTGGTTTAAGAATTGTGGATCTGATCTCGAGGGATTCTCGCTACTCTTATTTTATCTATCGATATAATAAAGTGATAAATTATTGTGACCATCATTTGCTTGTCCTGTCCTGAATATATTGCTACTTGATAACTTGTCCACAACCTTGATACTAAAATTCATTCCTGCCCTGACTATTGTATCTGTAATGATACAATTGATCGCACCAAAAGTGCTACTTGATATAGTGAGCTATCGTGCCACATATACTTGCTATATGATATATATAACTATTTTCTGCATGAAAACTAGTAGTTGGACAGTGACTTTAACTGTGGCTAGATAGTATTGATTGTTGCATCACTCTTGGGTGAATCCATATTTAACTTTAAGAGACAATGTGGATTCGTATCAAGAGTACCCGTACTTACAGTACAACATTTAGGGAGGAATGTTCATGTGACCACGGCATAAGATTCTAAATCACCTAGGGTTAACTAGGGAACTTAATTTGTAGAATATTGGGAGAGAACAGTATCTCGAGATTGTGCATGTCGAACCACCCTAAGTTAGCTGGGAGTAAAGGTTGGTGTCACGCCCCAGTCCCAAAATATATGGGACCAGACACGTGATAATGACCAGCTAGTACGACTCTGTAGGGCTTTCCAATTTAATGGACCCGATGAAGTGTACTTACGTTGTCCACGGTCAAGTGATCAAGCTACATATGTCTATTTCTAACATCCAACAACTAAACTAAATCTCAATCCATGGTAAACAAATCTCAAGAAAGAACGGTACGCATTATTAGTCTGCAGCCCAATAATACAATCATTCGAATAGACCAAGAGAATAATATTGGCCTATAAATACTAGGCTATAATAGCAGAGTCATAATGGGAAGTAGTACATAAATATAATACAGAAAAAATATAATAATGCCGGCAAAGATGACCAACACTCCACTGGATCAAGCATCATACAACACGCTCAAATAACCTGGAAGAGAACCAGGTCCTCAGAGGGATGTAACAAAATATAAAAAAGTACATTCCATAATGTAAATATTGGGTAGAGTAAATCAAGGTGAACTATTCTCCAAAGTGAATACAATTTGAGGACAACTTAGTGCGTATGGGTAAGTGTAGGCTAGACATATGCTGACATAATTTATCAATCATCGTGACTGGCTAGTATATGCCACATATGCCCCACTTACATCCAACGCTCCGAAGAGCGTAGTATCTGCATAAATAATAACGTCCAACACTCTAAAGAGCGTGGTATCTGCATAAATAATAACGTCTAACGCTCTGAAGAGCATGGTATCTACATAAATATAGAGGTGGGTGTCCTATACGTCTACTAGTCGTCCTCCCCTCCCAATGCCAAGGTACAAGTCTCAAGTACGACGTGGACATCTCGTAACTATAATGCAAGTCACCTAGACCAATACAACTATGTTAATTACCATCACACGTGCTACTCGCACCGATGGCTAGTTAAGTGCGTAAGCCCATATCCTATCATGAACTATCTTTATGACATGAAATAATATGTGACAAGGCCTCAGAGTTATAATGATAACTCCATATTTTAGGTATGTCCACTAGACACTAGGTTAAATACAAGTCATAACGTCAACGTCTTCGTCGACTGCACCTGAGGCATACTCAAAAGTGGACAGTTATAAAATATTTAGAGCACAAAATATATGAATAATAATAACTGAATTTAAACAGTACAACAAGGCAAGGTATACTTGCTTGAAATCAAGGCGAATATTAGAACATGAACTCGCTAAGGAATTTGCAACACAAGAAGGGAACTGGAGCAGATGTCTTCGAACATTGTCAGAAATACCACAAACAGTCCCAGAGTGAGTGAGATACTCAGAAAAGCATATCCATACGTTCAATTTGGACAAAGGTCAAAAAGGCAGTTTTTGGTCAACATGGGGTCCATAGGTGGGACCGCCTTGCACCGAAAAATGTGCTAGGAACAAAGGTCTCTAAACTTAGCATATTATAGGTCAAATAAATTCTAAATGATGATACGAACTCAACGGTATTTCCATATTTGGATTTTGAAGAGCCGATCACAAAAACGCCCGTTGGAACGGATCGTAGAGCCCGCAAAATGGCGATCCGGTCACTATCTCAGAATCAGACGAAACTTGGGTCATAGAAAAAGTCGAACGCCGTGAGCCCAATAGCGCATGTTTTTTCGCAATAAGTTGAGCATGCATAAAGTAATTGAATAATTACAAAAAGTCATGATACAGAGATTTTTGACGGATACGGGTTCGTTTTGTCGTGCACACGCAACCAAATTGAATTCAGTAAAAGCCCACATGTCAAAAAATGCCGTACACGTCTTTCGGTACAATTGATACTCGACAAGGTTGTCCAATTTGATGGGACCAACTTAATATCGAATATTTTTATAGTTTTAAAAAATGTTTTTCTTATAAATTGGTACTCTAATTGCTAACAATAGAAAGCAAGCTAAATTACTCTAATGGAAGGCAAAAACTAGTGTAGTGCTCTAGATATTTAAACAACGATAAAGTACAACAATTGAATCAAAATCACAATAGTGAATTATAACTCTAAGAATTATTCCAAACTAATTCTAAATAAAATTTTAAACCTATATTTTGGTCAGGGGGTTTACAATCTATCCACTTTAGAAAATTTTGTCCTCGAAATTAAAAATCTATCTCCCCAACAACGGACTTAACATGTCTCTCTATATGTAAACACAACTTGGTACTTAGTCCTACTCCACTCTCTTGACCTTAAACTGCCACATACGTACCGTCTAATCATCTAAGATATTTGGTCCTGAAAATATCTTCTCACCATCATGAATTGTCTCATCATTGTTATCATGCTAGTCATCATCTAAAAAAAATTACCACCTATACGCCTAGGTTACTCAAGGGTGCCACAACAAAAATCTCAGTTTGAATCTTCTACTCTCTACGAAGAAGATATTGTCATACATTTACTCCCGAAGGGGTGCATGGGTTAGACACTAAAATCTAACAAGCACAAATTCTCAAGGCCACCTACATAGTAGCTAAATTCTTTGTTCTGAAGCTAAGATAGTCACTACCTCCTGATTATTTCCTAGGTACAATATCATCAACCTATAATATCCATAATAAAATTTTGCAACCTAACTTTTTATTGTTGCTCTTAGCAGCAAAATGTCTAATCTAGCAAGTCATTCATAACTAGTCTAGAAGCTCATCTCAATTCAATTCCTAGAAGAACTATATATAATAAGTACAAGATAAGCCTCTATTCAAATACATAGAAAAAAATATGTAATAATTATCATTCAATCATTCTAAATATCCTAGATAAAATATAACCAATAATAATAAGAATAATATTCCTAAAATCTAAAAATCCATCGTCTAGGGTATTTGCCATTTAAATCAAAAGGAAGAACTAAGAGAACTTGATTTGATTAACAAACTAGTGAGTACAGAGAAGAGTCTTAAGAGATAATCTAAGTACAAATTTGTTTTGATCTGGGGGTGACGATAGAGGGTTAGGAGTATAGCAACTCTCTTTACTCCGTGGATGATCTAGACGTAGAAGCTTATCTCCTTGGTTTTAGTGTGAATCCGTAGATAGCCAGCCCTTTGTATGGGTTTGGTACCTTGCTATTTATAGCCGTCCTGTGGATGTGCTATGGGTGTCGCATATGCTCGTGCTTGGTGGCTGTATGAGGCTCCTTCAGCAGAATACGGCCATAATGGTAGTCGTATGGTGCGGGCAAGCCGCCACGTGGGTTTGGTAAGGATTTTCTGTTTGAAGAAATCTCAAGTCTGTTGTGTGCATAACTCGGTTAATTGGATACTTGGTCAATAATAACTGTGCAAGAAATCATCTTTGGTTGTAACAGAAAATATTGTGAGTCAAGAGTTGCATATTGTTGTAGTCGCATAGAAGCTCTCTTTTGGCCTTGGTCAAAATTACCCTCTGGCTCTATGTGGACGAGGCCGCATGGGTCTTGAAGCCGCATGCGTACACTTGTTTGGCCTTGGTCAGGTAGACTCTCTGGCCGCATGATGTCGAGGCCGCATGGGTCTTGAAGCCGCATACATTAGGATACGTGGCATGGCCCGTCTATCGAGGCAATTAATGCACTGATGTGACTTATTATCTTTTCCTGAGCCATCGTCTGTACGAATTCTGAAGCATCTCAGGGTGATGAGTGAGGCATCAGAGCTTCTGACAGACATCAAAATCTGTGTCAGGGGGTTTTATGCGACCGTCCTGCTCTGTGGTCGTTCAGACCGTATATGGAAACTGCATGGAGTCGAAGCCGCATGGGGCCAGAGACGCATGGGGTGCATAGAGTCTGGAACGCATTGGGCCAGAGATGTAAGGAACATATTGGGCTAGAGACACATGAAATGCGTGGAGTCTGGGATGCATTAGGCCAGAGACAAATGGATCTTTTATCATTTTTTGCATTCGTGGCATTTGAACAACTGTATGCTTCCAAAAGTAATTATGACAAAACTGCCAGCATGGATTCCAATCAGCGGTGCAGGATTCGAGGCGGTCAGAATGACAGTCTATTTTGTCAGAGTCATAAATCCTCTGATGTGATTGTAGGGACGATGCGTCAAAAGGCGATATGCGTCTCGAGATGTCATGTATATGAGGGTGTCATGCGTCCGTCGCTGTTATGCGTCCACCCCAGTTATGCATAGCTTGCTTATTTGTTGACTTAAAACTGGAGCGCATGGAGGGATTTTCATACTTCTACAAGACCCCCTTCAAAGTTTTCAGACTTGACTAAGTTTGGAATACTTTGATTAAGAAGCATAAATTCAGCACGCATTCACTGTCTATTTTTGTCAGGTTGACACATGTAGTAATTATCACAAGGAGAGCCCTGCCATGCTATCAAATCTATATTAAATAGCAAGATTTGATTCTATTTTTGAGTCAATCTGTTAGAATACTGAGATATTTGATAATACAGAGCCCGAGGCATCGGTTTATTTGAGGATGACGGCGGATCAAAAAACTTAATCGCCTCTCTCATCCTAGGTTGCCACATGGGCAGAGGCATCTCGTTCTTCGAGGAACCCTATCTATAAAAGAAGAAAGGTTTGGAGAGAGAAGGCCTCTTGTATTTTCTTTTATTCTCCATTTCTGCTGCCATTGGTTCTCTCATTTCCTGTCGATCGTTATGTCTTCCCGAGCTTCTTTGTATTCCGTCGCTGCCAAGGGAAAGGGTCCCGTGTCTGAGCGCGTTGTTCCCAAGAAGAAGGGAAAGGGAAAGTAAAAGGGAAAGGGGAAGGCTATTGCCGACGAGGTGGGCCTCCTAAAGTTTCCTTCAGACGTTTAGAGACCCATCCTAGGTAAGGACTCTCTAGTGGGTGGAGATATACAAGAACACAGAGACACAATTTATAGGGTTCATCGCATGGATATAGAGACATGCGCGGCCTTTTCACTAACGCATCACTGGAAGTATGCCACGGGCAACCTTGCAGATGGACAACCTATGATTCATCGCATGGGCACATGTCATCGTACGCGAAAGTGTCATGCGCCTATCATTCTTCTTTGTTTGTTAAATTTATCTAAAGCTTCTTTTGATGATATGTATGTCTTTTTTATGTTATGTAGTGAAGTTACCGACTACCCCTTCAGGGGAGTTGGTGCTCAACCCTGGACGAGTTTCATTGAATGCGAATTTTGAGGACCTATCCGCTGTCGTTCAATACCAGCTAGATGTGATTTTTTCGTCCGACGGGTAGAAGCAGATTGCTGAGCAGGGCGAGTTTTTTCTTCTGAGTTAATTGACTTTAGTGGCGGCCGCTACTGGGAAGGGTCATACCTCCAAGAAACCCTACTTTCTGTTTGGCGATGCTCTAACCTCGTTTTACCCCGAATTAGGGAAAGTTCAGGAAGGATTGGAGCTTTACCCACCGTGGGACAAAGATGTTCATACCTCCTTTCGAACGTCATATGCCTTTATCAGATTTCCACATAGCGATGGGCAGCAGGGCGATGGCTTGGAATTTGACGCCTGAGATGCGAGGGGCTCTTACCGGCAAGATCCGGGCCGGGGGGCTTCAAAGCAAGGGGCTTTCTCGTGTCACATGGAGTCGCCCTCTTATTCTTCTACTGGGTTAGCACTCGACGTTGTTAGGAGTGACTTGGGGCCGAACCTTGTTATGTATGCCGCAGATACCTTCCTTCACGTGGTCGCAAAGAAGAGTGCGTAACCACCAAGGCAGCTGTGAACCCTTGGTTAGGCCCATTATACTTCTTCTTGGTATTGATTGACCAAGTGGTTGTTGAAGTTCTACGAGCAAGAACTCCATGTCGCTGATATTTTCTTTGCCGTGAGGGACATTTGTTACGGCCTGTTTACGAACCGTTACCTCTTTCTCGCGCTGATGGAGATGTATTACTGCCGCACAGGGACTTTATTCACCCCTGGCTGGGAGATAGGGTTGGCCTTACACGAGATACATTCAGTCGGGAGGCTTCCCTGGGGTGAGGTGCCCTATGAGGAATATGCCCCGAGCAACGACAAGCTGGAGGAATTTGAGAAGGAGAGTCCGGGATTTTTGGTTGTATATCAAGAATTGATGTGCCATCATAGCTTCTGCCAGAGAGAGTATAAGAAAGATAAGGCTTCTGAGGGGACTATCCCGCACATCACTGTCTTAACCCATTATCTTTTTTTGGAACTACCTGAATCGGACGAGGTTTATATTCGAGCATCGCGGTCCCAAAAGGACATCACAGCCTCGATCCGACAGTATCGCGAGAAGTCGGTTGAAGGTGGAAAATTAAGTTATTTCCTTATGGACACTCATGAGTTGTCCGACAAAGCCTTGTTGGCGGGGTACTTGATGGTCTGGCTGCGCAACTGCGTGTTTGAGGGAGGGTCAGGCTTGATTGAAAGAATTAGCCGTAATCTCATCCTTCCGACTGTGCGGCTAGCTTTTGGCCACCAACTTGCGTCACTGCCTGCGATGGTTTATTGAATCCATCGAGGTCTTCGACGATTTATTGAGAAGGTAAAATTCTATAAGGGGGTTAGAGAATTTAATAGGGTAGAGTTATCCTATGATAACTTGATGGGTTGGCTTCTATTGCACCATCGGTCTATGATGCGTCCCGGTACCCAGAAAGAGATTTTTGAGGGAGACACCTTATGCGTCGTTATCAGGGGATAAAGTTACATCATGAGAAAATACCCACCTGTAGGAGGGAACTCGCCCATATGAGTGGCTGGACATTTTTTATGACGATTCCAAAATTTAGTGAGGAAGAGTGGAGTGTCTGTAGAACCATGAGGCAACTCTAGAGGGGGTGAATAGAGTGCAGCAGAATAATCTATCCAATTTAAGATTGTCAAAATAAAGACAGTTGTTAACTAACAGTGTATATAAAGACAGTAATATAAAGCAGTAAAGTAGAGAGAGAAAGCAAATACAAACACCAAGATGTATACTGGTTTTCCTCTAATAGGACTAGTCCAGTCCCGAGAACTCAAGCTCGGAGTTTTCTCTACTATAATGACCAATAAAGAATCATAAGCTTTGATCCGAAGGCTTGCCACTTCTTTACACCATGAGGTTTGATCCGAAGTCTCGAAACTTCACAGCTTAGAGAGAGAGAGAGAGAGTAACTGATCGAACAAAGCTTTTTACAACTCAGAAGACTTCTAGACTGAGATCGCACTTGGCACTAGGAAGGCTAGGGAGTTGCTCTTTGAGATAAAAAAGTTAAGGCTTTAGGGGTTTGCTCATAATAGGATAAAAGACTTAAGAATTGTTGAGTGGGTAAGAATGAAGAATTCTAATCCTATTTATAGGGTGTAGGCAAATAGAATTCAGCGAGAATTCGGTCAGGGTTTAATTTAAATTTCCAACCGTTGGGCCAAGAAATCAGGAGCTATTGAACTGGTTAATTTCATACCAAAAGGGTAACCTAGTTCGGTTCGAGTTTAGTACGAGTTTGGCCTGAGTTCTGTCTCTAAGTATTGTAGACTTTGTAAATAAATATGGCCTAATTTGGTGGATAGGTTCTTTGGTTCATTTAAATGGACTAGGTATCTGGGTATAGGTATTTGGGTTTTGCCAGTGCGACTCACTTGCATCAGTCCTATTCCTAAATAAATAAAAGATTATATTTGAATAAATGAAATAAAGATGACATGTAATAGTAGTGTTGAGGCTTCAGATCATGACATATCAATGCATGGTTTAGTTAACTATCAAAATTAAGTTGACAGAGACCGGATGGGCCAACAATCTTCTCGATTTTGATAATTGATAAACTATGAATGATACTGCAAGTCTTTGATAAACAAGGCTCCCCCGTAACTGTGGAGCAGTGATATGCTAAAGACAACGTCTGTCAAGTATCTTTTTGTTTACTAGTATCATGTATGTCTTTCTGCCCCGTTGTCATTTGATCGAAATGGCATGCTCTCCCAAAATCGATAAGATAAAAAAAAGGGTAAAGTGTATACAGGATAATATATAATGACAAAAAAATTTGCATTAAACATTTATTCATTTAAAAGAAAACAGACAAAAGTGGATGTGTAATGTAAACATCATAGTAGAACATCTAAAAGTAAACATTTTAGACATTTTAAATCCATTGAGTAACTAGTTATCATTTTTATCATCTTCATCATCTGGTTCAACTATTTTGTTTGGATTAAAGAAGGCATCAGCTGGATCCAAGTATCACTGAACATAAGGGTGATCAATACGAAATCCTTGTTGATTTGGATTCCGGAGAATCAAAAAAGGTTCGGCTGGGTGCTTCGATAGGGTGTACTGGATGTCTATCAAAGTGTTGTCAAGAGCCCGAGTCTGAAGAGTTTGGTGATGATCAGTAGCATGATTGCATATATCTTCTTAGTGGAAGTGATCACGTAAAAGATTGAAAATAGACTCTAAGGTTTGCGGTTGTTCATCAACAGGAGGGATGAAATCAACAAGATGAGTGTTGGAGTTTGATGATGAGTTATAAGGTAGAAGCATAGTTGGTTCAAATCTTCGAATTCTATTGTGGTATAAAGGTTCCTCAAGATTTGGACCAGTATCCAAAGGAATGTCGAAATAGCTAAAAATGGTTGACAAGTACATGGTGTATAGTAGTGGATGCACTTTCTTACAATATTGAACCATTTGAGATAAGATGGTCTGTTAAATTATAATAGAACATTTGAATAACATTGGTGCAAATTTTGGTACGGGTTGTAACAAATTCTTCAAGTTAAAGTTTTTGAAGAGTATGTAGATAGTCTATGTGTTTGGAAATAAAATCAATAGGATGGCCAAAACAGATGTGTCACTTGGAGAAGTCATTAAACCAATCATTTAAAATTTTGAGGCTCCGAAAGGTGAAACCGTCAAATTCTCCTATGTTTGGCATAATACGACAAAAAAAAGAGTCAGAAAAAGAATCTTGTTTCCTTTTATGGGCTATTGGGAGAGGATGTAGGAGGAAATGCTAAGGTTTATTTGTGGAGGAGGGATAATTTTCGTTTGTCAAAATGAATGAGCAACGAAATAATCTATATATAGAGTAACAGAAACCTAAATTAGGAAAAGAAGTAAATGACATAGTATATTCTGGAATTAAACTAACCGAGTTCGGTCCGAGCTCGGCCCTAGTTTGGTATGAATTCTATTGACATTTATTTCCAGAAATCGATATTATGCCTTTCTGGACTTGATATAAATACAGAATAATAGGTGCTAAACTTAAATCGTACATTTTTAATAGTTTAATCCTCTCGGAGTAGCTGTAAAGGCCGAATTTCAGCTAGCGATGGTCCGAAGATACTTAAATACTATGTCGCTTAAGGTTATTTACACCTTTTTGACAAAAGGGCCCTTTCGGCTTGTATCCAAAAAAATTAAAACTTCTGAAAAGTGGGACAAATTTTTTTTAAAGCATCTTATGATTCTTATATTTTATCAGAATCTAAAAGACCTAATTCTCGACGGATAAAGTTGAATCGATCTTCACCTAAAGGATTGGTAAAGATGTTTTCTAGTTCATATTCTGTGTCTACATACTATAAATAAATATCTTCCTGTGATTGATGATCCCTTAGAAAATAATGTCGGATTTCTATGTGCTTAGTGCGTGAGTGGCATACTGGATTTTTGGTGAGATTAATGGTGCTAGTGTTATCACAGGAAATATGAATGTTCTTATAGTGCAGATTGAAGTCTTCTAGGGTTTGCTTCATCAATAAAATTTTAGCACAACGATGTCCTGCAGTGATATACTATGCCTCAATTGTTGATAATGCAACGAAATTTTTTTTCTTGCTAAACCAGGAGACTAGAGACTTTCCTAGAAAATGACATGTGCCGCTGATGCTTTTTTTATCGACTTTGCATCCAGCAAAATCAGCATCCGAGTAACCAGCAAAGTCAAAGGACGTGGTTTTGGGATACCATAAGCCTGCCGACAAAGTACCTTTAAGTATATGAAGATATGCTTAACTGCGCACAAATATGATTCTTTAGGATTAGCCTGATATCTAGCACAAAAACATATAACTAGCATAATATTTGGCCGACTAGCAGTCAGATATAATAAACTACCAATCATACCTCGATACTTATGTATGTCGATTGGTTTACTGTATTCATCAAGGTAAACCTTAGTGAATGTTGCCATTGGAGTTCCGATAGGCTTTGTATTGTCCATGCCAAACTTTTTGAGCAAATCCTTCGTGTACTTACCCTGATGGATAAAGTTTCTTATGAATCTTGTTTGATTTGTAATCCTAGGAAGAAAGTCAGTTCTTCTATCATGCTCATCTCAAATTCACTCTGCATAAACTTAGTAAACTCGTTACATAGCATCTTATTAGTAGATCCAAATATAATATCATTAATATATATTTGCACTAATAACAAAGAATCAGCAGAAGTTTTTATAAAAAGGATAGTATCAATTTTTTCTTTTGAAAAACTATTTTCAAGTAGAAAGAGGCTAAGACATTCATACCAAGCACGAGGGACTTGTTTGAATCCGTATAGAGCCTTTCATAACTTGAATATGTGGTCCGGGTATTTAAAATCTTCAAAACTAGGGGGTTATATAACAAAAATATCTTCTTTGATAACACCATTTAGAAAAGCACTTTTAACATCCATTTAGAAAAGTTTAAAGTTATGAAAACTAGCAAACGCGTAAAGCATTCGAATAGATTCAAGTCTAGCAACAGGAGTATAAGTCTCATCGTAGTCGATACCTTCATCTTGGTTGTATCCTTGAGCTACGAGACGTGCTTTGTTATGTGTAACTGAACCATCCTCATTTAATTTATTTTAGAAAACCCATTTAGTACTAATGATCGGATAATCATTAGGTCTAGGAACAAGTTTCCAAACTTGATTATGTTCAAATTGGTTGAGTTCCTCTTGCATAGCAAAAATCTAAAATTCATCAGCAAAAGCTTCATCAGTATTTTTAGGTTCTATTTGAGAAATAAAAGCAATATGTGCAATGATATCTCTATTTGAGGAACATGTACTTACACCTTTCGATACATCACTTATTACCAAGTCCTTAGGATAATCTGTGGAGAACTTTAGTCTCCTTGACAGACTTTCCGGATTCTTGTACTATTTGTATCTTCTGATATCTTGTTGGTTGCGGGTTGACTACCTTCATCGTCATATTCGTTTAGTGATTGAGTGTTATGTTCATCAAATATAACATTGATTGATTCTTCAACAATCAATGAGATTTTATTGAATACTCTGAATCCTTTACTTTTGGTGGCATAACCTAAAAAAATACCTTTATCGGCCTTGAAGTCAAATTTTCTTAGATTATCTTTGGTATTTAGAATAAAATATTTGCCGCCAAAAACTCTAAAGTAACTAGTTGTGGGGATTCTACCAAACCAAAGTTCATAGGGGATTTTCTTCGAAATAGGTCGAATAAGTACCCTATTCAAAACATGACATAAAGTACTTATAGCTTCAGCCCAAAAGTATTTCAGAAGGTTATATTGATTTAACATGACTCTAGCCATATTGCCAAGATTTTTATTCTTCCACTCTACAATACCAATTTGTTGTGGAGTTCTAGGACAAGAAAATTCATGAGAAAACCCATTTTCATTGCAAAATCTTTTAAAATCACTATTTTCGAATTCGCCTCCATGATCACTTCGAATATGAGTAATCATGAAACCATTTTTGTTTTGAACCTCTTTACAAAAAGTGACAAATTCAGAAAATGTTTCATTTTTGTTTGCAAGAAAGTAAACCCATGTGTATCTAGAAAAATTATCAACAATAACATAAACATAAAGCTTACCGCCAATATTGGCGACTCTACTTGGTCCAAACAAGTCCATATGCAAGAGTTGAAAAGGTCTAGAGGTACTTATAGAGTTGATTGATTTAAAAGAAGATTTAGTAGCTTTATTCTTTTTACAGTCAGCAGATACCATATCTTTCTTAAAATTAATCTCTGGAAAGCCTCTTACGAGTTTCTTTGTAGACAATCTTACAATAGTGTCCATGTTTGTGTGTCCTAGATGCATATGCCATAGCCAGCTGTCATCTTTGTTGGCGTATAGATATTTGCCTGCATTGTTAGTATCTTTTGCAAGATAGAATATATATATATATATATATATATATATATATATATATATATATATATTGTCTTCCCTGATCCTTTCAAACATAACCTTACCAGTGGATATTTCATAAATAGAACATTTATTTTAAATGAAGTTAATACCATAACCATGGTAAGCTAGATGACTGATGCTGAGTAGGTTGTGTTTTAATTCCGTTACTAGACAAATATCTTTTATGACAGGATAGGGAGAAACACCTATATTACTATTACCAATAATGTATCCTTTGAGGTTATTGTCGAAGAAGACATAATATTCTTTCTTCATCGATAGCGTTACAAATAGGTTAGCATCACCAGTCATATGTCGTGAGAAACCACTATTGAGAATTCACATGCTTCTAGCATGAGAGGGTTGGTCAACCTACAAAACAAATTTTAGATGTGACCCTTGGTACCCATTTCCTTTAGGGTCCTGCTGTGTTAGTTTTTGGTACCCATGCATAAACATTCATATCTACTAATTTCTTTGTTCTACAGAATCTAGATATATGTCCTTTCTTACCACAGTAGTGACATATAGCTGTGTGATTGATGCTTTGTGCAATATGATAGATATGATTGTGTGAAGCAGTTCTTTATGGTTTATGTGGATAGAATGCATGATTGTATGGGACATTTTTTATGGTCTTCTATAATAGAATGCATGATTGTGTGAAACATTTTTTTGTGGTTTTCTATAACAGAATGCATGATTGTGTTTGGTTCTATATGCATGTTAAATGCATAACTGTTATGCATATAGGTAGGAGCATAACTGTGAGTATTCTTTTGTCTTGCTACGTATCTCATGTTAGGTTGGGTGAAGGTTTGTTGGACCTGTTTACCCAATCTAATCTTTAACTTTTTAGATGTAGCATATACTTTATCATATTTAGCAGTGAGAGCATCTATTATATATGAAGCAATGAAGTACTTCTTCTTTTCATATTCGAGTTCTTCCTTAAGTTTAGCATTCTCCCGAGGGCTCATGTCAAGACTGGCAAGTACCTCATGGAGGTTAAGCTTAAGTCTAGAATTCTCGTCTGAATCGTTAGAGGAATTATTTACTTTACTTAGTAGAGATGTTAGTCAGGGGATGAAGTGGCATCATGAGGACATACCCTCCTATAGAAGGGAACCCGCCCATATGAGTGGCTGGACGTTTTTTACGATGATTACAAAATTCACTGAGGAAATGAGAAGTGTCTTTAGGACCATGAGGCAACTCTAGAGGGGGGTGAATAGAGTGCAGCAGAATAATCTATCCAATTTAAGATTATCAGAATGAAGGCAGTTGCTAACTAACAGTGTATATAAAGACAGGAAAACAAAGTAGTAAACTAGAGAGAGAAAGCAAACACAAACATCAATATGTATACTGGTTTTCCTCTGAGAGGACTAGTCCAGTCCCGAGAACTCAAGCTCAGAGTTTTCTCCACTATAATCACCAATAGTGAATCACAAGCTTTGATACAAAGGCTTGCCACTTCTTTACACCATGAGGTTTGATCCGAAGTCTCGCAAGTTCACAGCTTAGAGTGAGAGAGTAACTGATCGAACAAAGCTCTTTATAACTCAGAAGACTTATAGACCGAGATTGCACCTGGCACTAGGAAGGCTAAAAAGTTGCTATTTGAGATAGAAAAGTTAAGGCTTTAGAGGTTTTCTCACAATAGGATAGAAGACTTAAGAATGGTTGAGTGAGTAAGAATGAAGAATTCTAATCCTATTTATAGGGTATAGGCAAACAGAATTCGGCCAAAATTCGGTCAGAGTTTAATTCAAATTTCCAACCGTGGGGCCAAGAAATCATGAGCTACTGAACTGGTTAATTTTTTTTACCAAAAGGGTAACTGAGTTCGGCACGAGTTTGGCCCAAGTTCTCTTTCTAATTATGGTAGACTTTGTAAATGAATATGGCCTGATTTAGTGGATAGGTTCTTTGGTTCACTTGAGTGGACTAGGTATCTGGGTATAGGTATTTGGGTTTTGCCAGTGCGACTCAGCTTACATCAGTTGTAAACCCCCTCACCCAAAATTAGGCCTACTTGGCTTAGATAGTGAAACTAGGGCTAGTTGAACCCAATTAGAAATAGAACACGATATTTTATTTAATTATACAATATCCATATCACTTAGTGCACCTTACCGTTGCTTCGATAATTGGAGCACTACACTAGCCATTGCCTTCCTACAAATTTCACAACCTTGTCCTAGTCGTGCCCGCCTTCTATTCTAACCTTTGTGTAACTTATAATTATGCTCTCTTATGCTATATTTTAGTCACACAATATTCATCTCAGACATTTATATTAAATTCTAAATAAATACGGCTTTGTATCCTTGTGCGTTCCAATCAAAATTGGAGACACAATATTGACCCGTTTCGTACAACCTAATTTATGACAATATTCTACTCTGAGTCTTTTATGTCCATGATACTTGTGTCCCACCTAATTTTATCTCCATGTACTTCTAATTAATTCCAGAATACCTTACGCATTAAATTTAATTAATTAAAACCCAATTTTTATCTTTGTGCAATTTTTCAATTGTTGGGCACTTTTATGCAAAAGTGCGTTGAGGTGTCTACACCGTTGGACACAATACATGTAGAAACCTATTTTTTCTTTATAGGAATTTTCCCATAATTTTCGGAATGTGCAACACGCACATCGCCCCCTCATTTAAACCTAGCCCTTGCATTTTAAACAATACAAACTATAGCCCTCCAACATCCCTATGTCATGCTAAGGCCCAACCCAAGAGGATGTTGACCAAAGTCAAAATTTTTTAGGTCAAACCAACCCCCCTTACATGTGTATAAATACAACTCTTCCTTTCTTTTTCTTTATTTCTCAAAAACCAAAACCTAAATCTAACATACACAGCCGACTTCCCTATTCATCCTCCTTCAACCCCTCGACCGCCGGACCGAACCCCTCGCCGGAGTTCACCTTCCCGTCCGCCCTCGTCGACTCCGCCTGAAACCATCCCACACGACGCTGCACTCGCCGTGACCTGCCTTTCGCCACCAACAACCGACCCTCCTCCCGTTCTCCTCCAGTCCCGCTCGCCTGGAGCTCGACCCCGCCTCTTCTTCCACTGCCCTCGTCGACCGGAGACCTGCCAGTGTCCCACAAATTTGTCTGAACCACTGAACTCCCCCGCTCGAATACTCCTTCCCCGTAGAGAACCACCACTCCCCGCCGGACTCCAGTAGTCTCCGGCTAGACCTCCATAACCACCATAAACTCCTCACCCGAGCTTTCCCTCCCCCACTGCACGAACCACCACCACCACCACCATTGCCATCTCGTCGACCTCTCCTTCCCCGACTTTATCTTCTTCCCCCTTCGCCTGAGCAAGACCCGGCCAACACCACCACGCCACCAGCACCGACTTACCCAAGCCAACACCACCAGCACCTCCCTGAGCACCTCCTCCTCTCCCATGTCCTCCTACCTCCCTGCTCGTCTCCACCTTGACCGGACCTCCCCTGGCCAGATTTTGGTAAGCATCACCACCCCATCATCATCATCATCAACCTATCGTCATCATAAATCATCAACACAATCACCATCATCCATATCATCGTCCTCGTCATCACCATCATCCACATCATCATCCTAGTCATCACCATCATCCACATCATCATCCTCGTCATCACCATTATCCCCATCATCATCGTCGTCGTAGTCGTAATCATCGCCATCATCGTCGTTATCATCTTATCGTAACCCCGATCATTGTCGTCAACCGCATCATCGTCATCATCGTCAACCTCATCGTCGTCACCGTCATTCCCGTGCGCATACCTCGAGGTTCGAACCTGTCCCTCTTCTCTTGTCACGCCCCAGTCTGTCATGCCCCGGTTCCATAGGTAAGGAATCGAGTCACGTGGCAATGGCCAGCAGCGTACTTCGGCGGGCATTCCAATCTAATAGGCCCGTCGGAGTACACTTAAGCTGTAAAGTATAATGAATAACCCAACACATAACACATATACACTCAATCTAAATCTTATCTATAGGTAGCAATATAAGAGCACAATAGAAGTAAATACAACCACTAATGTGTAGAAAGGAAATATCCAGATAAGTATCAAGTACAAATACTAGAGTAGTCACACTGGAACAAACCCGCTAGCACAAATACTGGAATGAAAGTAAGCAATAAGATAACTTGGAACGGCATCAGGTAACTAGGTAATGATACCGTCCCAAGGAAAGAGTCACTACCAGTGATCAGGCGAAGTCCTCAGGAATGACTTTGTCCTCGGCAGTGAGTACAGCTGCTGGATAGATGCCCGGTCCGTACTCCTCCGGGTAATCCTCATAGCTGCTGGATAGATGCCCGGTCCATACTCCTCCGGGTAATCCTCGTAGCCTACACCTGGAAGGGAACCAGGTCCTCAGAGGGACGTAACAAGGTACAAAAATACAGCATGCCAAGTATACAGAACAGTACAAGTGCAACAACAGGGTACTCTAACATAACCAAATAAGTGAGACACAATTTAAAGACAATGTTCCAGTCCCAAAATACGTAGGACCAGGAATACGCGATACACCAGCTACGCATTCGACTAGACTCTGGTCTGACTTGAATACATATAAGTGTAATAACAATGGTCACTATCTAAATAATCTAGTAAATATAAACATCTACGTCTCAATCCATAATGAACAGCAATATACAAGAAAGAGCTACATGTGCTAAAGTTGGTCGCCCAATAACACACAAACTCGAATAGACTCGAGAAAAAATATGAGTCTATAAAAACTAGGCTACAACAGCAGCTGAATAAACAATATAAAGTAACCATAATGCTAGTAGAAATGATCAGAGTACCTGGTACCAATGCTTGCAAGACAAGCAACTCCATCAGCAACTCCAAATGCTCCATAATCGTCTATGCTGCAAAACTGACAGGGGACCAGGTCCTCAGAGGGACGTAGCAAGGTACAAAAATATATCATGCCAAGTATAACAGAAAGTACAAGTGCAACGACGGTGTAATCTAGCATAACCACCAAAGTGAGACACAGTTTGAAGACAATGTTCGATGTGTGGGTTGTCCAAAATAAAACTGTAGCTCCGGACACGAAGACACACAGGACGTACCGCAGCTCCGGGCAAAGAGTCACATGGGTGATACAACTACTCTAGATACAGGATCACAGGATCACTACAGAAATAGTACATATACATATATAAGCGCATGCAGAGGAGCCCAAACGTCTAGTAACTGTTTTTCCCATCCCAAGCGGTCAACGATTGTACGTTGAACCTGAACCTCTATCTAACAGTCTCGTCACACATAAATAACTATCAACAGACGCGATCCTAAGGTCGTCCCAGTCTTCGATCATGATGTCAGTATCAGGATACAGGAAATCTGGCACGATAATAGTGTATGGACGTGTTCTAGGGTTATAATATACACAGGTACATACATCAAGGTGTTGCAAATATCTAACACTCGTTACCAGACGTTATCGATGAACGTCTGTACCCGGTTTTGATCCGGACGTGGAGTAACGATTCTAATCAAACTCGCGCACAATACACATAATAAAATAAAAAATATCTGGTAACTGAAATACAGGGTGGCAAGGTACACTTGCCTGGATCCGACTGCTGAAGATGGGTCTCCGGTACAACGTCCATGTCCGCGGGTCCCGTAGTACCTAGAGAGGAGATACAAGCTCAATCAATAGACTATCACGTGACAAAAAGGATGTGACACACGTCTAATCATATGCTCAGACCCAGCTATAACTCACATGGATACGAGCTAGAGTGTTGACCAAGGTTGACTAATATATTTTCTATCTCATCCGATTAATCTCTTGTTTAATATCATCAAAACAATTCCTCAATCTTACTATATTCATCACGATGTTCAGTATTTTAAGTTGGTTCAGTCCTCAGACTTTTTCCTGGTCTTCACAGATATTACCATGCATATTTAAATATCATCCTCGAATAAATAATTATTTATATATTTAAACCCTCGATTATAAATGCCGTCAATAAATTATTTGAACATTAATTCGCATATACGCAGCTACTCCTCAAATAACTTCGTTATTAAAATATCTGCTTTCAATATTAACCAATGGTTTGATATCACTCTACCATTTCATAATGATTAACCTGCTCCTCGATAAATTCATTATTATGCATGGAGCAAATATACACCAAACCCTAAGGTGCAAATCTAGCATTCAAAATCCCTAAATATCAACCCTATATTTAACCAACAATTCCATAAATTTAAAAAACAATAAACTCTAAAACTCTTACATGTACAACCCTAAATATCCCCATACACCAAACCTATTAAACCCTAACCCTAATTGACTAAGCTATAATTAACCCTAAACATGAATACACTACACAAGAATAGGGGGAGTAATTACCTTGGCGGCGGCATGGCGGCACGTCGAGGTGGTTGCTGGCCAGAGGGGTGCTCGAGCTCCGACGAGGGCTGTGTTGACGATGTGGATGATGAAGATGGTGAAGAGTGGTGGTGCTCGTGGTGTAGGGTGGTGGAGCTGGCGGTGTTGGGTGGTGAAGATGCCGGAGATGGTGATGATGTCGACGCTGGTGGTAGTGGGAGGTGCTGGAGGAGAAGATGGTCGTGGTGGAGGTAGTCACGGTGGTGGAGGCCGATCGGGGGAAGGAGATTCGTGCAGTCGGTGGGTGTCAGCCGGAGTAGAGGAAATATGGTCGGTTCTGAGCAGTGGGTGGCTGGGTTCGTGTGATGGTGCCGGAGATGGAGGCTCGGCGGTGGACGGCCGACTAGAGAGGCCGAGGGGGAGACGGTACAGAGGTGTTGAGGAGGAAACGGTCGAGGTGGTGGTGCTGGCAACTGCTGGAGGCAGGTCGGCCGGGGTCGTGGCTCGTGGCAGCGGGGCGGTTGGTCGATGAAGAGGCCGGCCGAGGTGGTGGTCGCTGGTGGTTGCAGAAATAGGCCGGAGTAGAGAGAGCCGGCGGGTGAAAGTTCGGTCGGGGTAGGGGGGTCCTCTGAAGAAGAATAAGTGGAGAGGAAGAGGAAGAAGAAGAAGAAGAGAAGAAGAAAGGAAGAAGAAGAAGAAGAAGTATACGGTTGGGTGTATAGTGAAGAGGGAGGAGAAAGAGAGAGGGGGTGGGGTTTTCTAGGTTTGGGGATTAGGGCCTGCTTGGGATGTGTGTAGGAAGAGACATCTTATAGGGATATGGGCTTGGGAGTGTATGGTGAGGATGCTTCCAATTTCAAATGGAGGGCTTGGATTTCTCATGAAGAAAATTGTGTGCTCACAAAGGAGAGGGGAGTGTGGTTGGACCGGTCATGGGTGGGGGGCTATTTCATTTGGGTTTAAACCAATGAGGTGTTGACACCTAGTATAATAATTGCAAATAAGCCCCTTAAATTTGCGTATTTGCTCAAACACATAAAATAATGGAAAAATGGTGGGGGAATTGGTGTTTGGTATTTTGTAGGGTGAGGGGATGTTGTGTGTTTTGCATGGGCTTAATTCATGGGGGTATTGGAATTAAATTGGTATTAAAATGGGATTAGTCAAAGTTGGTATCCCCAATTTAATTAGAATAAATTGCCATGTGCTCTTAAATTAAATGGGGGCACATGGGGTCTCAATTTGGAGTGACACAAAGGTCATAAGGGGTGTAGGCTTGGTGTCAGTCTTTGATCTTTTAATTAGTCCAGCTCAACGGGTTGAGTTGGTATCTCAAAATTGATGGCAACGACACAGGTGCACGATAAAGGACTAAATATGGATTTTGGTTACCGAAAGTTGTGTAATTAAATTTGAGCACAAGAAATTATGATTTTGGGTGACGGAAAAGTCCAGCGCCTAAATTGACATGTCATGTCTAGAATGCAATAACTTATTGGAAATTATGGGTTAATGTTGGCCTCCGAATATTTTAACAACGGTAGGGCGCACCAAGGGTTTAATTAAAATAATCAGACATCTGCAACCTTAATTCTAAACCTTAAATACTTGATGATAAACCAAATTTTTTTAACCCAAAACCAGTCTATCTATAGAAATAAATGAGGGGGTTTACATCCTTTCCAACTTAGAAAAATTTCGTCCCCAAAATTAAAAGTAAAGCACGATAACAGCTACGAGAATTTAAAGGCAAACTGGTAATCAATTGTAGTACGTAAATTCGTGCCTCGATCCTCAAATAAATACGAAAAACATTGTCGAATGGAATCCTCGCGCTCCCAGGTAGACTCGCCTGGCGAATGATGCTTCCATGCAACTCTGACCAGTCGAATAGTTTGACCTCTCAAAGTCTTCTCACTGTGATCGAGTATCTCCACTGGCTGCTCTATGTAAGATAAACTGGGCCCAACTATAATCTATGAATGATCAAGCACGTGGCTAGGGTCTGCCACGTATCTCCTCAACTATGATACCTGAAATACATCATGCACTCCTTCTAAGGATGGAGGCAATACAAGACGATAAGCCACTTCGCCAATTCGTTCCAAGATGTTAAAAGGTCTGATGTACCTCGGACTCAGCTTGCCTCTGCCTCCGAATCTAATGGTACCACGAATAGGCATTATTTTCAAAAATATGTGGTCACCTTCCTTGAACTCCAAAGGTCTGCGGTGCGCATCTGCCCAATGTTTCTGTCTGTCCTGTGCTGTACGCAGGTGGCTCTGAATCTGCTTAACTTTCTCTACTGTCTGTGTCACCAACTCTGGACCAAGTATCTGACGCTCTCCCACGTCACTCCAACATACTGGTGACCTACACTTCCTGCCGTACAGTGCCTCATAAGGTACCATCTGTATGCTAGCCTGGTAGCTATTATTGTAGGAGAATTCCACCAAGTATAGATGGTCCTCCCAAGATCCTCCAAAGTCGATCATGCACGGTCTCAACATATCCTCTAGTATCTGTATCGTGCGCTTTGACTGGCCATCAGTCTGTGGATGATATGCAGTGCTGAACTAGAGATGAGTTCCTAGACTCTGCTGTATACTTCGCCAACAATATGACTTGAATCTGGATTCACGATCTAATGTACAATGCTGACAGGCACTCCATGTAGTCACACTATCTGCCTCATATACATGTCAGCTAATATCTCCATGGACTGCCCAACTCTGAAGGGCAAGAAATGTGCAGACTTGGTGAGTCTGTCTAAGACAACCCAAACTGCATCCTTCCCGCTAAGGCTCCACGGGAATCCTATGATGAAGTCCATGGTAATGTGTTCCCACTTCCACTCAGGAATGGGAAGCGGTTGCAATAGTCCTGTAGTCCTTTGATGTTCAGCCTTGACTTGCTGACAAACCAAACATCCCACCACGAATCTTGCAATCTCTCTCTTCATCCCATGCCACCAGTAATGTTGTCTCAAATCTCGATACACCTTCGTACCCCCGGAATGAATAGAATAAATAGAGCTATGAACCTCGGTCATCAACTCTTAGTATAGCTCGCCACTCTGAACGTATAGGCGATATCCATACCTCAATGTTTCATCTTCATGAATCCTGAGTCCCATCTGCATGCCGGCCTCTGTCCTCTCTCGCATTCGTCGAAATCTCACATCTGTAGGCAGGGCTGCCTTGATCCTATCAATCAATGTAGACTGAACCTCGAGACTGGCCATCTGTCTATCCATGCCTGGCAACACAATCTCTAGCCCAAGCCCCTGAAGATCCTCTAGCAATTGCCACTGAGTTGTCAAAAAGTAGGCCATGGGCTTCTTGCTTAAGGCATCTGCTACTACATTCGCCTTGCCTGGGTGGTACTGCAACTCTATATTATAATCTGTCATCAACTCTAGCAAGCGCCTCTGTCTCATGTTGAGCTCCTTCTGCATGTAAACATACTTCAGACTTTTATGATCTGTGTAAATCTCAACACGTTCACCATAAAGGTAGTATCACCATAGCTTTAGTGCAAATATCACTGTAGCTAGCTCTAGATCGTGCGTCGGATAGTTCTTCTCATAAACTCTCAACTGTCTCGATACGTAGGCTATCACTTTGCCGTGTTGCATTAGTATACATCCTAATCCGCTCCCAGACGCATTATTGTACACTACAAATCCTCCTGATCCTGAAGGTAGTGTCAAAATAGGTGCTGATGTCAGACGCTTCTTAAATTTATCGAAAGCCGTCTGACACTCTTTGGTCCAGATAAACTCCTCGCCTTTATGCGTCAGTCGCGTCATAGGCGCAGCAATCCTCGAGAAATTTTCTACGAACCTCCGATAATATCCGGTAAGTCTGAGAAAACCCCTAATCTCCGTAACTGATGTAGGGTTGGCCATGTCTCAACTGCAGCTATCTTCTCCGGGTCAAACAGAACTCACATTTGCTGAGCTTGGCGTACATCCTCTCCTGCCTTAGCGTCTCCAACATAATCCTGAGATGTCTCTCTTGCTCCTCCTGGCTCTTGGAATATACCAAGATGTCATCGATGAACACTACCATGAACTTATCTAAGTACTGGTGGAAAATATTATTCAGCAGGCTCATAAATACTGCTGGCACGTTGGTTAAACCAAACGACATGACTAGAAACTCATAGTGTCCATACTTCATCCGGAAAGCCGTCTTCGAAATATCATCTCTCCGTACCTTGATCTGATAATAGCCTGATCTGAGATCGATCTTCGAGAATACATATGCGCCACTTAGGTGATTCAAAAAAATTATCGATGTGTGGCAAGGGTACTTGTTCTTTATTGTTACAGCATTTAATGCCCTGTAATCGATATGCAAATGTACCGTCCCTGTAATCAATACGCAAACGTACCGTCCCATCCTTCTTCGGTACAATAAGATGGGTACTCTTCATAGAGAAATACTAGCCCACTGAAACCCTTGTCTAAGAGATCCTCTACTATGGACCTTCAACTCAACCAACTCTATCGGTGCTAGTCTGAAGACGGGAAAATAACTGGCTCGGCTCTTGGAGTCAACTCTATAGCAAACACTATCTCTCTGTCAGGTGGCAGGCCTAGAAGATTCTCTAGAAACACATCCTCAAACTCGATATAATACGGGGGTATACTGGTTGACCCTTTGTAATGTGTTCCCCTAAGGTAGATGGGCACCATGCTCCCGGGCTCCCCGAAGAAACTCAAACTCAGGGTAGTCTGGTGGTCATACATAATGCAACCACGTCGACAATCTAGCATCGCGTGCTATTGGCTTAACCAATCCATGTCTAGGACAATGTCATAGTCTAGACTTATCCTCATAATAAATTTTCCAGTTCTATTTACAACACTAATCCTCCAAAAGATAAATTCTTCCTTGCCTAATGTATAATTTCTCTTCTCCTCAAAATTTTCCCTAAAAATTTGTTCCTCAAATTTCTTCTTTCCGTTATTTATTGCTCCGGGTCATATAATACAATTTAAATTAATGGTATCACCCAAGTACATGCTAGAATTTTTGGCATCAGATCATCATCTTCCTGGTGAGAGCCTAAAATTATATCTCCTCTAGCTCATAACATCATTTCTGGTATTGTTATTATATACAACAACTAATTTCTAGCATTGGGCTATGCACTTTCATAAATTATTCTAGAGGGTTATGATCATCAATCTTTCCAACTTCCAGTATTTTCCAAATTACTGCTATCTCAAGTACGGGTAGGGTACTACTGGGTCCAATTCTCTTGCTAACCTTCCACACTAGTTCTAGAATCCAAAAAGAACCTATCAACCAACCCTACTGAGGGTAAGAATCTTCTCAGAGATTATTGCACAAATCATGTCTTCTGTCGTCTGAACTACGATCCTCTTCTGGAAGGAATCATCAGGCACAAGCATTCATCTTCCCGAATAATAGGGGATGAGAAACAATGATAACGATATTGACGAAAATTGAATGAATACAAATTAGAAGTCCAAGGGCGATAATCACATACAAAGTGAGTTTTTAAAATCGATTATGGATTGAGATCCTATTCAACAATAATTCATAATATCTGTTCCTAATTTGCAGGCTCGCTTGGCACTGTCAGGTGACCAAGATGATTTAAAACGGACCTGCATGGGCCACCACAAAAATATGTCACGCCCCAGTCCTAAAATACGTAGGACCAGGAATACGTGACACGCCAGCTATGCATTCGACCAGACTCTGGTCTGACTCAAATTCGTATAATCTGTAATAACAATGGTCACTATCTAAATAATCCAGTAAATATAAACATCTACGTCTCAATCCACAATGAACAACAATATACAAGAAAGAGCTACATGTGCTACAGTCGACCGCCCAATAACACACAAACTCGAATAGACTCGAGAAAAAATATGAGTCTATAAAAACTAGGCTACAACAGCAGCTGAATAAACAATATAAAGTAACCATAATGCCAGTAGAAATGATCAGAGTACCTGGTACCAATGCTTGCAAGACAAGCAACTCCATCAGCAACTCCAAATGCTTCGTAATCGTCTATGGTGCAAAACTTGCAGGGGACCAGGTCTTCAGAGGGACGTAGCAAGGTACAAAAAAAAAGCATACCAAGTATAACAGAAAGTACAAGTGCAACGACGGTGTAATCTATCATAACCACCTAAGTGAGACACAGTTTGAAGACAATGTTCGACGCGTGGGCTGTCCAAAATAAAATCGTAGCTCCGGACACGGAAACATACGGAACATACCGCAGCTCCAAGCAAAGAGTCACACGGGTGATACAACTACTCTAGATACATGATCACTACAGAAATAGTACATATATATATATAAGCGCATGCAGAGGAGACAAACAGTTTAGGAAAATAAACAGAAAATATTAATAATGTGGAAAACGAGGTCTTATATGAAAACCCGCCCTTCTTTTATGTTTACAAACAAGATTGTATAATTTAATCCTATACGAGGATGACTAAGTACAATTTATTTAATCTGGGTAAATATTGCTATAGGTGTCTGATCTGCAGTCGATCACTTTAGCCCTTGGACCACACGATGTTGAAGAAGTGCCGTGGAAGACAGAAAGCAGCTTCGAAGGTTGCTAAAGAGGGTGTATGCTCGATGCCAAAGTCGTCGATCCCTTCTCTTTGCCTGAGCTCTGGATTCTCCTCTCCTCTCTCTCTTGACCTCCAATTTCTTTGACCGTTGGATCTGATACTGGATTTCTTGATCAATTTTCTGACCTAATTTCTTCGACCTTGTCCTCTGTTGATAGAGGTCTCTATTTATAGAGTTTTAGTGACAGTGACCACTCAGTCGGTGTAGAAACCGAGTAGTGGAAAGTACAGCACCCTTTTACACGATGGTTTAAAATAACCAATGCCTGCGTATAGATGACCTTTTGAGTGAGCATGTGACGCGTGTCCAACTAAGGGACAAAACACGTATATCTGCTGCGAAGATCACGGCGTAGAAGCCACGTAGGGAGTTATCCCTTGTATAGAAGAGGTTGGCATAGAAGCCAATGACTGTCACCATGGCATAGAAGCCAAAATAGGCATAGAAGTCGAGTAGGCGTAGAAGCCGAGCGGTCATAGAAGTCGAGTGGCGTAGAAGCCAAGTAGGCATAGAAGCTGAGTAGGCGTAGAAGCCGAGTGGGCATGAAAGCCGAGCAGGCGTAGAAGCCGAGTGGTCATAGAGGCCGGGTGGGCATAGAAGCCAAGCAGGCGTAGAAGTCGAGACGATGTGGACGTTTTTTAGCCAGAATTACGGCCCTTGGAGATATAATCAAATCTCATGTATTAAATGCAGAGATCTGCCCCCATTCTGCGCATTAAATACAGAGGCTTGTCTTTAAGATTTGCCATCATTCTGCACATTAAATACAGATACGCGCCTCGAATTCTGTACAAAGAGTAACTGCTGATGTGGCGGTCTGTTTGCCTTCTGCGGAGCGTAAGAAGCTCACGTCTGCCTGTGTAAAACTGGGCGGCGTATTCCCTTATATGCGTAAGAGTAGTTTACGCAAAGGGGATGTCACTAAACGACGGTTCGGTGATATTTAATCAAATCTTCTGCATTAAATGCAGGGATCCGCCTTTATCCCGCTCATTAAATAAGGAGGCGTATTTTGAAGGCCTGCCACCCTTCTGTGCATCAGGTGCAGAGACGTGCCTTGTTCATCTGTCAGTATTCGGTGCTTTAAGTACAGAGACGTGCCTCGAGAAACTGTCACCGCTCTGCGCATTAAATGCAGAGACGTGCCTCGAGCCCTGTACAAAGTGCAGCTTTTGACGTGGCAGGCTGTTTGTCTTCTGCGGAGCGTATACAGCTCACATCGGCCTGTGTAAAACTAGGCAGCGTATCCCTTTGTATGTGTAAAAGTTGTTTACGCAAAGGAAATGGCAGTAAATGACAGCCTGGATTGCAGTGCCGCGCCATCATAATACCCTTCGCTTGGGTTGTCGTGCAGTACTCTTTGTCAGGAGTCCAGACGTCAGGTTCATAGCATGATCTGACTGGTTTATTTTGAATAATACGAAGCGTTCCTCGTATACTTCAATGCTGCATTAAAAGCAGATGAGTTTTATGCCATATAGGTGATGAAGCACCCTTTTTGCGCCGAAGCAGCCTGGACATACTGCATTACGCTGATGGTCCTTGGGCTTATATTTTTACGCTGTGCTCAGCGAAAAAGCTCTGTTGTATGTTTGATGGCTCTGAGGTCCTTTGTTTATAATGCCCTGCATCAACATGCTGTATATAGCTATCCAGCATATTTTTTATGCTTCTACAAGACCCCCTTCAAAGCTTTTAAATTCTTCATAATTTGAAATGCTTTGAATGAAGCAAGGACCGTTCCTCGTAACTCAAAATGCTCTGAGTGGAGCCTGAAACGGTCAAGCCTGACACATTCTTTCATGGCTAACTTTATGGCAGAGTTTATTGGGGATCGGTGATCTCTTTCGCCTATAAAAAAGCTGAGGAGTTATCCTGTTCTTCCCACACTTCCTTCACCACACAGAGGTGATGGCCGGAGTTCGTCGGGTCGATTTAAGGAAGAAGGAGATCATGTTCTTCCAGCACGTAAGGAGCCAAAAAAGATGGCGTCTTCGAGCAAATGTCCGCTGCAACGATGGATCATTGAAGGATATCATAGCCTCCATTGCTCGGGATAATCAGCAACTTTGTATGGTGGTTCTTCGGGAGAGAAGAAGAGTCGTATTTCACCATGCCGCTTGCAAGTGGTGCCTTCTCTCGTTACCTCCGCTGACGAGAGCAGAGAGACTAGCTCTGTCCAGGATTGAGTTGAGTGAAATATCTCAACTCAATCTATCACGGCGCTGGATGTAAGAAAGCAGATTTACTCTGCTTTTCTTCTGTTGGCGGCTAGGTCTATGCACAGTTCTGCATCCTCGCCGTTTGACCAATATGTCAGTCAGTCTGCGGTTACTGACTGACTGCCGGAGAAGATAGATGAAGGATGCCACCCATGCGAGAACCTGGCTGAAACAGATTCTGGGCGTGATATCTAAATGAAAATGAGAAACCCTTTGTAGACGGGATTTCCCTCATATGTAACCACAAAAATGGAGAAAAACCCTTGTAGACTGGATTTTCCTCATATGTAATCATGATTTTAATAAGATCGTCTTCTTCTTCATATGATCATCTTGCCATACTTTGCTGTGAAGTCTGAATATGTGTAGCTTCGACATGTCTGATTCTTTACGCCAACTCTATTAGAAAGAGTGTTAGGTCCTGTCCTATCTTTTACGCATAGCTAAGGATACGCAAAAAGCTGCTGTAGCAGTCGAGTGCTCGAACTGTCCTTCTGTTTAGGAATGAGGAACTGCTTAGAATTCTGAACTGTTACTTCTGATAAACAGAATTTTTGTCGTCTTCAAGAATAATTTCTCGAAAATCTCTTAGAACAGGGCGAGGAATGGCTGTCAAGAACTGAGTTGCCATCTTGAATTTGCGGATAAAATATTCAGACTAGATTCTGGATAAACTTCGAATCAACCCATAAAGAAGAGTAATTTTTAATGTTGAACTCTGTATGCTTCGGGTACTTGGGGTATCTTGAGGTCAAGAAGGAGTATCTTCTGTGTGAACTCCTACAATTGATTGCCTTGAGAATTGTTCAGACGTGCTGTACTGGCATGCGCATCTTTCAGATGTACGAAAAGTCATGGAGCATGAAATCATAAGTTTGTAGCCTCTGAGCGTAAACTAAACGCCACCGAGCATGAAATCATAGACTTGTAGTTCCTGAGCGTGAAGTCGTAGGTTTGTAGCCTCTCGAGCATAAAAGCTACCGAGCACAAAGGCATCCGGGCATAAAACCATAGACTTGTAGCCATTGAACGTAAAACCATAGATTTGTAGCTGTCGAGCGTAGAAAGCTTCTTGGTGCAGAACTGTAGATTTACAGCCTGTGAAAAGGAAATCTTCCGAGCTTGCAGTTGTGGATCTGTTGCCCCTGAGCGTAAACTAAACGCTGCCGAGTGTGAGATCATAGATTTGTAGCTGCTGAGCGTGAAGTCGTAGGTTTGTAGCCTCTCGAACATAAAAGCTACCGAGCACAAAGGCATCCGGGCGTAAAACCATAAACTTATAGCCTGTGAGCGTAAAACTGTAGATCTGTAGCTGTCGAGCGTAGAAAGCTCCTTAGCGTAGAAACTACGAATCTGCTTTACGCGAAAACTATTCGAATTTGCTGACTGTCCGCCTTCTCTAAGTAATAGGCTGACGTAGTACCCAATCATAACCGAATATTAATTAGCAGATTTTGTTCGGGATTCGAGGAGTCCATCCGAACTCTATATATACCCCAAGTTTCTGAGAGAAAAACTTTTCATCCATCTTCTGCGAAAGAAAGCCTTCGACTGTTCGAGTTCTTCTTCGTTTCTTCTTCGAGATTTCAAAGTTTTTAGTAATGGCCCCGAAATAAGTCCCCTCCACTAAGGGAAAGAAGGTTGATTCTTCTTCTCGTTCTTCTGCTCAAGAGAGAGCGTCTTCGGTCGGGCAAGGCAAACTTCATTCTGAGCGAAGCATCCCGCCGATGAGCAGTGCACCCGGCCTTAAAGGTAGGGCATTTGGGACGAAAAAGAACGACTGAAAATCCTTCGCACGCGTTGTACGTGACCGCGCTAGGTTATCTTCTGTGCTGATAGTCTCTTTGAGGAGGATGATGCACAGAGACGTTTCATATTTTACGCCCACATTTCTAATGTGTAAGCGTAAAAACTCTATATTTTTGCAGTCTGGCGTAAGAGCTTTGACTGTCGAAAGTTGGCGTATAAAATTTAAGTTTTACGCTTTTGGATGAAGATTCTGGCATAATACTTCAACTTTATCAGTCTGGCGTAAAGCACAGACTGTATACTGCCAGCCTTGAACTTTGCGTTTTTAGAAAATGGATTCCAGTGTAATGGTCAAGTTTTTACGGTCTTGGCGTAAAGCGCAGACTGTTGATTTTTGGCGTATGCTGCAAGATCTGTAATGTCTAGTTATAGGAACTGACATATTTTTCTTGCACTATTGCATGTGTCTCCGCTAGCCGATGTGATGGGTTCTATCGCTGGGATGCTGTACTCCAACTATCTGGAGAATCTGTCATACGTGACATTTCCTATCTCTGGGCCGCAGTATCCTGAAGGAAGGGAGATTCTGATATCGGCTCAGGGCAAGCGAACGCTGCTAAACCTGATCAACGGGGAGCCCCTGACGTACATAGACGGGGACCAATACATAAAGCCGGCTTTTCTCTTCGGGGACATGATTGACAAGCAGTCCCAAACGAAGCCCAAGAAAGAACTCTGGGTTTTCCCTGCCGGGAACTTAGTTTTGTATCTGCCCAAGATGCCGAGAGACTATCCCATCTCGGCTTTTTTCCATGCCACACATCCCAGGAGGATGTCATGGACGCTGACTCCTGATCTTTACGGCAGGCCGGGGAAGATATTTCATCTGAAAAGAGCTAACCAGGGGTCGTTTGTCAGTCGCCCTTCCGACAATGTGACGATGTTCAGGGGACTGTACCCGGGCAGTATCCCGAGTATAGACAGCCTAGTGATCCAGCCGGTGCAATTATTGACCTTCTGTAATGATTTTATGGGGCACGGGGGAGTATACCCCAAGGTGAACCCTCGGTGCGGTGGGTGGATCACCCCTACAAACCTTCGATGGGCTCGCTTAGTTGATTGGGCCCTGAAGCATTTTTAGACCGAGTTGGAGAACATTGGGCTGTTTGCAGCTGTGAGTGCCACCAGAGTTGGGTTGCCTCCTAACCCTAACCTGTTTCTGGCACTGATGGAGTGATATATTTTGCTCACCGGGACTTTCGTCACTCCACTGGGGGAGTTGGGAATGGCCCTCCATGAGATGGCAGAGATCTCGAGACTGCCGATGGGGGATACTCCATATGAAGAGTATGTTCCCACGAACCGGAAGCTGGGGGATTCAGACCCTCGGGTAGTGGAGGTGTTCCAGGAGCTGATGTGCCACTACCTCGCTTGCACCACTTTTTATGGTGAGCCCTCATATTTGGCTCACATCAATAAATGGAAATCCTACCTCTTCTTTCACCGGTCCAGGAATGCTAAGCCGAAGAAGGTATTGGAGGGCAAGGATCAGCCTGTGAATCCTCTGAGTGCGCTCAATGCTCAAGTAGTCGACGATCTCATGGTAGACGCTGGGGCTCCGGACTTGATCCTCGACGAAGGGGTAGGATAGTATCCTGTAGGCACTAAGACCTATAGTTATTTGAGGCGCTACCGTAGGCCTCTGTCCAGGGAAGCTCAACTGGCTGGCTTCCTCTCCATATGGCTGCGCCGACTGGTGGTACCTGGCATCGCATCTGCGGACCGCATTCACCGTAACACGCTATGGCCTACAGTGCGTCTGGTGTTTGGGACAAGACTAGGCTTGCTCCCTGCCATGGTGTGCCGCATTCAAGCTGGCCTGAGGGCCATGACTGACGGGCTACTCGCCGATGAGACTCGGCGTGATAGCTTTCCCAGGGTAGAATTACCATACCTGTATCTGATGGGATGGTTAATTCTTCATAACCCCAGGGTTATGTCTCCCGGTTCTGGCAGTAGTTCGGGGGATAGTTTCTTGTTAAACTACCAAAAATCTTCCTGGAATATCACCATGGTTCTAGACTGTCGGTGGGCGCTGGGCTTCAGTCACAGCTGGAAGCTCTTCTGCACTGTCCCCTTTGTACATTGCAATCAATCGGGGATTAGGCTTGAGGATTCCGGTAGAGAGAAGACAAATCTTTCTTCTGAAGCTTTTAATTGGTTGGTCTACATTAGACCTTCCTATTTACTGTACAGGAGTGAAGACCATTGCTTCTTGGAGCCCTACCTGCCTAGTCGGTTTGCCAGGCAGTTTGGGTATGATCAGTTGCACGTGGGCAACGCCGTTACCAGCTTTCGGTCCAGGGGTGGACTCATCGATGGAGCGAGAGGCTGGCGATACTTCCTCATGGGTTGCACTTGAGCGATTTTTACCGTGCCGGTCATTACACTCTCCACGGAGCTGCGTATCCTGCACTCGTATGCCCAGTTCTATGTGGCAACGAATACCTTCCATCATAATTTTGATATGCATAAAAGTTTTAGGGTGCCCTCTTCCAAGTCTGAGGGAAGAGTCGAAGTCCCCTCGGTTTTTTCCGACGAGGGTGAGGAGTCTGTCGCTCCAGATGAGCCTCTGTTGGCGGTATCGAGGGGTAAAGTACCTCTATCTGTGAGGCCTTTGGTAATCTCCGGAAAGCGAAGGGCTCCTACTCCGAAGGAAACTTTCCCTTGCAAGAGGAAGAAGAAGATGGTTAATCGTCCTCTCCGGATTCCTGGTATTGAGGCTCCTGGAAGTGAGCCTGCATCTCCCCATGTTGGGGATGATTCTTTGATTGGAGGTTCCTCGCCTTTTAGAGAAGGACCCTCTAATGTTCCGGCCGGTGGTGCCGGAGAATCTCTGCTGGAGGCCGCCGTTGCTGCTACTGCTTCAGGTAGTGGAACGAGGTCATCTCTGGGGCCGATTATACCTTTATGCGGATCGGCATCGGGAGAGACTCCTGCCGTGCCTGTAAGCGCACCTGGCGAGAATCCAGCCGATGAGCCTCGGTTGGAATTTGACGAGGACCTGGAAGACTATTTGCCAGCGTCAGTTAGCAGACCCCTTTCTTCAGGTATGACAGCTTGCTTAGCATCGTTAAGAAATGATTTAGCTGTACAGGCCGCAGATGTGACATATATGCTGTCGGCCATGGGTAAATGTTGTCTTTACGCCTCTTTTTAAAAAAGTTAACATCCTTTCGTTACTAACTTCCCTTCTTCCTCTTTTCAGGGGATGACCTCTTTGGGGACGGCAGTGTAGATGCGCCCTTCGGCTCTGTGTCAGGTCCTGGTGGCGACACGGAGGTGGCTGATTTTGAGGAGGAAACATCTTCGGGTGCCAGCTCGCCTGTCGACAAGGTCCCGATATCTCAAGAGGAGGACGAGCCCATCATTGCGACAATGCCTCCTATGAGTATGCTGGTATCTTCGTCCAGTGTTGGCTCCTCTTCTTTTGTCGCACCACCTGTTGAGGCGACGGTTGTGGCGACATCGTCTGCGGTTATTCTTGGAGGAAGACTCGCCAATATTGAGGCCACTCCCGGCGTTCATTCGGACCTAGCTGCGCTGATCGAGCAGTTCACCGGCATCTTCTACACCACTTTGAAAATATTAATATCAAAGGTGTTGGCGAAGAATATGAGTTTTGCGTCGCTGAAGAGGTCCTCCCTGTCCGCGATAGTACCGATCCGAGAATTCGACAACACCGGACCAGCTGATACGCTGGAGGAGATAGTTAATGGTTTGGAGCAACCCATTAACGAATACTTGCAGCTAGCTCGAGACAATGTTGAAGATCTGGTCCAGGCTAGATACGACTCCATGACTGCGCAGCTTGCCAAATAGATGGTAGGCGTAAATAAATCCATCCAAACACATCAGCAGGAGATGGATGAAGGAAAAGCATCCTGGAGGAGGCCATTGCTCTTCAAACGAATTTCCAGGCCGAGCATGAAGGGAATGTAGCGAGGGTCCTCAGGCTGGAAACAAAACTCGCTCAGGCAAAAGAGTGGGCTTCTCAGTCGTCAAAAGCTCTAGTTATAGAGGATAGCCGATTGGGCGTAGCACAACAGAACTTGGCGCGTGCAGGAGTCGCCCGTGCTGGTTTTCTTCGGACTAGAGCCGAACTGTCCCTCCTGAGCAATGATAAGGCACGACTGGAGCAGGCTCGTGCTGATGTCTTAGATTCCAGAACTGAGAGGATGGCCGCACTAGCGCAGCAGCTTCGCGACCTGACTGCTCCCCCCAAATGATGTACTTTTGCTTTTGTTTTTCCATGTACTTTTGCTCCTTTTTGGGAATAATAAAGAGGCTTTCATCTGACTTTGTGGTCCCATCATTTCAAAATATAAATGATAGGTTTGGGTGAAAGTGATATCAGAGGTAATATGGACGTGATATACTCTCGGTAAGTTTTAGCAGGATACATCTATTCAGAGGTTATATGGACATGATAGAATATGATCCAACTAGTTTCATTTTGGAAGTAGTTTTGTCAGAATGAGGTTTTTGCCATATTCCACTTGAGCAGAGGAGGTTAAGCATAGTACCTTTTCAGGAATTTGCCATTGATATGAGCCATTAACAGGTCTCTATTAGGCTGGGCTAACCTGTAAGCGCCGTTTAGAACGTCGTCTCGATCACATAAGGGCCTTTCCATTTGGGCTAAAATTTGCCCTTACTTCTGTGAGTAAGAATCATCGCCTTCTCACAGCTAAAACTAGCTCGCCGACTTTGAACACTCTTTCCTTTACTTTTTGATTAAAAGCTCTGGAAATGCGTGCTTGGTAGAGCGCGATGCACTATTGAGCTTGGAGGCATTTCTCGTCTAATCCTTCCAGCTCTTGAAGCCTTAACAGGTCATTCTTTTCTTGAGTCAACTCATTAGCCACGGCTATCCTGGGTGACAGAATTTGGATCTCGATGGGGAGAACTGCTTCGCTCCCGTAAACTAATGAGAATGGGGTGCAACCTGTCAGTGCCCGTAACGTTGTGCGGTATGCCCAGAGACATTCTTCCAGTTTCTCATTCCAATCCCTTTTGTTCGAAGAGACAAACTTTTTCAGGAGCTTGATAATGGTTTTGTTGAAAGCTTCCGCCAAACCATTAGCAGCAGGATTGTATGCCGTAGAGGCGATATTCTGTATCCAATTTTTATCTCAAAATTGATGAAACGCTTGGCTGATGAATTGAGGCCCATTGTCATGGATTATCCTTCGGGGTATGACGTGATGCTTGATAAAGCTGATCACATTAGATGCCTTCACCTCAGCAAGAGGGATCGCCTCTGCCCATATGGAGAAGTAATCTGTGATGGCCAGTATGAACCGGTGACCTCTGGAAGAAGACGGGTGAATAGGACCAATGATATCCATACCCAATGCTTCGAAAGGCCAGGACGCAACCGTAGGATGTAGATATTCGGGAGGTTGATGGATAAAATCTGTATGGACCTGACAGGCTCTGCATTATCTTGCATACTTTATTGCATCTGTGATCATAGTAGGCCAATAATAGCCCATTCTCCTGACGCGATCATGTAGCTTAGGACTGGGTTGATGCGCTCCGCATACGCCATTGTGGGCTTTACGGATAATCCGCTGTGCTTCGTCACCAGAGAGACATCGTAATAATAGTCCGTCATAAGACCGGCGATATAGACATTGTGACGATGCGTCAAAATAGAAGCGTAATGATCGTCTTTTGACGGATACCGCTTCTTTAGGATATTCGGGCAAGATTCTGTATGCTACGAAATCTATAAAGGGAGCTCTCCAGTCTCTCCTGGGAGGATCTGTGTCCACCGTATAGCTGTGTTCTATGTAAAAATTATTTTTCACACAGAATAAATCTCTGTTAAGAAGGATTACCAAATTCTGCCTTCTTATAGGGGTAGCTAAATCTGCAGCTAGACTGGCTAGGGTATCAGCTTCCAGATTCTGAGATTGAGGCACATGCTCTAGGAAGAATCCTTTGTATGTCATGGCTATCTCGACCGTTGCTCGGTGATAGGGGATGAGGTCTGGATTCCGGACTTCATATATTCCTCTGACTTGATTGACGATCAGTAGAGAATCACCGAAAGCTTCCAGAGATTCGACGCCCAATTCTTTAGCAACTTGGAGACCGATTAGTAGAGCGTTGTATTCCGCCATATTGTTGGAATAGGGCTCGCTAAGGGAATATGCTCGGTAGATGACGAGCTTATCAGGAGTAACCAGGATAATTCCTACTCCCGAAACTACGTTTCCCCTGGGACCAGTTCTGGAGGCACCATCGAAGAATAGTTTCCATGCATCACTTTCCATTGCGGAATTATATTCTATAACTTCGTCGGGAATGTCCTCGTACAGCTTGGAGGCCTCCGGGATCGGATGAGCAGCTAGGAAGTCAGCCAATGCTTGGCCCTTGACGGACTTCTGAGGGACGTATTGTCATGCCCCAATTCCAAAATATATGGAACCAGGCCACGTGGCATTGGCCAGCTGACACGTCTCTGAGGATATCCCAATTTAATGGATCCTGGCGAAGCGTGCTACGCTGTCCTAAATCTAACAAGTCTAATATCAACAACATATAGTGACTAATCTCATCCACAGACAACAAGTAAAATACTGAAATGAAAGACTGGAATATAAGGACATAGTCGAATGACATAGTACAACTGAAATATGTTCGGTGGGAACAAACCCACTACAAATGTTGGAGATAAAGTGCTGATAGTCTGAAATAAAGTACTGATAATAAGAGTGACTGGAATAACTGCTAACTAGGTAAGGAGCTCCAGTCATAGGCGAAAGGCCTACCAATGTGATCAGGGGTACTCCGATGGAAGGACCTCTGGCTCCTCGTCAAGAGCAAACCTCGTCTCCACACCTGGCCCGTACACTGTGGGATAAAAGGCCTCGTCTAGATCTGGAAGATAACAAGGTCCTCAGAGGGATGTAACAAGATATAAAATGTATGCCAGATATAGTACTGAATAAAAGTAAAGAGGGTATGCTAACCATCTAAGTAAATGCAATGTAAGGACAACATCGGAACGTATAGGTAGGTGTAGGCATAATGTCCAACGTCCTCTAGAGTGTGGTATCTGCAACGTCCATCATTCCAAAGAATGAGGTATCTGTATATATATAACATCCATACTCTAAGGGGCGTGGTATCTGCAATGTATATACGTCCGTAACACTCCGAAGAGCGCGATGTCTGAATATAGGGAGTCACCGGGTCTGTGGTTCCTCTGGATACCACGGAGTCCGATGGGTGTATCCCATACGTTTATCAGTTGTCCTTCCCACCCAATGTAGATACGCAAGTCGAATACATGACGTGAGTGTCTCGTATCTATATGCCAAGTCTCATCTAACTATGCTACTCTAGAATACTGGCTAGTCCGTGATGCATGTCGTACGTACCGATAGCGAATCGGGTACGCGGACCCGCATCCCAATATGAATATACCATCGTGATACGTGTATAGTGCCATGGTCTAGGAAAATTTCAAAATATCCTCACAGTAGAAGGTGAGTCAGCTAGCAACTAGGACATGTATACTATTCATCGACGCATTGTCGACTGCACCCGAGTCAATCTCGGACGCGTACGGTTCTATGCATATTTACAATATTTATCATTTTAATTTTAAGCAGTAAATCAGCAAGGTATACTTGCCTGTCCCGGGTAGCTGCGAAATCCAAAGTCCTGCTCCTGATGCCTCGGCGGTACTGTCCAGCAGTCCTATATATGATATAATAATGATACTATTAGTCGCTACAGTAGCATGACTAAACACTCTACTTGTATCTACTACTGACACAGGGTTTGGATTGTATATATATATATATATATAGCTATTACAAGTATAAATATATAAACACTAAATCATATTTAATTATATTAGAATAATATATATGTTTAGTAGTACAAAATAGTATTTATGTATTATTTAGCAATAATACATATATTAAGTAAATACATATATATAAAATAGATAACATTCATAAAGTCATATATATACAAATATTTAGATACTATTTATGTACATAAATAAATATGCACAACATTATTATATGTATTTAAATAGTAATTTTGTGCCTAAGTAAAAATATACATAACATACTTATATATATTTAAATATATATATATTCTTACACATATTAATATTCACAAGTTTATATATATATATATATATATATATATATATATATATATATATATATATATATAACCATATTTATGTACTAAGTATACAAGTAAATAATAATATATATATGTATATAATACACATACATTTCCCATACTAATATACTAAATATCTAAAGTATATATAATTATATATATATACACATTTATATATATATATATATATATACACATATATACTTATATGTATACACAAATAATAAATATACCATTATATATATTTATATACAACATTTAATAATTAGGTAATAATACATATATTACTGTATTTCAGAAATATATACATTTATATGTATATATATATATATATATATATATATATATATATATATATATATATATATATATATATATATACATATACACATTAGGTAATCAATAATTATAAGGTATTTATACCCAAGCATATATATACTATGTATATATACACATTTATATTTATAATTATGTATTTATATATATATCATATATAAATTATCTCAGAAAATATTAAACAGTATATATACATTTAAATACTACAGAAATACAGGAATTAATATATATAATACTGAATACGTATTTAAATACAGAATTAAATACGGAACTATATATATATGTGTACACAACCAATACAACTCTAAATAAGTATTTAAATACTAGTATTAATACATGAAATCATGTACCTATACGATGCTCAAGCCGAGGGGAGTCCGGCGGCTGACCGTCGACGGCGGGGGTGGCCGGACGGAGCTCCGGCTTCGCGTGGGGTGTTCGGCTGCTACAACAGCGGCTGGGAGCTACTGGTGCTGCGGGGGCGACTGTGGCCGGCTGCGGCGTCGACCTACGGCGAGGCTTGACGGGGAGGAAGGGGGTTGGCCTGGGAGGAGTTCGGCTGAGTTGGGCGGCCGGGAAAGCTAGGGTGGCGGAGAACGGAGAGGTCGGGTGGTCGGCTGTGTGTGCGGGAGGGGGAGGCTCTGGTTGGTGACGGCTGCTGGGGGGTTGCTCCGGCGGTTAGGCGGCGGGTGGCGGTGGCTGGAGGTAGGGGGAGGTCCGGCGAAGGGGTCTGAGTCGGTTGGGGGGTCGCCGGACACGGTGGCTGGCCGGGAGGAGGCGTCGGGTGATGGAAGGCAGGGGTCGGGCTGTGTAGTGAAGGGTTTATGAAAATGGGGTTTAGTTTGGTTTCCTAGGTTTGTGTGCAATACAAGTAATGTAAGTTGATGTATAAGTAGGAGAGAGTGGGGGGGCAGCCTAGGGGTTAGGGCCGGCTGGACATAGTTTTTGGGGAGTTGGAGATGTCCATCATGATGAGGGGAGGGCTAGGAGTGTAGCATTTTGAATGAAAGGCCATGATGTGCCCTTCATAACGGGGGTGCAAGTACATAGGAATGGGGGGGAAAATAAATGGATACGGATAGGGCATGACATTCTTTTCTCCATGTGGTTTGGGCCAATGAGGGGGAAACACCTCATTAAAATTTTGCAAATAGGCCCCTGAACAATTTGGTATTTGCACAATTTCTGAATTTGGAGATTTGATGTAAACAAACACCATGTTTGGTATTCTTCATTGGGCTAGGATGGTGTATGGTGTTTTGTATGAGGCTTTTGGGTGTGGGTTTGGGTTGGAGTAGGGTCTAATTTAATTGAGGTTAGGTCGCCACATTAATTAATTCATAATTAATGCACCGGTGTTTCTAATTAAATTTAATAAAAATCTAGGGGTCTAAATTTGGTTGGACAAGGGTCATTAATGTAGTAGGCTCAGTGTACAATAATGTCAGGATCTGGGTTGGTCAAATCGGATCGAGATGGGGTCTCAATTTTGATTGGAACGGACAACGAACGTAATTACGCAATTTAATTAATTTGCGTACGGACGTTTGTAACGACTTTTGTGCGACTAAAATTTGGCATGAAATTCAATATTCAGGGTTTGTTCTAGGTTCAATATGATAGGTTAGCATGTCTAGGCTAAGTATGTGGAATTCGTTTTAGGGCAACAGCTAGGATAGTATCCAAAAATAACAAATCATTGTACAAGTATTATAATACTATATAATAATCTTAATTATACCTAGTTAACCCTAAGTAGGCTAATTTAATTAATTAACCCTAATTTTTGGTCGAGGAGGTTTACAACATACCCTCCTTAGAGCATTTTGTCCTCGAAATTAAAAACAGACATATAGAAAAACATTTGAATGAAATAAATACTATAACATACCTAGGCCTTCGAAGAGATGGGGAAAGCGTTGCTGAATATCGTCCTCTCGTTCCCAGGTTGATTCACCTGGTGCGTGATGCCTCCATGCGACACGAACTAGAGGGATAGTCTGGCCTCGTAGTACCTTCTTGCTTCGGTCTAGGATCTCTACCGGCTCCTCCTGGTCTGACAAACTTGGACCAACGGTGATCTCCGAGTGGTCAAGCACATGACTCGGATCCGGTATGTACCTCCTCAGCTGAGATACATAGAAGACGTCGTAAACTCCTTCCAGTATCTGTGGCAAGGCCAATCTGTAAGCAACTTCTCCGACGCGCTCTAGCACATCGAAGGGTCCGATGTACCTCGGACTCAGCTTCCCTCTGCCTCCAAATCTGATGGTTCCTCTAGTAGGTGAAATCTTCAGGAACATATGTTCTTCCACCTAGAACTCTAGGGGTCGTCGATGCACATTAGCCCAATGCTTCTGCCTGTCCTGTGCTTCTCGTAGATGCCCCTGGATCTTCTTCACCTTCTCCACTGTATGGATGATCAGCTCTGGCACTAGAATCTGCCTCTCGCCTACATCGCTCCAACATACTGCGGATCGACACTTCCTACCATACAATGCCTCATAGGGAGCCATCTGAATGCTCGCCTGATAGCTATTGTGGTAGGAAAATTTGACCAAGTGCAAGTGGTCCTCCCATGAACCGTTGAAGTCGAGCATGCATGCCCTCAACATGTCCTCCAGCGTCTGAATGGTGCGCTCGAATTTTCCATCTTTCTGCGGGTGGTATGAAGTACTGAACTTAAGGCGGGTACCAAGACTCTCTTGCATACTCCTCCAAAAGTACGATGTGAACCTCGTATCCCTGTCAGACACGATACTGAACGGCACTCCATGCAATCGTACAATCTCCCTCATGTACATGTCTGCCAAGACTTCCGTAGATTACGCAACCCTGAAGGATAAAAAGTGGGCAGACTTGGTGAGTCTATCTACGATTACCCATACCGCATTGCGACCACTAGGACTCCTCGGGAAACCCATGACGAAGTCCATGGTAATGTGCTCCCATTTCTACTCCGGTATCGGAGCGGTTGAAGTAATCCGGCAGACCTCTGATGTTCAGCCTTGACTTGCTGACATGCCAGAAACTTAGCCACGAAGCGGGCTATCTCCTACTTCATCCCGTGCCACCAGTAGTACTGCCTCAGGTCTCGGTACATCTTCGTGTCTCCTGGATGAATAGAATAGGTCAAACTATGCACCTCCGTCATCAGCTCCTGGCGTAGCTCTCCATTCGGAACATAGAGACGATCTCCACATCTCAAAGTCCCGTCCTCGTGTATACGCAGTCCCGTCTGTATTCCAGCCTCTGTCCTCTGTCGAAGCCTCTAAAATCTGGCGTCCGTCGGCAAAGCAGCCTTGATTCTCTCCACCAATGTCGATTGCACCTGGAAACTGGACATCTGGCCGTCTACTCCGGGCATAATGACTTCGATACCCAACTTTTCTAAATCTCTCAACAGATGTTGTTGGGTAGTCAGAAAAAATGCTATGGGCTTCCTGCTTAAAGCATCGGCTACCACATTAGCCTTTCTTGGATGGTACTGCAGCTCAATCTTGAAGTCCGCCATCACTTCGAGCCAACGTCTCTACCTCTGGTTCAGGTCCTTCTATGTGTAGACGTATTTTAGGCTCTTATGATCGATGAATATCTCCATGCGCTCTCCGTACAAGTAGTGCCTCCAAAGCTTCAAGGCAAAGATTACTGCGGCAAGCTCCAAGTCGTGGGTAGGATAGTTCTTCTCATGGGTCCTCAACTGCCTAGAGGCATAGGCCACAACCTTCTCATGCTGTATCAAGACGCATCCTAATCCTTTCCCGGACGTATCACTATAGATCACGAATCCTCCGGGTCCAGAAGGTATGGTCAAGATGGGTGCTGTAGTCAGACGCTTCTTCAGCTCATCGAATGCCGTCTGATACTCCTCTGTCCAAGTGAACTTCTGATCCTTGCGGGTCAAGTGGGTCATCAGCTCTGCGATCCTTGCGAAGTTCTCTACGAACCTCAAGTAATATCCGGCAAGTCCTAGGAAACTGCTCACCTCCGAGACGTTGGTAGGGGTCGGCCACGTCTCTACTGATGAAATCTTTGCGGGATCTACTGAAATGCCATCTCCCGAGATAATGTGTCCAAGAAATGCAACACGATCTAGAAGAAACTTGTACTTGCTCAGCTTGGCATAAAGCCTCTCTCGTCTCAGCGTCTCTAGCACTAGCCTCAAGTGCTCCCCGTGCTCCTTGTGGCTCTTCGAATACACCAAAATGTCGTCGATGAAGACTACCACGAACTGGTCCAGATACTCATGGAAGACTCGGTTCATCAGGTTCATAAACACAGCAGGCACATTTGTCAATCCGAAAGGCATCACTAAGAACTCATAGTGACCAAAGCGAGTCCTAAATGCTGTCTTTGGAATATCTTCCCTTCGTACCTTCACCTGATGATAGACCGATCTCAAGTCGATCTTCGTGAACACCACTGCTCCTGTCAGCTGGTCGAACAGATCGTCGATTCACGGTAGAGGGTACTTGTTCTTGATAGTCAGAGCATTAAGGGCTCTGTAATCAATGCACATCCGGAACGTCCCATCCTTCTTGGGTACAAATAGCATTGGTGCTCCCCAGGGTGATGCACTAGGACGAACGAATCCCTTGATCTGTAACTCCTCTAGCTGAAGCTTCAGTTCGTCAAGCTCCTTCTTCGCCAACCGGTACACATTTGATGATACCGGTGCTGCTCCAGGTATTAGCTCAATGGTGAACTCCACCTCTCTATCAGGCGGTAGGCTTGGCAACTCCTCTGGGAAAACATCCTCGAACTCTGCAACGATTTCTGGGGGTGCCGTCTTCATCGCCATGTAAGCTCCAGCTGCGTGTCCTACTCCTCGCTCGATGGTGCCTCGCATGAATTTGAACTCCGGGTGTCCTGGCAGTCTAAAGGTAACGCTACCCTTCCGACAATCTAGTACGGTATTGTACTGGCTTAACTAGTCCATGCCCAGAACAACGTCGAAAGCTGGCATTGGGAGTACCAACAATCGTGCTCTAATCTCCCTACCACAAACTACTACCGAGCACGTTCTAATGGTGCTGGTAACTGGTACGATGCCTCCTCCGGTAAGTATTCTTCAACTCTTAGGTAAAGGGGAAGTTTCTACTCTATGCATTGCTACGAAGCTACTAGATATAAATGACAGTGTAGCTCCAGAATTAAACAGTGCAGTTGCAGGTAATGATGCAACTAAAATTGTACCTGCTATAGCCTCTTCCTCTGGTTCCTCCTCGATAGATGCTAAAGCAAAGGCTTGCCCGCGCCTCTGCCCTCCTGCCTGCTGTCGGGCCTGGTTGAAGTGTGCCTCCTGTGGGACCAAGGGTGGTTCTCTCTGCTGTCCTCCGGTAGCTGGTGGACGCTGGCCTCCTACAGGGGGTAGTATCCTCAGTGGTGCTGCTTGTGGTCTCTGTCCAGTCTGGGGTGCTCCATCTCTGCGCTGGGGGCAGTCTCTAGCAAGGTGCTGGCTGGCTCCACAAACCATGCAGAGCCCGAGCTTCTTCCTGCAGTCTCTGATGATGTGTCCCCTCTTGCCACAGAAGTGACAGGTCGGAAGCACCTTCTGCTGGTACGGTGCTCTCCTCTGTTGTGCCTGTGCTCCTGGACGGCGGATCGGTCCTCCTGCTCCTTGCTGGGTCCTGGCGGGTACGTTCGCGCTGGAACGTCTCGCTCCTCCTATAGCCTCCTGGATCCTCGCCTCTGATAGGACCTTTTCATAAGAGATCCTCGCCTGGGTAGTGGTGTACCTCTGTAGCTCGTGAGAGAGGCCATGGTGGAATCTTCTGGCCTTTTCCAGGTCGTTGGGGATCAGGACTGCACCAAATCGGCTGAGTCTGCTAAACTCTCCGTCGTAGGCGTCCACAGTCAGGTTCCCTTGCTCCAGGTGCAGAAACTGAGAGTACAGGGCGTTCCTTACCGTAGCATGGAAATACTTCGCGTTGAAGTATTCCAGAAATTCCTTCCAAGTCTGCTGTCTGCCGATGCTGCGCTCCATAGAGTCCCACCAGTGATGGGCGTTGCCTGTGAGTTGGGCCCTCACCGCGGTCATCCAGAGATTGGGGTGTAGCTGCGAACCCTCTAACAGCATCTCAGTGTTGGAGACCCAGTCTGAGATCTCCTCTGCCGTCTCCTTGCCCGAGAAGGTTCCCGGGCCCATTTGTCTGAAGCCTCGTACCGTGCCTGCTTGCTGGACAGGTGCAGGTGCTGGTGTTGCTGCTTGGGCAGGTGCCCTCTCCAGTACTGCCATCAGACCCTGTCTGAGGGTCTCCGTCTGCTGCCACTGGACCTGCATCATCGTCTGGAAGAACTGCATCATCTGGGGCTGTCCCTCCGCAGGTGGCATCTGAGGTGGAAATGGTGAAGGTGGAGAAAGAGGTACCTCCGGCTGTCTCCTTGGTGTCTCCTCGGGTGCCGGCCTCTCGTACTACGGCATCGGTGTCGCCCTCGAGGTCTATCCCTCGAAGTACTGCCTCGGAATCGTCTGCGATGTCTGGCCCTCTGGCTGCTGCGTCCCTTCGTCGGGAGAGACCTGATGTCAGTGCATCATCGGGGCCTGAGGGATCACCTGTGCCTTTGGCTGAGGCTGCTCTCTGGGTGGTCCCTGAGTCGTATCCTCCCTCGGTGCTGCAGGTGGCACTATGGCACCAAGTATCTCATGTCTACTGTGAAGGTTCATCTCGCCGTAAGAGATAGAACTTTATTAGAAAGAGTACGGAAACAATCAAACAAGATGCAGATATATTAAAATTCGGAAGAGGTTCAAAGGCGTAATCAAGTGGATGAGACCTAATAATTTCTATCCTATTGCAGGCTCGCTGGGCACGTTGCCATACCACAAGCGATAAACATTTAATGTTACTGACCTGCATGGGCCACCACTAAAACCATGTCACGCCCCAATTCCAAAATATATGGAACCAGGCCACGTGGCATTGGCCAGCTGACACGTCTTCGAGGATATCCCAATTTAATGGATCCTGGCGAAGCGTGCTTCGCTGTCCTAAATCTAACAAGTCTAATATCAACAATATGTAGTGACTAATCTCATCCACAGACAACAAGTAAAATACTGAAATGAAAGACTGGAATATAAGGACATAGTCGAATGACATAGTACAACTGAAATATGTCCGATGGGAACAAACCCACTACAAATATTGGAGATAAAGTGCTGATAGTATAAAATAAAGTACTGATAATAAGAGTGACTGGAACAACTGCTAACTAGGTAAGGAGCTCCAGTCATAGGCGGAAGGCCTACCAATATGATCAGGGGTACTCCGATGGAAGGACCTCTAGCTCCTCGTCAAGAGCAAATCTCGTCTCCACACCTGGCCCGTACACTATGGGATAATAGGCCTCGTCCAGATCTGGAAGATAACCAGGTCCTCAGAGGGACGTAACAAGATACAAAATACATGCCAGATATAGTACTGAATAAAAGTAAAGAGGGTGTGCTAACCATCTAAGTGAATACAATGTAAGGACAACCTCGGAACGTATAGGTAGGTATAGGCATAATGTCCAACATTCTCTAGAGTGTGGTATCTGCAACGTCCATCATTCTGAAGAATTAGGTATCTGTATATATATAACGTCCACACTCTAAGGGGCATGGTATCTATAATGTATATACGTCCGTAACACTCCGAAGAGCGCGGTGTCTGAATATAGGGAGTCACCGGGTCTGTGGTTCCTCTGCATACCACGGAGTCCGATGGGTGTATCCCATATGTTTATCAGTTGTCCTTCCCGCCCAATATAGATACGCAGGTCGAATACACGACGTGAGTGTCTCGTATCTATATGCCAAGTCTCATCTAACTATGCTACTCTAGAATACTGGCTAGTCCGTGATGCATGTCGTACGTACCGATAGCGAATCGGGTACGCGAACCCGCATCCCAATATAAATGTACCATCGTGATACGTGTATAGTGCCATGGTCTAGGAAGATATCAAAATATCCTCACAGTAGAAGGTGAGTCAGCTAGCAACTAGGACATGTACACTATTCATCGACGCATTGTCGACTGCACCCGAGTCAATCTCGAACGCGCACGGTTCTATGCATATTTGCAACATTTATCATTTTAATTTTAAGCAGTAAATCAGCAAGGTATACTTGCCTGTCCGGGGTAGCTGCGAAATCCAAAGTCCTGCTCCTGATGCCTCGGCGGTACTGTCCAGCAGTCCTATATATGATATAATAATGACACTATTAGTCGCTACAGTAGCACGACTAAACACTCTACTTGTATCTACAACTGACATAGGGTCTGGACTGTATATATATATATAGCTATTACAAGTATAAATATATATACACTAAATCATATTTAATTATATTAGAATAATATATATATGTTTAGTAGTACAAAATAGTATTTATGTATTATTTAGCAATAATACATATATTAAGTAAATATATATATATAAAATAGATAATGTCACTACCACATTCTGAAAATAGGGGTATTTTTGACTTTTTGTAATTATTAGTATTGTGGTATTTATATTAAACGATTTCTCAATATTGTATTTAAATTAAATAATTGCATGAGGTGTGTATTTAAATATATTATATATTGTGTTCTTAAAATCTGAGCTGGTAGACTTGACCTAGAGGCCACTAGACGAACACCTGATCGAATAATGGGGATTATGTATTTAATTGTTTTATTTTAAAAAATTAATTTATTGGAGGTCGTATTTAATTACCGTAATTTATTTAATTTTTGCGCTTCGCCGTTGCTTCGATATTTAGGGCGCTACCCTGACTTTTGCCTTCCAACAAATTTCATAACATTGCCCTAGACAGGCCCGTCTTCCATTCTGCTATTTTTGCAACTCATAATTATGCTCTTTGTACCTTATTTTTTTAGCCGCACAAAAATCGTCGCGGACGTTTATTTAATTTTTGGATAAATTCTAATTTTGTATCGTTGTGCGTTCCAATCGAAATTGGAGGCAATCTTGACATATTTTTTGTGCGACCCAAATTAAGGTCATATTCTGTTCTGAGTCTTCTCCATTAATGATATTGATGACCCGACCTAATTTTGGTCCCATGTACTCCTAATTAATTTTTGAACACAGCTTGTATTTATTTTCTAATTAAATTGAGGATACCATTTTATCTGATTCCGATAATCCCGTTTAATTCCAGTACCCCGCTACTTAAGCCCGTATCAAATATACAATGCCCCCCTCACCCTACAAAATGCCAGACACCGAATCGCCCGCCAAAATTCATTATTTTATGCATCTGTGCAAATACCCAAATTTAAGGGGGGCTAATTTGCAATTATTGCATTTGGTGTCAACGCCCTATTGGTTTAACCCAAATGAAGAAAACCAACTCCCCTAGCTTTGACTAGTCAACCCAACTTCTCTTCTCATTTTTATTGCATTTTTCTCCATGATAAATTGTGGCCATCCATTTAAAATAGAGCCATCATCACCACACAACCCTTACATAAACCTCATCCCTCTCCCTATTTAATGTCCTATCCAAAGCCCTAATCCCCAAAAAGAAACCAAGGGAATCCCCCCACACCCAAACCGTAGCCTCCACTTTCATTTCTCCTTTCTCCTTCATTTTTTTTCATTCTCCTTCACTTCTCTTCTTCTTCCTTTCTTCTTCTCCTTTTATTATTCTTTGAATTTGAAATAAAGGGGGGGGGAACACTGTTCACCTATGCAGTCCGGCCTCTCTCTTCGGCTGACCCGCCGGAGTATGACCCCGCTCCACCATCCCGAGCTGACCCCGGTCTGTTTCTCCGGCGAAGCTTCCCTCCCGCTGCTGGACTCCGGCTAAGCCCGGCCGGCCAGCAATCCACCACCACCACGAGTACAATCCACAACCACCACGAGTACCATCCTGAGCCCGGCCCCCATCCTCATACTAGCTCCGGCGAACCACTGCAGCCTCCCCCGGCAGTCCGGCAAGCTCTCCAGTCATCCTTCGACACTGAGCCACCCATCCAGCCTCCACCCCAGGCCCTCGTCGAGCTCTCCGACCAAGCTCCGACCCTCCTCGTAGCCAACACCACTGGACAGCCCATCTCCTCCTTACAACCGACTGCTTCCCGTTCCTCCCCGTCGAGCGGCCTCGACAACAGCCGCCTCCGCTGAGCAACCGGTCCGGCCCGGCGAAGCCTCCAACTCTGCTGCTCCTCATCCTAGCTCCTTCCTCCCACAGCCACGACATCCCCGACTTCCCTTTGCTCCTCCACTCCTCCCTAAGTCCGGTCCTCCCTGCACCACCCGGCCAGGCTGCGACTCCGACCCCGGCCCGGCCGAGCTTCCCACTGTCAACTCCTCCTCTTCGGCCGCTCCCACGGCAGCCCCAGCCACGGGCAGAACCAACCCCCTGTGAGCACTCCTTTCTTCTCCCTCTTCCTTCTTCCTATGTATATATATATGTATATATATATATATATATATATAAATACGTATTTGTAGTGTATGTGTATGTGTAAATGTATATGTGTATTTTTAAATTAGTATATATACATGTATATACAAAGTGTATTTTCAAATTAGTAGATATGTACATACATAGTGTATATTAATACATATATTAATATATTTTAGTACGTATATTAATATATTTTTGGTATATATATATACCCATATATATATGTACGTATTTTTGGCATATATATTTTGAGGACATATAAATATAGTATGTTAAATTCTATTCTATATAGACATATATATACGTATTGTATCCCTTTTCGTGAATTATGTTTATATATATATATATATACAAGTATTATTTTTGTGATGTTTTTATATATATATACAAGTATTATTTTTATTATGTTTATATATATATATACAAGTATTATTTTTATTTAAAGTATATAATTATACATATATTTATTATTGTAATTGATGGAAATTATATATAGGTTAGTTAATGAGATGTATATTTACATATCCCTACTAGATGACCCTAGTTGACTGAGTTCCATGCCTGGCATAGCCCTAAGGCCAGTGTATTTCTATTATGTGTTAGTGTAGCATCTGATACAATATTATATTATATGTTATAGGACAGCTGGATCCTCCAGACGATACTCTGGAACAGGACCTCGATATTCACCAGCTAAGGATCCAAGGCGAGTACATTCTCTGAGTAGTTTCTTATTTATGATATCCTCTATGTTCTCTGTATCTAGTGTAGATATCCATGCTCTTGACACGCTGATTACACGGATTGGTATACACGAATCTCGTCATGAGATATTATTCCTTATTCATGGTGTAGCTTGTACAAGACTTGTTTCCTTGTTATCTTGTGCATGTACAGACACTGAGACCCGGGGAGATTTGCTACCTCCCTAGGGAATCCCGTGCCATAGCGTACCATGATTGGATCTACTATACCAGTCAGGGGTGGAGAGTATTTTAGTGTAGATATATGATCATACCCAACTTTACATGCATCATAGCTCACCCACGCCTCACGTCGGTGCAGTCTTACCATTTACATGCCTCATCCCTGTTACATATGGTTAGCCTGACTATTACTCACATCATAGCTTTTTCTACGGATTAGCCTGACCTCAAGGATGATCGCTAACCAATGTAATGAGTTTACTAGTCCCAAGCCGATCACATGTTAAAGCTAGTACTCACACACTTAGTCATAGGGTTCTTGCTCATTGACATATTGTTTCTTTTCCTGTATTTACTTACAGTATTTCCAGTATTTCTTTTATTGTACATTTCTCGTACCTATACATACATCTCGTATATTTCCATCTAGAACTGCTACATAGTTTATATCATCGATATAGAACTGCTATTTAGAGATGTACTTTGCTCCTCCCTGACTGGAAAACATTTTCCAGACTATGCCTAGAGGACTGGTATTCGACACTTGTGGACCATCAGGGTGAGTAGCTGCAGTCTTGGATTTACTAGTTCAGTCATGATTTCGGGAGGTCTAGCCGGAATCACTAGATATCTAGTTAGTTTCTTTCAGTAGTTTATTTGCTACCGTATTTGTCTCCGGCATTTTGTTGAGACTTGGATTATGTTGAGTTAGATTTAATTATATTAGACTTGTGTTATAATTATTTTATTTCTTCGATTTCTTATCGTGCTGTAGTTATGTGATTGAGTATGTTGATCTTTTATATTGTTATCCGTGTCTCCTTATGGAGTTGGATACTAGTGTGAGATTGGTTAGATAGTACTTGACCTAGACAGCGTTCTACCGCCGATGCTGCGGCGTAGGCTAGACGTACCCACGCTCTCGTACCCCTAAATCGGGTGCGGGTCGTGACACATTTTTAGTGGTGGCCCATGCAGGTCTGACTTCGCTAGTTGTACGATGTCGTAGTAGTGCGACGTCATAGTTGTACTACTGCGTGCCTGCTATAGAATATAGGACATAGGATACTAGGATGAGAGAGGATACTCAATCACAAATTCTTGAGAGATTCCTTGGACGATCCCTTGAGAATCTTATTATAATTTCTAATTTTAAATCCTTTGCCTTGTTTCCGTCCGTCCTCACTCGTTGATATTGAGTTTGATTCCTGTTGATCAGTTATTAAATTAGGATCTTGGTTTCATTATAGAGTTTAATTTCATATCGAGATGAATTTTACGGACTAAACTTTACGATATCATCTGATGACATATATTGATGAGAACAGTGAGAAAGGTGAAACGTCTGCTTTGGTTATGGAACCTAGAGTTTATTGCAGCCGTACCGGTTAGCGTAGCAAAGATTCTAGATGACATGATTATAGGATTGCGTACTTTAGTTACGGAACCTGTCGTTTATCGCACCTATGCTTACTGGCATGGCAAATATTCTCAGCGTCATGATTTCTGACCGACATGTATGATTATCAGGTTGTGTCTTAAAAATTTATTCTTAAAGTATCATCTCAACACTTATCTATTTCTATTATACAGGACTTTTTCCATCATTTCTTTTTGTTGCTAGCAGTAGAAACACCTTCAGTCCTCAACCCAGTTCCTTTGGAGCTTCTATCCTTTGAGGATTCCATGATTAAGTATGATAATTAGTGACTTGTGATTACGTCTGTGTCTTGAGTATTAGTATGGACTGAGTGTTGCTTATGAGTTTGTAAGTATTTCCTAGTTGGACATGTGAGCAGTAGGTCTTAATTTAGAATTAACCCATAGCATAGTACCTTGTAAAAATGGTTCTAGGATAAGTGTCATTAGAGACTATAAGTAGACGGAGAGTATAGAGTATCAGTGATAGTTCCCAGAGTTAGTATCAGAGCCAGTATACCCGACCTGGATAATCATGATTATGTAATTGAGTGATCTATGTAAACAATTAAGTAACCAGGAAATTGTGTTAAGGATTAATGGAGCATGATGTTCAATTTGATGATTGATATCGGGTGTATTAAAAGTAAAGAAAAATATGTATGAAGAGTTATAATGAGGTATCATGAGTAGAGAAATATCAGAATTGGTAATGAAAATGGTGAGGCATATCACAGATTAGTTTAACAGGCTGTAAAAGGTTAAAGGGAAATACCTATACATCAATCTAGATGAAGAACCATATACTTGCCAATGAGAGTAAAGAAATATGAGTGTTGTAGAAGGTACAGGTAATCATGATGTTCTAATAAGTTTGATGAGATGACCCAATAATAAAGCTAGTTATATCATACCAAGAGTACTAATAATTCCATATCGAGGATTAGTCGAGAATGATGCTAATAACAGAAAGCACTCTGCGTGATAATAATTAGATGATATACCAGTTGATATAGATTGAAAATCATGGAAGAAAATACATGTGATGATAACTTTGATCATTGGAGGTAATAGTACAAGTGATTCGGGCAGTACAATTTTAGTACACAGTTGTAGGCAATAGAGGTATTGAGTGCACCTCGAGTATTAGAGACCGTGCGCACTTATATGTATATTTGTGGATTTATAAATTATAGAGTGGAAATAAATTCAAATTTTTGAGAATTGTTGAGGAGTTAAGATTTATGTCATTAAATTGAGGATTCTAAATTGATTCAATAAACAGGGTCAAGGCTATAAGGATTCTAGAAGTGATTAAAGTTTGATTTCAATATTAAATATTTGACCCTTGAGGAAAGTATACACTTTTTATTGTTCAAAGTTAAATTTTGATGATTTTATTATAAGGATAAAATTTTATGGTAGAAGAGAAATATATATATTAGTCGATGATATACATGTGTAAGGATCTGTTGAATTAAGCATGATTGAGATGGCACCGCAGACTGACTTGGGTGTCCATTTAGAGCTGTATTAGAGAGAGAGCAATACTTAGTATGGTGTACTACACTTGGTGTGCACTTGAGTGATAAAAACAACTAATATGAATAATTGTAGTAGGAACGGGAACCGACAGAGGGTATGGTACTAAAGGGATAGAGGTATCAACTTAGATGCATTATTGAACCATGGTTATATTAGAGATTCTTGGTATCAGATTTAGGTGTTAATAGACAGGTGTGTGCAATATGCATATATTCATGGTTCTTGTAGATAAATGACTAGTTGATAAGGGTACCAGTGTACAGGAATAGGAATTAGTTAGTGAATGTGCCAGAGTTAAGAGTATGTTAGAGATAGAAGATACTGCAGGAAATATGTTAGCAGGTTCTTTCTTTTCTTCCTCATGTTCTTTTTCGTCTTCTGATCGATTGATTCCCTAGTATTGTAGTTCGTGTGAATGATTTCCTTGTTAGAATGTGGTTAGTAGTACACCCTGCTACAGAGACTGCAATACCATGACAAAATACACATAACCTATATATTTTCTTAGATTGCATGACTGTAGGTAGAATTTTCTTAAACCATGATCATTGGGGTTTTGACCATAGCAAAGATCTATGACAAGGTTATGACTTGACAAAAAGGGGCAAGATGATGAAATTTGTGGATAAGCATTTATTTAAATAAAGAATTTAGGAGTTAATATAACAGAATTGATGGATCATTGATTTTACGAAGATCGGGATATGATTGAAACTCGAGGATAAAACATTAACTTAAAAGGGAGAGTTAAGAAATTAACATGGCAAAATTGAGGAATTATTAATTTTAGTAAGGTTATGATATGATAGAATTGGTGATTAAAAATTGAGAAAATTTAGGAGATTGTCGTTATATTTATTTGACCGCAAGTTATGAATTTTTGGACGTTGCATTAGAAGGATCTCTAAGTGCCGCACTGGTGAGTATTGTGAGGAAAAAGGAAACTGAAGAATCAGATCATTGATGGATTATTATTGAATTCAGACTTTTGGGACGAGATTCAATACATTGATTGAAATTACATTTGAGGAACAGATATCAAATTTTGAGTATTTAATTAACTTAAAATTTTGGAGGAAATTATGAGGAAAATGGACTTTGATTTTTATTTTCGAGGATATTGCAAGAATACAGTAATTTCAGAATTTTTTGAGATTATGAAATGGCAAGGTGGATTACTACCTGATTTTGTGATTGATGAATTTAACTATTGATGAGAAATAAAATAATGAATAAACAATACTATGAGGACTTTAAATTTCGAGGACGAAATTCTTTTAAGGAAGGTAGACTTGTCACTGCCACATTCTGAAAACAGGGGTATTTTCGACTTTTTGTAATTATTAGTATTGTGGTATTTATATTAAATGATTTCTCAATATTGTATTTAAATTAAGTAATTGCATGAGGTGTATATTTTAAATATATTATATATTATGTTCTTAATATCTGAGCTGGTAGACTTGACCTAGAGGCCACTAGACGAACACCTGATCGAATAATGGGGATTATGTATTTAATTGTTTTATTTTAAAAAATTAATTTATTGGAGGTTGTATTTAATTACCGTAATTTATTTAATTGTTGCGCTTCGCCGTTGCTTCGATATTTGGAGCGCTACCCTGACTTTTGCCTTCCAACAAATTTCACAACATTGTCCTAGACAGGCCCGCCTTCCATTCTGCTATTTTTGCAACTCATAATTATTCTCTATGTACCTTATTTTTTTAGCCGTACAAAAATCGTCGCGGACGTTTATTTAATTTCTAGATAAATTCTAATTTTGCATCGTTGTGCGTTCCAATCGAAATTGGAGGCAATCTTGACCTATTTTTTGTGCGACCCAAATTAGGGTAATATTTTGTTCTGAGTCTTCTCCATTAATGATATTGATGACCCGACCTAATTTTGGTCCCATGTACTCCTAATTAATTTTTGAACACAACTTCTATTTATTTCCTAATTAAATTGAGGATACCATTTTATCTGATTCCGTTAATCCTGTTTAATTCTAGTACCCCGCTACTTAAGCCCGTATCAAATATACAACGCCCCCCTCACCCTACAAAATGCCAGACACCGAATCGCCCGCCAAAATTCATCACTTTATGCATCTGTGCAAATACCCAAATTTAAGGGGGGCTAATTTGTAATTATTGCATTTGGTGTCAACGCCCTATTGGTTTAACCCAAATGAAGAAAACCAACTCCCCTAGCTTTGACTAGTCAACCCAACTTCTCTTCTCATTTTTATTGTATTTTTCTCCATGATAAATTGTGGCCATCCATTTAAAATAGAGCCATCATCACCACACAACCCTTACATAAACCTCATCCCTCTCCCTATTTAATGTCCTATCCAAAGCCCTAATCCCCAAAAAGAAACCTAGGGAATCCCTCCACACCCAAACCGTAGCCTCCACTTTCATTTCTCCTTTCTCCTTCATTTTCTTTTTCATTCTCCTTCACTTCTCTTCTTCTTCCTTTCTTCTTCTCCTTTTATTATTCTTTGAATTTGAAATAAAAGGGGGGGAACACTATTCACCTGTGCAGTCCGCCCTCTCTCTCCGGCCGACCCGCCGGAGTATGACCCCGCTCCACCATCCCGAGCCGACCCCGGTCTGGTTCTCCGGCGAAGCTTCCCTCCCGCTGCTGGACTCCGGCTAAGCCCGGCCGGCCAGCAATCCACCACCACCACGAGTACAATCCACCACCACTACGAGTACCATCCCGAGCCCGGCCCCCATCCTCATCCTAGCTCCGGCGAACCACTACAGCCTCCCCCGGCGGTCCGGCAAGCTCTCCAGTCATCCTTCGACACTGAGCCACCCATCCAGCCTCCACCCCATGCCCTCGTCGAGCTCTCCGACCAAGCTCCGACCCTCCCCGTAGCAAACACCACTGGACAGCCCATCTCCTCCTTACAACCGACTGCTCCCCGTTCCTCCCCGTCGAGCGGCCTCGACAACAGCCGCCTCCGCTGAGCAACCAGTACGGCCCGACGAAGCCTCCAACTCTGCTGCTCCTCATCCTAGCTCCTACAGCCACGACATCCCCGACTTCCCTTTGCTCCTCCACTCCTCCCTAAGTCCGGTCCTCCCTGCACCACCCGGCCAGGCTGCGACTCCGTCCCCGGCCCGGCCGAGCTTCCCACTGTCAACTCCTCCTCTCCGGCCGCCCCCACGGCAGCCCCAGCCACGAGCAGAACCAACCCCCTGTGAGCACTCCTTTCTTCTCCCTCTTCCTTCTTCCTATGTATATATATATGTATATATATATAGATATAAATACGTATTTGTAGTGTATGTGTATGTGTATGTATAAATGTATATGTGTATTTTTAAATTAGTATATATATACATGTATATACATAGTATATTTTCAAATTAGTAGAAATGTACATACATAGTGTATATTAATACATGTATTAATATATTTTAGTACGTATATTAATACATTTTTGGTATATATATATACCCATATATATATGTACGTATTTTTGGCATATATATTTTGAGGACATATAAATACAGTATGTTAAATTCTATTCTATATAGACATATATATACGTATTGTATCCCTTTCCATGAATTATGTTTATATATATATATATACAAGTATTATTTTTATGATGTTTATATATATATATATATACAAGTATTATTTTTATTATATTTATATATATATATACAAGTATTATTTTTATTTAAAGTATATAATTATATATATATCTATTATTGTAATTGATGGAAATTATATATAGGTTAGTTAATGAGATGTATATTTACATATCCCTACTAGATGACCCTAGTTGACTGAGTTCCATGCCTGGCATAGCCCTAAGGCCAGTGTATTTCTATTGTGTGTTAGTGTAGAATCTGATACAATATTATATTATATTTTATAGGACAGCTGGATCCTCCAGACGATACTCTGGAACAGGACCTCGGTATTCACCAGCTAAGGACCCTAGGCGAGTACATTCTCTGAGTAGTTTCTTATTTATGATATCCCCTATGTTCTCTGTATCTAGTGTAGATATCCATGCTCTTGACACGCTGATTACACGGATTGGTATACACGGATCTCGTCATGAGATGTTATTCCTTATTCATGGTGTAGCTTGTACAAGACTTGTTTCCTTGTTATCTTGTGCATGTACAGACACTGAGACTCGGGGATATTTGCTACCTCCCTAGGGAATCCCGTGCCATAGTGTACCATGATTGGATCTACTATACCAGTCGGGGGTGGAGAGTATTTTAGTGTAGATATGTGATCATACCCAACTTTACATGCATCATAGCTCACCCACGCCTCACGTTGGTGTAGCCTTACCATTTACATGCCCCATCACTGTTACATATGGTTAGCCTGACTATTACTCGCATCATAGCTTTTCCTACGGATTAGCCTGACCTCAAGGATGATCGCTAACCAATGTAATAAGTTTACTAGTCCCAAGTCGATCACATGTTAAAGCTAGTACTCACACACTTAGTCATAGGGTTCTTGCTCATTGACATATTATTTCTTTTTCTGCATTTACTTATAGTATTTCCAGTATTTCTTTTATTGTACATTTCTCGTACTTATACATACATCTCGTATATTTCCATCTAGAACTGCTATATAGTTTATATCATCGATATAGAACTGCTATTTAGAGATGTACTTTGCTCCTTCCTGAGTGGAAAATATTTTCCAAACTATGCCTAGAGGACTGGTATTCGACACTTGTGGACCATCAGGGTGAGTAGCTGCAATCTTGGATTTACTAGTTCAGTCGTGATTCCGGGATATCTAGCCGGAATCACTAGATATCTAGTTAGTTTCTTTCAGTAGTTTATTTGGTACCGGATTTGTCTCCGGCATTTTGGTGAGACTTGGATTATGTTGAGTTAGATTTAATTACATTAGACTTGTGTTATAATTATTTTATTTCTTCGATTTCTTATCGTGCTGTAGTTATGTAATTGAGTATGTTGATCTTTTATATTGTTATCCGTGTCTCCTTATGGAGTTGGATACTAGTGTGAGATTGGTTAGATAGTACTTGACCTAGACAGCGTTCTACCGCCGATGCTGCGGCGTAGGATGGATGTACCCACGCTCTCGTACCCCTAAATCGGGTGCGGGTCGTGACAGATAACATTCATAAAGTCATATATATACAAATATTTAGATACTATTTATGTACATAAATAAATATACACAACATTATTTATATGTATTTAAATAGTAATTTTGTTCCAAAGTAAAAATATACATAACATACTTATATATATTTAAATATATATATATTCTTACACATATTAATATTCACAAGTTTATATATATATATATTTATAGATATATAACCATATTTATGTACTAAGTATACAAGTAAATAATAATATATATATATATATATATAATACACATACATTTCCCATACTAATATACTAAATATATAAAGTATATATAATTATATATATACACACATTTATATATATATATATATATATATATATATATATATACACATATATACTTATATGTATACACAAATAATAAATATACCATTATATATATTTATATACAACATTTAATAATTAGGTAATAATACATATATTACTGTATTTCAGAAATATATACATTTATATGTATATATATATACATATACACATTAAGTAATCAATAATTATAAGGTATTTATACCCAAGCATATATATACTATGTATATATACACATTTATATTTATAATTATGTATTTATATGTATATATCATATATAAATTATACTCAGAAAATATTAAACAGTATATATACATTTAAATACTACAGAAATACAGGAATTAATATATATAATACTGAATACGTATTTAAATACAGAATTAAATACGGAACTATATATATATGTGTACACAACCAATACAACTCTAAATAAGTATTTAAATACTAGTATTAATACATGAAATCATGTACCTATACGATGCTCAGGCCGAGGGGAGTCCGGCGGCTGACCGTCGACGGCGGGGGTGGCCGGACGGAGCTCCGACGTCGCGTGGGGTGTTCGGCTGCTACAGCAGCGGCTGGGAGCTACTGGCGCTGCGGGGGCGACTGTGGCCGGCTGCGGCGTCGACCGACGGCGAGGCTTGACGGGGAGGAAGGGGGTTGGCCGGGGAGGAGTTCGGCTGAGTTGGGCAGCCGAAAAAGCTAGGGTGGCGGAGAACGGGGAGGTCGGGTGGTCGGTTGTGTGTGCGGGAGGGGGAGGCTCGGGTTGGTGACGGCTGCTGGGGGGGTTGCTCCAGCGGCTAGGCGGTGGGTGGCGGTGGCTGGAGGTAGGGGGAGGTCCGGCGAAGGGGTCTGAGTCGGTTGGGGGGTCGCCAGACACGGTGGCTGGCCGGGAGGAGGCGTCGGGTGATGGAAGGCAGGGGTCGGGCTGTGTAGTGAAGGGTTTATGAAAATGGGGTTTAGTTTGGTTTTCTAGGTTTGTGTGCAATACAAGTGATATAAGTTGATGTATAAGTAGGAGAGAGAGTGGGGGGGGGGGCTGCCTAGCGGTTAGGGCCGGCTGGACATAGTTTTTGGGGAGTTGGGGATGTCCATCATGATGAGGGGAGGGCTAGGAGTGTATCATTTTAAATGAAGGGCCATGATGTGCCCTTCATAACGGGGGTTGTCACTACCACATTTTAGAAAAAAGGGTATTTTAGTAATTTCCTATTTAAATAAATATTGTGCATGGTAAATAATTTTTGTTGTATTATTTAATTATTGTTAGATATTATTTAATTATTTTGGACTTATTTTAGTGGACCCAACTAGTTTAGTTTGGACCCATGGACCAACATGAATTAATTAGTTAGACTTGGCCCATTTAGAAAGCCCATGGTTAAGAAGATGGATTAAATTAATTAAATGATTAGACTAGAAGCTTCCTTCCTTAATTATTTCTTCATGAGAGGCCCCAAGGGGTACATTGGACATTTTACAATTGCTTGGGGGAGGGGCTATGGCCGGCCTATTAAAGAGGGGGGAAATTTCTCTCTCCTCTCATCTCATTCCAAATCTAGATCTAGAATTCTTCCACTACCAAATTCCCTCCATTCCCAATCCAATTCCCTACCAAATTCATTCCAAATTCTTTCTAATTCACCATTAGAGAAGGAGGAAGCAAGGATCTAGAAGAAGGAAGCAAGGATCTACAAAGAGGAGCAAGGATCTACAATTTGGAAGCAAGTTCATCTCAATTGGAGGTTTCATTGGGAATCTATCTCCCAATAGGTATAATTCAGATTTTTCCATTTAAATAGCTTCTAAATCTGAGATTTAATCATATAAAATCAACCTATATGTATGTACTACCCATAGGACTTTGTTTTGTGTTCATAGGAGACCCATGGAGAAAGTTATGGTGCTTTTTGTGTCAATTTTGTTGGAATTCCGAATTTATATTTTGTTGTGTGTGTTAATTGATCCTATAGATCAATTGAACATGAGATTTGTGTTTGAGGCTAGTGTCGTGTCCATATTGGGATACTTGTGGTTCGTATCCCAACTATTTGGTGATACGTGCCATTTGGGGGTTTTCCTCCGACACGGGGCTTTGAACATGTCGTATTTTGACACGGACACATAGATCTACTTTTGACGCTTTGATTTGTTCATAAATATTATTTGTGATTTGTTTGTGTCCTTCGGGGTGCATTTGGTTGTGTGTTGGACTCGTGTCGCATGCGTATCCTAGATCTAGTGGGATACGGTGAGATACTCTCCAATTGTGTGTATTTTTGCATAGATCTAATTAATTGTGGTTCAATTCTTCATTTATAATTAGTATATATATATGGATATTAAATATTTATTTTGTGTATTTATTATAGTAATTATTGTAGCATAGATCTATATTTTGGGTGTGCTAATATAATGTACAATATAATATGTAGCTTTCTTGCATGCAAATATATATGTTACTACTTGTTAAATAATATAATTTATACATAAAATGTTTTATAAAATATATTTGTATGTTTAATTGTGTAATTATATTATTTATAATTATTATGTAATTATTTGGATATTAATGTAAATATTTTAGGTGTGCTTCTAGCCATGTAAATTATATGTTCTTTGTTAAATATTTGAAGGTATAAGTTTATGTGTATATTAATATATATATGTGCATTTTTTGTATTAATGGTTTATATATATATATATATACTGTTTTATATATTCTGTTTATATATATATATATATATTGTTTATATATTCTGTTTTTATATATATTATTTTAGGGTATATATTAATTATATTATTAGTATACTTTGTGTGAGTTCTTTTTGAATCTAATTTGATTCCTAAATTATTGTAGTTTATCTCTATATTATTTTATAGATGTCTTGTGAGGTTGACTTTGGGTTTGACCATGTTTGACTTTAGTGGACTTTAGAGTTGACCATAGTTGACTTTTGACTTAGAATTGACTTATTGACCTAGAAATTGCCTAGTTTGACTTGTTCTCTTTCCGGGACCTTGTATTAATATGGTATTCCATATCTAGGTCTTCGAGGCACCGAGTCAGACATTTGTGAGACTGTTCATTGGACTTCAGGCGAGTACATTCTCTGATAGTTTCTCATTTATGATATCCTCTATTTACGTTGTATCTAGTGTAGATATACATATTCTCTTGACACTATGGTTACACGGATTGGTATATCCGGATCTCGTCATGAGATGTTATTCCTTGGTATATGGTGTATATGGTGCAAGTATTGTTTTATTGGTTATCTTGTACATGTACAGACACCGATTCTCGGGGAGACTAGCTATCTTCTTGGGGAATCTAGTGCCATAACGTACCGTGGTTGGATCTATTATACCAGTCGGGGTGGGGAGTATTTTAGTGTAGATATGTGATCATACCCTCCTTGTGCATGTCTTGTTCCTTGTGAGTGTTGATCATACACCGCACGTATAATCAGCCAGGCCATTATACTGTTGTGCAAGTTCCTAAGCCGATCACATGTTAAAGCTAGTACTCACACACTTAGTCATTAGTATTCTTGTTCTATCAGCATATTGTTCATTATTGTATTTCTTTCCAGTACTTCCTTATTGTCTATACATTTCTTGTATCTATTTATACATCTTGTTATCCACAGCTACTTACTGTTACATAGTTTTTATCATTATTTGAGAACTGCTGTTAGGGTTGTACTCTGCTCCTTTCCTGACTGGATATATTTTTTCAGATGACACTGAGGAGTACCCTACCTATTATGGACCCCAGGATGTTGTGGGTTTAGATTATGAGACCCTGGCTCAAGAGGGACTTATCCCAACTGAGACAGTTGACCCTGGAGTTGTAGCTTTATAGTTTTGTAGTATTCTTTGTACTGGATTTGTCTCCAGCATATTTCTGTAATTTTCTTCAGACTCATTAATGTATTATTTTAGACTCATGAGTTGTATTGTGACTATTCTATTCTTTATCTGATTCGTGCTCATTTCCACCTTAGTTCTGTGATTGAGTATACTATCATTATTGGTGGTTCATTATATTGTTAGATAGTTTATCTAGACAGCGTTCTACCGCCGATTCTGCGGCGTAGGCTGGGCGTTGTTTCCTACTAGTACCCTTACACCGGGTGCGGGTCGTGACACGTTTTTGGTGGTGGCCCATACAGGTCTAGCTTCACAAGTATGTGATGTCGTGGTAGTGCGACAACTTAGTTGTACTACTGCGAGCCTGCAATAGGATATAGGATATAGGCTGAGATACTCAATCACATCTAGGAAAATTCTTTTGATTCAACTATTCTCCTTTGATATTGATACTTGATCCCTTAAACTTGTCCTTTCCTTGAATATCTTACATCTTGTGCCATATTGATTCTTTCTTTCGCTTTGTCTCAGGATGCCGCCTAAAACTAGATCACAGCAGGGGAGAACAGCTTCTGAGAGGTCTGCGACATCCCGAGGGCCTGCACCAGTCACTTCTCCGGTGATTGGAGTGTCAGCTGCTTTCGGAGGTCCACCACCCACTCAGAGGACTGTGCCAGCTGTATCTGAGGGGCTTCCACCTCCACCTCCACCTCCTGTGCCAGCAGAGGCGTCACAGATGTTTACTCTGTTTCGTGAGATGCTCGAGGCACAGAGGGCTCAGTCGGAGGCACATCAGAGGCAGACCGACGTTCTACGGCAGGGCATCGAGAGTGCTCATCAGCTTGCTCGTGCTGTAGTTGAGAGAGGAGTTCCGATCCAGCAACAGGTTGTTCCTCAAGTTGCTCAGCTTCGGCCAGGCAACATTCAGGACTTCAAGAAACTGGAGCCTAGGGTTTTCAAAGGGACGGAGGGCATCGTCTATGCTGATGATTGGCTCGAGGACATTGAGCGTCTTATGAGGGTGTCCCGTCTTTCTGAAGATCTGAAGGTTAAGGCGGTAGGACTTCAACTGTTCGACGTCGCTCGTACTTGGTTCAGGAATGAGCCGGTTCTAGTTGACGCAGGACAATCTTGGGAGGTATTCAGGGACCTTTTCAAGAAGAAGTTTTTCGCCCGGATAGACAGGCTTGACTTGGGGAGACAATTTGAGAGTCTCATTCAGGGAAGCATGTCTGTGGAGGAATACGCTGCAGAGTTCGGTAGGCTGAGCCGATTTGCAGAGTATCTGGTGAGAGAGCCGGAGGTTCGAGCTATTCGTTTCCGTGAGGGTCTAAACTGGGAAGTGAAGATTCTCATTCCGTCTTTTTATGAGACATACTCGGAGATACTTGCGGAGGCACGCAAGGTTGAGCGAGATCTGGGTTTGAAGACCTAGAGAGACTGTGATTCTTTTCTGGGGGCCAACGGCAGTACAGTATCTGCCAAACGTCCTCATTTCCAGTCCAGACCTTTCCAGCAGCCACAGCAGAACCAGACTCCAGCTAGAGCACATTTTCACCAGGCACCTTAGCAGCAGAGGCAGTTACAGCAAGCTCTATGCAACTTCTGCAAGAAGCCCGGCCACATCTGGAAAGTTTGCAGAAAGAGGCCAGGAGTTTGTTTGTATTGTGGTACTGAAGGGCATCAATTGAGGGAGTGTCCTCGTCGTGCAGTTCAGGGAGCAGCTCCAGCTCCGAGGGGACAGATAAGACCACCTGCAACACAACCGAGGGGACCGCTTCCGACACAGCAGCAGCGTTTTGTCCAGCATCAGCAGCAGGGAGGTGCTCGGCAGGGACGAGCGTTTGCTATGACAGTCGAAGAGGAGGAACCCACAGGAGATGTCATCGCAGGTTCTATTCTTCTTGAATCCATTCCAGCTTTAGCTTTGTTTGATAGTGGTGCTTCCCATAGTTTTGTATCTGTTTCTTTTGCTCTAAAGCATGGTTTGGTAGCTGAGTCTTTGCTTAGGACTTGCAAGATCATGACCGGGGGAGGCATTATCCTGGTTAATGATATTTGCAAGGATCGGAGAGTTACTCTGGGAGGCCAGAAGTTGAGTGCGTGTCTACTTGTAATGCCACTTCCGAGCTACGACATTGTACTCGGGATGGATTGGTTGAGTAGGCACCGTGCTAGCATAGATTGTAGAGGAGGTAGAGTTTTGTTTGGTCCGCCAGGAGAGCCAGAGTTCGAGTTTGCTAGAGGAGCTGCGGAGCAGGAAGAAGGCATTAATTGTCGAGCTATGGTGGAAGACAAGGAGTTGCCACATCCGTTGATAGCAGAATTTTTGGATGTGTTTCCTGAAGAATTGCCAGGATTGCCGCCAGATCGAGATGTTGAATTTTCTATAGACTTGGTGCCAGGTGCAGAACCGATTTTGCAGCATGTCTATAGAGTAAACAACAGCGAGCTGGTCGAGTTGAAGAAGCAGGTGGACGAATTGCAGGATAAGGGGTTTATCAGATCGAGTTCTTTACCATGGCGAGCCCCGGTATTGTTTGTACCGAAGAAGGATGGATCGGTGCGTATGTGCATTGATTACAGGGCTTTGAATAATCTCACTATCAAGAATAAGTATCCTTTGCCACGGATTGATGATCTGTTTGATCAGTTAAGTGGTGCGAAGGTGTTTTCTAAGATAGATTTGAGATCAGGCTACCATCAGGTGAAGGTGAAGCCGGAGGACATACCGAAGACTGCTTTTAGAACTCGGTATGGTCAGTTCGAGTTTATGGTGATGCCGTTTGGTTTGACTAATGCACCGGCGGTATTTATAAACTTGATGAACAAGGTGTTCCACCAGTACCTTGACAAGTTCGTGGTGGTGTTCATCGACGACATATTCATATACTCGAGGACACCGGAGGAGCATGAGGAGCATTTGAGGATTGTGTTGGATGTGCTGAGGAAGGAGAAGCTGTATGGAAAGTTGTCCAAATGTGAGTTTTTCTTGGACAAGGTAGAATTCTTGGGGCATGTTGTGACTGGTGATGGTATTTCAGTGGATCCGAAGAAGATTTCAGCAGTGGAATCTTGGAAGACTCCGAGTTCAGTAGCAGAGATCAGGAGTTTCTTGGGATTGGCAGGCTATTACAGGAAGTTTGTGCAAGATTTTTCGAGAGTTGCCGAGCCGATGACCAGACTCACAAGGAAGGATGTGGAGTTTGTTTGGACGGAAGATTGCCAGGCCACTTTTGAGGAGTTGAAGAAGAGGTTGACGTCTGCTCCTATTTTGACATTGCCATCAGGGTCCGGAGGTTTTACTATTTATAGTGATGCATCGGGAAAGGGTTTAGGTTGTGTTCTTCAGCAGCATGGGAAAGTGATTGCCTATGCATCCAGGCAATTGCGTCCTCATGAAAAGAACTATCCTACCCATGATTTGGAGTTGGCAGCTGTCATATTCGCCCTGAAGTTGTAGAAATATTATTTGTACGGAGAGCGTGTGGAGATCTTCACAGACCACAAAAGCTTGAAGTACGTTTTCACGCAGAAGGAGTTGAACATGAGGCGGCGTCGGTGGTTGGAACTGATGAAGGATTTTGATATCTCTTTGCAATATCATCCTGGGAAGGCCAATGTAGTTGCCGATGCTTTGAGCAGGTATCCGGTAGCTATGTTCTTGACGCAGGATCGATATTTGTTGGAGGACTTGGAGAGCTTGGGCATTGAGGTGATTGTTCCGGGTGGTGCTATGCAGATGTGGGGATTGCAGATACATTCAGATTTGATGGATAGGATCAAGGCAGCACAGTATGATGACGTATCTTTGAGGAGTATCAGAGCTCAGGTGAGAGCAGGATTGGAGGATGATTTCACTATTGCAGAGGATGGATCTTTGAGGCATGGAGTTAGATTGTGTGTGCCTAGTGGGGAGTTGCGAGAGGAGATATTGCAGGAAGCGCATCGCTCTCAGTATTCCATACATCCAGGTGCTAACAAGATGTATCGGGATATGCGAGAGAGTGTGTGGTGGTATGGCATGAAGAGGGAAGTGGCACAGTTTGTATCCAGATGCTTAGTGTGCCAGCAGGTGAAAGCCGAGAGGCAGAGGCCAGGAGGTTTACTTCAGCCATTACCCATTCCAGAGTGGAAGTGGGAACACATTACTATGGATTTTGTGTCCGGACTACCACGATCTCCAGGAGGGAAAGACGCGATTTGGGTCATTGTTGATAGATTGACCAAGTCGGCCCACTTTTTGCCTTTCAAGGTGGGTTTGTCTACGGAGAAGCTGGCAGAGATGTATGTGAGGCAGATCGTTAGGATACATGGAGTTCCCGTCAGCATAGTCTCAGATCGAGATAGTCGTTTCACTTCTCATTTCTGGAGGAGTTTGCAGGAGAGTTTGGGCACTCAGCTCAAATTCAGTACTGCATATCATCCCCAGACAGATGGGCAGTCAGAGAGGACTATTCAGACTCTCGAGGATATGTTGCGCACTTGTGTACTAGATTTTGGGGGTTCTTGGGAGGACCATCTCCATTTGGTAGAGTTTGCTTACAACAACAGTTACCAGGCCAGTATAGAGATGTCACCTTTTGAAGCTCTATATGGTCGGAGGTGTCGTACTCCTTTGTCTTGGGACGATATTGGAGAGAGAGTTTTGCTTGGGCCAGAGATGGTTGTGGATGCAGCAGAGAAGGTTCAGTTGATCAGAGACAGACTTCGAGTGGCGCAGGACAGACAACGGCATTGGGCCGATAGCCATCGGAGACCCTTGGAGTTTGAGGTATAGTTTAGATTTTATTCTGTGTGCTTGTTCTTGGTTATTTGTTATAGATAAGTTCTTAAGGTGGTGTTTTGTTCTAGGTGGGTGGTTTGGTGTTTCTGAGGATTTCTCCGACACGAGGCACGATTCACTTCGGTGGAGGCGGAAAGCTTAGTCCGCGATTCATTGGACCTTTCACTATTCTAGAGAGGGTCGGTGCAGTTGCTTATAGACTAGACTTGCCACCTGCATTGGAGGGAGTGCACAACGTGTTTCATGTGTCACAGTTGAGACGATACGTGGCAGATCCTAGTCATGTATTGGATCACTCAGAGATAGAGGTGGGCCCTACTCTTAGCTATCCAGAGCAGCCAGTTGGGATTCTGGATCGGAGAGAGAAGGTGCTGAGGAACCAGACTATTCCTTTGGTGCGCGTCGCATGGAGGCATCACTCTCCGGGGGAGTCTACCTGGGAGAGAGAGGATGAAATGCGAGAGCGTTATCCATATTTGTTTGTACCTTGAGGTATGTTATTTCTAGTTATGTTCGGTTCATTGTTATGTTCTGTTCATTAGTTAGTTGTGATTCTTTAGTTCTGTTCTGTGATTTTCTGGGGGTAGTTTTCGTCTTTGAATTTCGAGGACGAAATTATTTTAAGGAGGGTAGACTTGTCACTACCACATTTTAGAAAAAGGGTATTTTAGTAATTTCCTATTTAAATAAATATTGTGCATGGTAAATAATTTTTGTTGTATTATTTAATTATTGTTAGATATTATTTAATTATTTTGGACTTATTTTAGTGGACCCAACTAGTTTAGTTTGGACCCATGGACCAACATGAATTAATTAGTTAGACTTGGCCCATTTAGAAAGCCCAAGGTTAAGAAGATGGATTAAATTAATTAAATGATTTGACTAGAAGCTTCCTTCCTTAATTATTTCTTCATGAGAGGCCCCAAGGGGTACATTGGACATTTTACAATTGCTTGGGGGAGGGGCTATGGCCGGCCTATTAAAGAGGGGGGAAATTTCTCTCTCCTCTCATCTCATTCCAAATCTAGATCTAGAATTCTCCCACTACCAAATTCCCTCCATTCCCAATCCAATTCCCTACCAAATTCATTCCAAATTCTTTCTAATTCACCATTAGAGAAGGAGGAAGCAAGGATCTAGAAGAAGGAAGCAAGGATCTACAAAGAGGAGCAAGGATCTACAATTTGGAAGCAAGTTCATCTCAATTGGAGGATTCATTGGGAATCCATCTCCCAATAGGTATAATTCAGATTTTTCCATTTAAATAGCTTCTAAATCTGAGATTTAATCATGTAAAATCAACCTATATGTATGTACTACCCATAGGACTTTGTTTTGTGTTCATAGGAGACCCATGGAGAAAGTTATGGTGCTTTTTGTGTCAATTTTGTTGGAATTCCGAATTTATATTTTGTTGTGTGTGTCAATTGATCCTATAGATCAATTGAACATGAGATTTGTGTTTGAGGCTAGTGTCATGTCCATATTGGGATACTTGTGGTTCGTATCCCAACTATTTGGTGATACGTGCCATTTGGGGGTTTTCCTCCGACACGGGGCTTTGAACATGTCGTATTTTGACACGGACACATAGATCTACTTTTGACGCTTTGATTTGTTCATAAATATTATTTGTGATTTGTTTGTGTCCTTCGGGGTGCATTTGGTTGTGTGTTGGACTCGTGTCGCATGCGTATCCTAGATCTAGTGGGATACGGTGAGATACTCTCCAATTGTGTGTATTTTTGCATAGATCTAATTAATTGTGGTTCAATTCTTCATTTATAATTAGTATATATATATGGATATTAAATATTTATTTTGTGTATTTATTATAGTAATTATTGTAGCATAGATCTATATTTTGGGTGTGCTAATATAATGTACAATATAATATGTAGCTTTCTTGCATGCAAATATATATGTTACTACTTGTTAAATAATATAATTTATACATAAAATGTTTTATAAAATATATTTGTATGTTTAATTGTGTAATTATATTATTTATAATTATTATGTAATTATTTGGATATTAATGTAAATATTTTAGGTGTGCTTCTAGCCATGTAAATTATATGTTCTTTGTTAAATATTTGAAGGTATAAGTTTATGTGTATATTAATATATATATGTGCATTTTTTGTATTAATGGTTTATATATATATATATATATATATATATACTGTTTTATATATTCTGTTTATATATATATATATATTATTTATATATTCTGTTTTTATATATATTATTTTAGGGTATATATTAATTATATTATTAGTATACTTTGTGTGAGTTCTTTTTGAATCTAATTTGATTCCTAAATTATTGTAGTTTATCTCTATATTATTTTATAGATGTCTTGTGAGGTTGACTTTGGGTTTGACCATGTTTGACTTTAATGGACTTTAGAGTTGACCATAGTTGACTTTTGACTTAGAATTGACTTATTGACCTAGAAATTGCCTAGTTTGACTTGTTCTCTTTCCGGGACCTTGTATTAATGTGGTATTCCATATCTAGGTCTTCGAGGCACCGAGTCAGACATTTGTGAGACTGTTCATTGGACTTCAGGCGAGTACATTCTCTGATAGTTTCTCATTTATGATATCCTCTATGTACGTTGTATCTAGTGTAGATATATATGTTCTCTTGACACTATGGTTACACGGATTGGTATATCCGGATCTCGTCATGAGATGTTATTCCTTGGTATATGGTGTATATGGTGCAAGTATTGTTTCATTGGTTATCTTGTACATGTACAGACACCGATTCTCGGGGAGACTAGCTATCTTCTTGGGGAATCTAGTGCCATAACGTACCGTGGTTGGATCTATTATACCAGTTGGGGTGGGGAGTATTTTAGTGTAGATATGTGATCATACCCTCCTTGTGCATGTCTTGTTCCTTGTGAGTGTTGATCATACACCGCACGTATAATCAGCCAGGCCATTATACTCTTGTGCAAGTTCCTAAGCCGATCACATGTTAAAGCTAGTACTCACACACTTAGTCATTAGTATTCTTGTTCTATCAGCATATTGTTCATTATTGTATTTCTTTCCAGTACTTCCTTATTGTCTATACATTTCTTGTATCTATTTATGCATCTTGTTATCCACAGCTACTTACTGTTACATAGTTTTTATCATTATTTGAGAACTGCTGTTAGGGTTGTACTCTGCTCCTTTCCTGACTGGATATATTTTTCCAGATGACACTGAGGAGTACCCTACCTATTATGGACCCCAGGATGTTGTGGGTTTAGATTCTGAGACCCTGGCTCAAGAGGGACTTATCCCAACTGAGACAGTTGACCCTGGAGTTGTAGCTTTATAGTTTTGTAGTATTCTTTGTACTGGATTTGTCTCCAGCATATTTTTGTAATTTTCTTCAGACTCATTGATGTATTATTTTAGACTCATGAGTTGTATTGTGACTATTCTATTCTTTATCTGATTCGTGCTCATTTCCACCTTAGTTCTGTGATTGAGTATACTATCATTATTGGTGGTTCATTATATTGTTAGATAGTTTATCTAGACAGCGTTCTACCGCCGATTCTGCGGCGTAGGCTGGGCGTTGTTTCCGACTAGTACCCTTACACCGGGTGCGGGTCGTGACAGGGGTGCAAGTACATAAGAATAGGGGGGAAAATAAATAGATACGGTTAGGGCATGACATTCTTTTCTCCATGAGGTTTGGGCCAATGAGGGGGAAACACCTCATTACAATTTTGCAAATAGGCCCCTGAACAATTTGGTATTTGCACAATTTCTGAATTTAGAGATTTGATATAAACAAACACCATGTTTGGTGTTCTTCATTGGGCTAGGATGATGTATAGTATTTTGTATGAGGCTTATGGGTGTGGGTGTGGGTTTGGGTTGGAGTAGGGTCTAATTTAATTGAGGTTAGGTCGTCACATTAATTAATTCTTAATTAATGCACCGGTGTTTCTAATTAAATTTAATAAAAATTCGGGGGTCTAAATTTGGTTGGACAAGGGTCATTAATGTTGTAGGCTCAGTGTACAATAATGTCAGGATCTGGGTTGGTCAAATCGGATCGAGATGGGATCTCAATTTTGATTGGAACGGACAACGAACGTAATTACACAATTTAATTAATTTTCGTACGGACATTTGTAACGACTTTCGTGCGACTAAAATTTGGCATAAAAATCAATATCCGGGGTTTGTTCTAGGTTCAATATAATAGGTTAGCATGTCTAGGCTAAGTATGTGGAATTCATTTTAGGACAACAGCTAGGGTAGTATCCTAAAATAATAAATCATTGTACAAGTATTATAACACTATATAATAATCTTAATTATACCTAGTTAACCCTAATTAGGCTAATTTAATTAATTAACCCTAATTTCTGGTCGAGGGGGTTTACACGTATACCATGTCATACGGTGTTAATAACATCGCCCAGGTCACGAGTCAGGAATTAAGAACACTTGGCTTGTTCATCAGTACCCGAAGAGGATTGATCCTGGAGATGATGTGAATGGTTTGGCCTGTGACATAGTGTCGCGTTTTCTAAATAGCGAACATCAGAGCCAAGCATTCTTTCTCCACTGGATTGTACCGGTATTCGGCTCCGACCATCATCCTGCTGAGGTAGTAGATAGCCTGCTCGTGACCCATCTCGTTCTTTTGTGCGAGAAGATCTCCCAGAGAATGATCCATCGCTCGAACATACAGCACGAATGGTCTTCCTATGACAGGAGGCACCAGAACTGGCGGACTGGTGAGGTAGCGCTTGATATCACCGAATGCTTGTTGACAGGCTTCGTCCCATACGAAGGATACACCTTTCTTCATGAGATGAGAAAATGGCTGACATCTCCCCGATAGGTTGGATATGAATCTCCGGATATAAGCCAGACGACCTTGAAATCCCCTGAGTTCCCTCAGATTGCGGGGCGGTAGCATTTCTAAGATGGCCTTGACTTTATCAGGGTCCACTTGAATGCCTTTGGCGGTTATGACAAATCTCAAAAATTTGCCACTAGATACCACCAGAAAGGACTTTGTAGGATTCATTTTGAGTTGATGTTGGCGCATCAAGTCAAATATTGTCTTCAAGTCTTGGATGTGATCATCCTTGAGGCAACTTTTGACAGCTACATCGTCCACGTAATACTCCACTGTCTTGCATAAATGCTCATGGAATATGTTACTCATAGCCCATTGGTACGTAGCCCCGATATTCTTCAATCCGAAGGGCATGACTGTATAGCAATATACTCCCAATGGTGTCCGAAAGGCAGTATGCTTCTCGTCTTCAGGATGCATCTTGATTTAATTGTATCCTGAAAATTCGTCCATGAAAGACGTACGTTCAAAATCGCATATATTGTCAATCATGACGTCTGTGATGGGAAGAGGAAACTCATCCTTGGGGCAGGCTGCGTTCAGATCTCCGTAATCGATGCAGACTCATACTTTCCTATTTTTCTTCATGACTGGGATAACATTGGCGACCCAGTCGGGATATTATTCTTCACGGATGAAGCCGCAGGCTATCAACTTCTTGATTTCAGCTTCAATGGCGTCCATCATATCCGGGCAGAACCGGCATTGGTGCTGCTTCACAGGCTTCGAATCGGGCAATATATTGAGCTTATGAGTGGCTACCTTCAGATCAAGGCCTGGCATGTCCTTATAATTCCACGTAAAGATGTCGATATATTCTTTTATTAGCTGGATAACTTCTTCCCTTTCTGCTTCAGAAAGATTGTTACTGATAAATATCGGCTTTGGCAAAAGTTTATCCCCAACGTTAATCTGGATAACTTTGTCTTCAGTGGGGGGTTCTCTCTGCTCGAAGCAGAACCGCCATTGTGTATCCATTTGCTAAGCCCAAGCGTCATTCTCAAATGGTTCAGATTTTTGTTCGTCTGATTCGAAGGAATCTGTCACTACCATATTTACTGATAATGTTCGCTCGAGAGCATGAGATGAGTCGGAGGGCGCTGAGCCATTTTGAGAGGAGGAAAAGATATCCTCGTTTGACTCAGGAGTTGCGAGGGAGGTGGTATACCCTAAACCGAAATGAGTTCGTTGATAGTAGGGGTCACCGTGCAGCGGCATTCGTCTGCCTTTCCCGTAGTTGAGACCCGGTTCTAACATCAAGTTATAACCCATACTTTGTATGATCTTCAGAGCTTGTGGGCTGTATCTGTGAACCTGTATTTTACCGGCATTATCGTCGAAAGAATCCTCTTGCACAGTTTGTTGATTGCGCATGCGGCCAAAGACTATTGGATGCTGACTGCTGCAAGTAGGCGGGACAATGAAAATAGAATCCTCATGCGGTCCATATGTCGTGGTGACATTGGATGATGATGCCACTTCCCATATATACAGATGATAGAAATCTATAGCTTCCAAGAATTTTTCCGCTATAGGTTCTATATCGTCGTAGGGGGAGGATTCCTGATTTGGAATTTGGCCATCAATATACTGGAAAAGAGGATGTTTATTATCATCTGAAACTCTGTTCCCGGTTGTGTTTACATCACTCGGCTGCCTGCTGCGCCGGAGGTTGATGACCAAGGGTGGAGGCTTCTGGTTCAAAGTGATCACTAGAGGACCACCGCCTTTTCCTGACCTAGTCTCGTTCAGGTGGATAGCCATAGGTTTTATGGCTTTTGGACGAGTAGTCCGTCCTTTCACCTGGATTGACAGAGTTTGCTTGGCAGAGGGTTCTTCTTGCTCCCGGTGGGATTCCTTCTCTGCTTCGGCTGACACCTCTTTCGTGCAGTCTTGAGAGTATAACAAGGCATCAGAGTAGTAGGATTCTACTCCTTTGAACGGGTTTAGGTCAGAAATCTCCGTTTGCACTATTCCTCGGGCGTCTACATATTTAAAGCATTGGTGTAGAGTTGAAGGAACGATGTTGTGGTCGTGGATCCAAGGTCTACCCAGCAGAATATTGTAGGACACCTCTGAATCGATGATATAACATGTAGGCACCGATTTGCCAATCTGGATCCTCAGGCGAAATTTCCCCAACGACTTACTTCTTCCGGCGTTGAAACCCACGATTGTAGTGGTGGTGTACGCCAATTCGCTGGTAGGAATCCTCAGCGGTCTGAGCAGACTATGAGGAATGATGCTGATTGACGATCCCGGATCTATGTGAATCCGGTCGACCTCTATGGAACCGATGTACCCGGTGTAATAGAGGGGTCTGTCATGTCTGTTATGTTTTAACAGCATGTCATCTTGAGTGAAAGTGATATTTGGGACCACCTCCATCACACTGTGGCATTGGGGACTCGCCATGGGTTCTTCGTCAGGGGACTTGAGCTGGGTCAAGTATGCATCCGCCTGCATCAATGCTTCACTCAGGGCTTGACGAGTGTCCTGAGAGAGCCTGAGTAGCTCGAAGATGGACAACCTGGCTGGTGTATTAGCTAGTTGGGCCAGGATATCGAAGTTGTATGGCTTCTCTAAACCTTTGTTTGGAATGTTTTTTACAGGTTTATCGAAGCGCACTTCTTTTTGCTTCCCTTTGTCCACCAAAGTTGGTCTTGAAGGACAGGCCTTTGGTACGACGGATTCCGGTTCTGAAGGCTTGGCAGCTGAAGCATCTGCCGCTGCATCTTCCTGGCTGGCTCCATAGTCCTGGAGGTAGGCTTTCCCTGAGCGGGTTCCGGTAGCCAAGACCTCGTCTTCTGATGCCGAGTGTACCGTAATCATGTGACACGGTTTATGCTTTGAGTTCTTTTTGGACTTAGCCTTAGCAGCTTGAGTCTCTTTCTCGATCTCTGGTACCAGATCTGGATGAACCCACATAGTCTCTCCTCGCTGGATAGTTAGTAGTAGCAGGTCATGATTTTGACCTTTAGCAGGAGGAAGATTAACGATGTTCATCGTCGTCCGAGAAATAGGCGTAACGCCGTCCGAGATTTCTTGGTGAGGCAGATTGCCAAATTACAGGGAGATTATGTTGGCGGTGACCGTCTTTTTGCTGTTGCCCAGAGTGATGGCCTTAGCATCGATTAGCTCCTGGATCTTCCTTTTCAGTATATAGCACGCCTTTGTAGGGTGGTGTATGTACCTATGGAATATACAGTACTTGGGATTGTTGGTACTGTCGGCCTCATTGGGTCGTCTCACCTTAGGAAGGGTAATCTTACCGCTTTTGACGAGACATTCGAATATGCTTGGAAGTCCCAGGTTTTGTCTGCTTTTCTACGGGAGACAGATGCATTTTTACGTACGGAGCGCGTTTGTGATTCCTGATTTGGTGCTGAGGCATCATCAGAAGTTTTATCTATTTCGCCAGGGACGGAAGACTAAATTTTACGTGCAGAGCGTGGATTATACTTCTGGGTTAGCACTGAGGCTTTGCCAAAAGTTTTGTCGGTCCTGCCAGAGACAGGCGACTGAATTTTACGCGCATGGCGCAGATTATACTTCTGGGTTAGCGCTGAGGCTTTGCCAGAAGTTTTGTCGGTCCTGGCAGAGACAGGCGACTGAATTTTACGCGCAAGGCGCGGAGGGAGCAATGCTATAACCTCATTGGTCGGAGAGATCGGAGAGATCGAAAAGATCGGAGAGATCAGAGAGTCCAAAGGAATGGTAGAGGATATCTTGGGCATCCAGACCTTGCGCAGCTTTCTGTTGTTTTGGACGGAGACGGAGTGAGAGCTACCCCCTGTTTGAAGCATGTCTTCATAGGCAGACTGGTCGAACTGGACGACCAGTGTCTTCTTCACGGATCCCACGGATACCGCATCGTGTTGAGCAATAGCTTACTCATCAGAAGAGAAAGATATCCCCAGCAGAGTCACCATCTTATTTAGGATAATAAAAGGAAAAGATTGATAATGTGGAAAACGAGGTCTTATACGAAAACCCGCCCTTCTTTTATGTTTACAAATAAGATTGTACAATTTAATCCTATACGAGGATGACTAAGTACAATTTATTTAATCTGGGTAAATATTGCTATAGGTGTCTGATCTGCAGTCGATCACTTTAGCCCTTGGACCATACGATGTTGAAGATGTATCGTAGAAGACAGAAAGCAGCTCCGAAGGTTGCTAAAGAGGGTGGATGCTCGATGCCAAAGTCGTCGATCCCTTCTCTTTGCCTGAGTTCTGGATTCTCCTCTCCTCTCTCTCTTGACCTCCAATTTCTTTGACCGTTGGATCTGATACTGGATTTCTTGATCAATTTTCTGACCTAATTTCTTCGACCTTGTCCTCTGTTGATAGAGGTCTCTATTTATAGAGTTTTAGTGACAGTGACCACTCAGTCGGTGTAGAAACTGAGTAGTGGAAAGTACAGCACCCTTTTACACGATGGTTTAAAATAACCAATACCTGCGTATAGATAACCTTTTGAGTGAGCATGTGACGTGCGTCCAACTAAAGGACAAAACGTGTATATCTACTGCGAAGATCACGGCATAGAAGCCACGTAGGTAGTTATCCCTTGTGTAGAAGAGGTTGGCGTAGAAGCCAATGACTGTCACCATGGCATAGAAGCCAAAATAGGCATAGAAGCCGAGTAGGCATAGAAGTCGAGTAGGCGTAGAAGCTGAGTAGGCGTAGAAGCCGAGCGGTCATAGAAGCCGAGTGGAGTAGAAGCCAAATAGGCATAGAAGCCGAGTAGGCATAGAAGCCGAGTGGGCATGGAAGCCGCGTAGGCGTAGAAGCCGAGTGGTCATAGAGGCCGGGTGGGCATAGAAGTCGAGTAGGCGTAGAGGTCGAGACAATGTGGATATTTTTTAGCCAGAATTACGGCTCTTGGAGATATAATCAAATCTCTTGCATTAAATGCAGAGATCTGCCCCATCCTGCGCATTAAATGTAGAGGCGTGTCTTTAAGATTTGCCATTATTCTGCGCATTAAATGCAGATACGCAACTCAAATTCTGTATGAAGAGTAACTGCTGATGTGGCGGTCTGTTTGCCTTCTGCGGAGCGTAAGAAGCTCACGTCTGCCTGTGTAAAACTGGGCGGCGTATTCCCTTATATGCGTAAGAGTAGTTTACGCAAAGGGGATGTCACTAAACGACGGTTCGGTGACATTTAATCAAATCTTCTGCATTAAATACGGGGATCCGCCTTTATCCCGTTCATTAAGTGAGGAGGCATATTTTGAAGGCCTGCCACCCTTCTGTGCATCAGGTGCAGAGACGTGCCTTGGGTATCTTTCATTATTCGGCGCTTTAAGTGCAGAGACGTGCCTCGAGAAACTGTCAACGCTCTGCGCATTAAATGCAGAGACGTGCCTCGAGCCATGTACAAAGTACAGTTTTTGACGTGGCAGGCTGTTTGTCTTCTACGGAGCATAAACAGCTCACATCGGCCTGTGTAAAACTAGGCAGCGTATCCCTTTATATGTGTAAAAGTGGTTTATGCAAAGGAAATGGCAGTAAATGACAGCCTGGGTTGCAGTGCCGTGCCATCATGATACCCGTCGCTTGGGTTATCGTGCAGTACTCTTTGTCAAGAGTCCAGATGTCAGGGACGTTAGGTTCATTGCATGATCTGACAGGTTCATTTCGAAGAATAAGAAGCGTTCCTCGTACACTTCAATGCTGCATTAAAAGCGGATGAGTTTTACGCCATATAGGCGATGAAGCACCCTTTTTGCGCCAAAGCAGCCTGGACATACTGCATTACTTGGATGGTCCTTGAGCCTATATTTTTATGCTGTGCTCAGCAAAAAAGCTCTGTTGCACGTTTGATGGCTCTGAGGTCCTCTGTTTATGCTGCCCTGCATCAACATGCTACGTATAGCTATCCAGCGTATTTTTCATACTTCTAAGTACAAGTACAACGACAGTGTAATCTATCATAACCACCTAAGTGAGCCACAGTTTGAAGACAATGTTCGACGCATGGGATATCCAAAATAAAGCCGTAGCTCCGGACACGAAAACACACGGGACGTACCGCAGCTCCGAGCAAAGAGTCATACGGGTGATACAACTCTCTAGATATAGGATCACTACAGAAATAGTATATATACATATATAAGCGCGTACAGAGGAGCCCAAACATCTAGTAAATGTCTTTCCCATCCCAAGCGGTCAACGATTGTGCGTTGAACCAGAACCTCTATCTAACAATCTCGACACACATAAATAACTATCAACAGACGTGACCCTAAGGTCGTCCCAGTCTTCGGTCATGATGTCAGTATCAGGATACAGGAAATCTGGCACGATAACAGTGTATGGACGTGTCCTAGGGTTATGATATACACAGGTACGTAGATCAAGGTGTTACGAATATCTAACACTCGTTACCAGACGTTAACAACGAACATCTGCACCCGGTTTTAACCCGGACGCGGAGTAACGATTCTAATCAAACTCGCGCACAATACACATAATAAAATAAAAAATATCTGCTAACTGAAATACAGGGTGGCAAGGTACACTTGCCTAGATCCGGCTACTGAAGATGGGTCTCCGGTACATCATCCAAGTTCGCAGGTCCCGTAGTAGCTAGAGACGAGATACAAGCCAATCAATAGACTATCACGTGACAAAAAGGATGTGACACACGTCTAATCATATGCTCAGACCCAGCTATAACTCATATGGACACGAAGCTAGAGGGTTGACCAAGGTTGACTAAGATATGTTCTATCTCATCCGATTAATCTTTTGTTTAATATCATCAGAATAATTCCTCAATCTTACTATATTCATCACGATGTTCAGTATTTTAAGTTTGTTCAGTCCTCAGACTTTTACCTGGTCTTCACAGATATTACCATGCACGTTTAAATATCATCCTCGAATAAATAATTATTTATATGTTTAAAACCTCGATTATAAATGCCGTCAATAAATTATTTGAACATTAATTCGCATATACGCAGCTACTCCTCAAATAACTTCCTTATTAAAATATCTGCTTTCAATATTAACCAATGGTTTGATATCACTCTACCATTTCATAATGATTAACCTGCTCCTCGATAAATTTATTATTATGCATGGAACAAATATACACCAAACCCTAAGGTGCACATCTAGCATTCAAAAACCCTAAATATCAACCCAATATTTAACCAACAATTCCATAAATTTAAAAAACAATAAACTCTAAAATTCTTACATATACAACCCTAAATATCTCCATACACCAAACCTCTCAAACCCTAACCCTAATTGACTAAGCTATAATTAACCCTAAACATGAAAACACTACACAAGAAGAGGGGGAGTAATTACCTTGGCGGGGGCATGGCGGCACGTCGAGGTGGTTGCTGGCAGAGGGGTGCTCGGGCTCCGATGAGGGCTGTGTTGACGATGTAGATAATGAAGATGGTAAAGAGTGGTGGTGCTCGTGGTGTGGGGTGGTGGAGCTGGCGGTGTGGGGTGGTAGAGATACCGGAGATGGTGATGATGTCGACGCTGGTGGTGGTGGGAGGTGCTGGAGGTGAAGATGGTCGTGGTGGAGGTAGTCATGGTGGTGGAGGCCGGTCGGGGGAAGGAGATTCGTGCAGTCGATGGGTGTCAGCCGGAGTAGAGGGAATATGTTCGGTTCTGAGCAGTGGGTGGCTAGGTTCGTGTGATGGTGCCGGAGATGGAGGCTCGGCGGTGGACGACCGACTGGAGAGGCCAAGGGGGAGGCGGTGCAGAGGTGTTGAGGAGGAAACGGTCGAGGTGGTGGTGCTGGCAACTGCTGGAGGTAGGTCTGCCGGGATCGTGGCTCATGGCAGCGGGGCGGTTGGTCGATGAAGAGGCCGGCCGAGGTGGTGGTCGCTAGTGGTTGCAAAAGGAGGCCGGAGTAGAGAGAACCGGCGGGTGGAAGTCCGGTCGGGGCAGGGGGGTCCTCTGAAGAAGAAAAAGTGGAGAGGAAGAAGAAGAAGGGAAGAAGAAAGGAAGAAGAAGAAGTATACGGTTGGGTGTATAGTGAAGAGGGAGGAGAGAGAGGGGGGTACGGTTTTCTAGGTTTGGGGATTAGGGCTTCTTGGGATGTGTCTAGGAAGAGACATCTTATAGGGATAGGGGCTTGGGAGTGTATGGTGATGATGCTTCCAATTTCAAATGGAGGGCTTGGATTTCTCATGAAGAAAATTGTGTGCTCACAAAGGAGAGGGGAGTGTGGTTGGACCGGTCATGGGTGGAGGGCTTCTTTATTTGGGTTTAAACCAATGAGGTGATGACACCTAGTACAATATTTGTAAATAAGCCCATTAAATTTGGGTATTTGCACAAACACATGAAATGATGGAAAAATGGTAGGGGAATTGGTGTTTGGTATTTTGTAGGGTGAGGGATGTTGTGTGTTTTGCATGGGTTTAATTCATGGGGGTATTGGAATTAAATTAGGATTAAAATTGGATTAGTCAATGTTGGTATCCCCAATTTAATTAGAATAAATTGTCATGTGCTCTTAAATTAAATGGGGGCATATGGGGTCTCAATTTGGAGTGACACAAAGGTCATGAAGGGTGTAGGCTTGGTGTCAGTCTTTGACCTTTTAATTGGTCCGGCTCAACGGGTTGAGTTGGTATCTCAAAATTGATGGCAACGACATAGGTGCACGACACAGGATTAAATATAGATTTTGGTTATGGAAAATTATGCAATTAAATTGAGCACAAGTTATGATTTTGAGTGGCGGAAAAGTCCAGCGCCTAAATTGGCATGTCAAGTCTAGAATGTAACAACTTGTTGGAAATTATGGGTTAATATTAGGCTTCGAATATTTTAACAACGGTAGGGCGCACCAAGGGTTTAATTAAAATAATCAGACATCTGCAACCTTAATTCTAAACCTCAAATACTTGATGCTAAACCAAAATTTTCTAACCCAAAACCAGTCTATCTATAGAAATAAATGAGGGGGTTTACACCTCCTTTTTATGTGTGCTTGTGTATATGCTATTAGGACATCAATATTGCTTTATGACTATTAGTTGATATCGGACCCTGAGTCGGTGAACCCAATGACTTGTACGCGTACACATACGCGTATTAGAATTTAAGTGATGCATATATATACATATATAGATGGATGTATTATATAATTAATTATATACTTATGACCATATATGTATTTATATTATACGACCCTAGGACACTGTGGATTATCCCATATTTACCTTGACCTTGTTGACCCTAAGAATATGTTAGATGACTGCCTTGTGTACATTTACGTACTAGCCTAGACACATGTTATTTTGATTATTTGATTTTGATACCATATTTAATATATGACACCCGCGTAATTAGTCGCGCAATTGACTGTGTTAGTTGACCAGTGTTACCCCTAGCGTACCCCCGGGTCCAGTGTATTTATGGTTGTGTATGTGCTAGTGTAATGACTGATGTTGTGTTGTATTATATTATATGTATATAGGACATATCAGATTGTTCTGTACGACTCCAGGAGCAGGTTATTGGTACTTCGCAGCTTTTTTGCCAGGCAAGTATACCTTGCCTTGTTGTACTGTTTAAATTCAGTTATTATTTTAGTTGCATGTTTATTGTTTTAGATTATATAATTGTGCACGTCTGAGAGAGACTCAGGTGCAGTCAACGAAGGCGTTGACGTTAGGACTTGTGGCTGACCTAGGGTCTAGTAGACCCACCTAAAGTTATGGAGTTATCGGTATGACTCCCCAGGCCTTGACATATTTTTTACACGTATTGTGAGTCTCGTGTAGGGCAAGGACTTGCGTATGCGGTTGGCTAACCTGTACGTGTAGGTCGTGCGATGGATAGGGTATAACTGCTAATAGGGATACATGTTAGAAGACTTAGCAGTTATTAGTTGTCGGAGCATAGACTATTGTAGTACGAAGGTCCAATCCTTGTCCTCGTTTGGTTGTAAGGTTGGGCTATTGTTCTAACGATAGACTATGAGCCTGAGTTACGGCGCCGATACTTGCACTCTGTCTCGGTGTAGTAGCTACAATGTATTATGGATACAACATGCATAGAGCATTAGGCGGGGAGAACGACTAGTAGGCGTATGGGACACCCACTTCCTTTATACTGCTTCCACGTTCTTCGGAGCGATATGGACGATATACTATACTGCTGCCATATTTTTCGGAGCGATATGGATGATATACTATACTGCTGCCACATTCTTTGGAGCGATATGGACGATATACTATACTGCTGCCATGCTCTTCGGAGCTGGACGTTATTATATAGCGCCCTTGTATGAGGGCATATGTGGCATATACTAGTCAGTCATCACAATTGGTGAATTACGTCAGTATATGTCTAGCCTACACTTTTCCATACACACAAAGTTGTCCTCAAATTATATTCATTTAGATGGTTAGCACACCCCTTTTATTTATGCAGTATTTACTTTATGGCATGCTTTTATGTATCTTGTTATGTCACTCTGAGGACCTGGTCCATTTCAAGGAGTAGATATTCAGGAGTATTCGCAGGAGCGCAGATCCAGACTTGCTACTTATATTTCGAGGAGGTTTCTCTTCAAGCCTTATGAGTTATAGTGGTTGTACATTATTTTGTTTATTTTATATTCTAGTTGGTAGTGGATTTGTTTCCATCCGACTATCATCTTTAGATACTTTATATTGAGATCTAGTTCATAGATATTGATTATTTATTTATATTTGATTTCTGTGGATGAGATTTAATTTATGCCTATGACTTGTGATATTTATACCACTTATGGATTTGATATTCATATTACAGCGTACGTATAGGTTTTGGTTTCCATATAATAGAGTTGCCATATCCATGCGGCTGACATGCTTACGTGGCCTGGTCCCGTATATTTTAGGACTGGGGCATGACATGTTTTTAGTGGTGGCCCATGTAGGTCGAGAGCATATTGTCTCGATTACGTTACTGTACCGAGCAAGCCTGCAAATAGGATTAGAGTATAGAATCTCATCCACATTTGACTATGACTCATCTTCCTTCCAATCTATTCTATTTGAATAATGGCATCCTACTTATATCCTGTCCTCCTCTAATATTCTTTGAGTATAGCCTTCTCCTAGAATATAGAAATCCCTGTTGTTAGGATGATAATTAGGGTAACATTCCTATTAAGAATACAACTAGGGCATTGACTCATCATTAAGTTTAGACTACCTAATGAACCCTAGCAACCCTTACCTGTAGAATGATTGACCATTATCCCTTGATAATTAGGGATGACTTGAGAGTAGTATAGACACAACTAGAATGAGTTATAAATTTAACCATATTATTTTACCCTAGCATTAAGGGACCAATAGAAATCCAAGGTTGGATATTAGGACTGAACCTAGCTTTTCATGGTGAGATAGTACTAGAGAACTAAAACTTTAGCTTCTTGTCTTATAGTAGCCAAACAGTACCTTAGGAAGCCAAGAGGAACGAATATAATATTTTCCTTGATCAAACCTCGAACACAGATATTAGCATACCACCTTCCCCTTAAAAAATCATGATATTATCTAGAGTCCCTCTATTGTAATTTTATATCTTGTTCCTCTACAACCTTAACGTTCGCTAATTGTACAAAGACTAAATTATATTCTTCTTTTCTTCATCTTTTAACTCGTGCCACATAACTCTTATGATTGAGGGCCAAATAATTTTATTTTATGTTAGGATATATAGTTTGCTAGGATTATAGTTGTTACTCTTGAATTTTGAATTATGTGATTGGTAGTTAGAACTTGATAGTTTAAGTTATTCTTATAGATTATGACCTAATAATTATCCCTTAGTTTTAAATTGTATAACTTGTACCACACCTCGATACAAGTTATATTTCCCTTTTCCCGTGAAGGCCAGTAACTCTTCCCTTCTTACTATTGACACTTGTTCTATAAGCACTACGACTAAGACTTAAGATTACCATGACCTATATAATAGGAGACTCTAATAAGTACCAAGACCTTTTCTCGTAAACCTTAATAGGAGTTTCTACATTATCCTTAAGGCATTACAGTATTAATTTATTCATTTAAGTTGGGTAGTATGCCTCACAACATAGTATCATATAGTCCTCGGGACCCATTAATGTAGTATAATTGAATGACATTAACTATATGCTTGCATAAGACGATAGTGTTTATCGAGACTGTAACACTTAGAGGTCCATGCCCCTATTTGGTCGACTAACGACTTAGACAAGGAGTTTGTATAACAACTGTAGAGATTGTAGAGTCTTATTTTTTTGTGAACTTAAATTATTATGTACCTTCTTTCATCATAATCCAGCGTATTTATATTTTCTAAACTACCTTAACTTATGCCGCTATTATAGCCTAGTTTTGCAAGCTTACTCTTTTATCAAGCTTGTTAATGACATATGTGTTATTGGGGCCTGATCAACCACACAATGATACAATTGTCTAATCAGAATCAGTATATTACGGTCTGGACAACCTTAGTACACTTGGTTCTCTCTTCGCCTGACTACTTTACGTGGATTGAGATATATAGTTGACTAGTAGAAGAAGGTACTTACCCTCTAGATATGTCTGAGCATATCGTATTAGTTACATAACTGAACTGATATGAGCATGTGAATAGGAATTACCAAAATAGGATTTTAATCCACAACTGCCTCGACAATTTCCATTTGAATTCTTTAAACACCTTGATTCCCATACTTCTCTTCTATTACCTTCCCTTTGAACTCTTTATTATTGCTTTCCGTCTTCTCTTATTTCGGAAGACGAAACCTCATGCTTGGCAAAAGTTTGATATACTAATAGTACTAGATATACCCCATAGGCTAATCACATGACTTGGTGACTCCCTTTTATAAGTGATAAGAGCATATCATATATGATATAATTTGGGTATTAAAACTTTGAGGATGGCATAACATGATTAAATAATTTGAGGAATAGTTTTCTTAAATGCATGGCCTTATGTGATAGATGGATAAATTCTAAGTTGGGTAGACATTGCATTGTTAAACTTAAGTAGAATCCTTTTTAGATTGTGACCAAGCGAGATTAGATTGAGAGAACCCCACCCTATTTTAATTTTAAGGACGAAATTATTTTAAGTTGGGTAGATTATAAATCCCCTCACCCAAAATTAGGCCTACTTGGCTTAGATAGTGAAACTAGGGCTAGTTGAACCCAATTAGAAATAGAACACAATATTTTATTTAATTATAAAATATTCATATCACTTAGTGCACATTACCGTTGCTTCGATAATTGGAGCACTACACTAGCCATTGCCTTCCTCTAAATTTCACAACATTTTCCTAGTCGTGCCCGCCTTCTATTCGAACCTTTGTGTAACTTATAATTATGCTCTCTTATGAACATTTTAGTCGCACAACATTCGTCGCAGACGTTTATATTAAATTCTAAATAAATACGGTTTTGTATCCTTGTGCGTTACAATCAAAATTATAGACACAACTAGCCCTACCACATTTTTTAGGAAAGGATATTTTAGTAATTTTCTTATTTAAATAATTATTGTGCTTGATCAATAATTAATTGTTGTATTATTTAATTGTTGTTAGATGTTATTTATTTATTTTGGACTTGTGTTAGTGGACCTAACTAGTTTAGTTTGGACCTATGAACCAACATGAATTAATTAGTTAAACTTAGCCCATTTAGAAAGCCCATTGTTAAGGAGATGGATTAAATTAATTAAATCATTAGACTAGAAGCTTCCTTTCTTAATTATTTCATCATGAGAGGCCCCAAGAGGTATATTGGACATTACATGATAACTTGAGGGAGAGGAAATAGGGGCCGGCCTATTTAAATAGAGGGGGAAATTTCTCTCTCCTTTCTTCATTCCAAATCTAGATCTAGAATTTTTTACTACTAAATTTTCTTCATTTCCACTTCTTTTTCCTACCAAAATTCATTCCAATTCCTTCCTAAATCACCATTAGAGACTAGAGAAGCAAGGATCTAGAAGGAGGGAAGCAAGGATCTACAAAAAGGAGCAAGGATCTACAAGTTGGGAGCAATTTCATCTCAATTGGAGGTTTTATTGGAAATTCATCTTCCAATAGGTACAATTCAGTTTTTTCCCCTTAAAATAGCTTCTAAATCTGAGATTTAACCATGGAAAATCAATCCATATGAATATACTACACATAGGATTTGGTTTTGTGTCCATAGGAGGCCTATTGAGAAAGTTATGGTACTTTTTGTGTCAATTTTGGGGAAATTCCGAGATTGATATTTGTTGTGTGTGTCAATTGATCCTATTGATCAATTTGGCATATGTTTATGTGTTTTGGGCTAGTGTCGTATCCACAATTGGGTACGTGTAGATCGTATTCCAATAATTTGGTGATACGTGTTGATTTGGGGGTTTTCCCTCCGACACGGGACTTTGTACATGTCGTATTTTGACACGGACACGTAGATCTATATTTGACACTTTGTTTTGTTCATAAATATTATGTGTGATTTGTTTGTGTCCTTCGGGGTGCAATTGGATGTGTGGTGGACTCGTGTCACATGCGTATCCTAGATCTAGTAGGATACGGTGTGATACTCTCCATATGTTGTGTATTTATGTGTAGATCTAATTATTATGCTTTTAATTCATGAGTTATAATTATGCATATATATATATATATATATATATATATATATATATATATATATATATATATATATATATATATATATATATATATATATATATATATATATATATATATTGTATATGGATTATAGTATATTTATTATAGTGTTTATTGTATCATAGATCTATGTACTATACATGTACTAATAGAATATATATATATGTAGCTTTCTTCTACATGCATTAATATATATGTTATAATATATTGTATGGATATATATATGTATATGTTGATTAAATATATATATGTATGTTTAATTGGGTAATTATTTTATATGTAATTGTTATAGGATTATTTAAATATATGTATAGATGTAATTATACTATATTTATGTATGTGGCATGTCATAATATGTATATTATTATAGAGGGGGTGTTTATAGTTATTTGGTATTTATATGTATAGATATATATATTTATTGGGTTATATATATATATATATATATATATATATATATATATATATATATATATTTGGGTTTATATATATGAGATATATATGAGATATATATATATATATATATATATATATATATATATATATATATATATATATATATATGTTATATATATTATTTTTAGTTTTTAGCGACAGCAGGTTAATGACAGTTACTGTCATTAATAGCAGTAGGATATAGCAGCTTCCGCTGTAGCAGTGGCGGCGGCATTTAATGACACAAACTTCTTGAGGAGCTTGATAATGGTTTTCTTGAATGTCTCAGTCGCGCTTGTTGGATGACACAAACATTCACCCAGCTTCTTGTTCTAGTCGCGCTTGTTGGATGACACAAACTTCTTGAGGAGCTTGATAATGGTTTTCTTGAATGTCTCAGCCAATCCATTAACTGCTGGGTTGTAGGCGGTTGATGCCACGTTCTGGATGCGGTTTTTATCACACAAATAGTAAAAAAGCATGACTTGCAAACTGCAGATCATTGTCGTGGATGATCCTCCATGGCAAGCCGAAGCGATAGATGATGTAATGCTTGACGAAGCTAATCACGTTCGATATTTTGACTTCAACGAGTGGAACTGCTTCTGCCCACTTGGATAAGTAATTTGTGATGGCCAGAATAAACTGATGTCCCTTAGACGAATATGGGCTTATTGGTCCGATGATGTCCATTCCCCATGCTTCGAACGGCCAGGATACTACTGTTGGGTGTAAAACATCGGAGGGCTGATGGATAAAATTTGCGTAGATTTGGCACGCTTGGCACTCTTTTGCATAGTCAATAACATCTGCCACCATCGTTGGCCAATAGTGGCCCATTCTTCGAAGACGGTCCTATAACTTTGGGCCAGGCTAATGTGCTCCATATACGCCGTTATGAGCTTCGCGGAGGGCTTGTCTTTTTTCTGCATCCAATAAGCATTATAGCTAGAGACCGTCGTAGATCGACGATACAATATTTTGGTGGCTGTATCAAAATAGAACCTGATGGAATGTCTTCTGATTGAAGTAGCTTCCTTTGGGTTCTCAGGAAGAATTCCATAGACTGCGTAGTCGATGAATGGAATCCTCCAATCTTGAGTATCGGTGTTGACCTCCGTGGCGTAGCTGAGGCACAAGCATAGGTTGCTTTTGGAGCAGACCAGCTCTTGGCCGACCAGATCGATTAGCAAGTGAGAATTGTTTGGTATTGCTAAGGAAGCGGCAAGGCCAGCTAGAGCGTCTGCCTCAATCTTTTGCAACCCAGGGACATGCTCAAAAAAGAACATATTGAAGGTTGCGATGATGTTAAGTGTAGCCTACTGGTAGGGGATAAAGTCCTCATTTTGGACTTCATATATTCCCGAACTTGATTAACGATTAGCTGATAATCGCTGTAGTTCTCTAAGTACTCTACCCCAACCTGTTTGGCGAGATAGAGTCCGGTGATTAGGGCGTTGTACTCTGCCATATTATTGGAGTAGGGCTCAGTGAGAGAGTATGCGCGATTAATGACGAGGCCAAATGGGGAGATCAGTACTATCCCGACCCCAGCGATAATATTTCCTTGGGCCCTTCTTTTGAAGCACCATTAAAGAACATTCGCCAAACTACTTAGTATGAGGTAACATTTGCGTCTGCCACTTCATCTGGAATCTCTTCAAAGATCTTTGATGTTTTTGACCCCGAATGGGCTGCCAGAAAGTTAGCCAATGCTTGACCCTTGACGACTTTCTGTGGGACGAATACCATATCATATGAAGATAATAGTATTGCCCGGGTAGCCAAGAGGGAACTTAGTGTTCCAGGTTTGGTCATGAGGACCCTGAGGGGGTTGATTCATGAGATTACACGAATGGAAAGTCCATTCACGGAGTGTCGAGTTTTTTGGATGGCGAATACCAGCGCAAGGCACTCTTTCTCGACGACGGTATATCTATGCTCTAGGCCGACCATCATCCGGCTAAGATAATATATGGCCTGCTCATAACTTGAATTATTATTCTGGACTAACAGGACACCGAAAGAGTCATCTATTATGCGTACATAGAGCAGGAATAGCTTTCCCATGACCGGGGCCACCATCATGGGAGGGTTTGATAGGTATTCTTTGATGTTGTCGAATGCTCATTGGCATTCTTTATTCCAAACAAAGGAGACACCTTTCTTCATTAGTTGTATGAATGGTCGGCAGCATCCAAAGAGGTTTGATATGAACCACCTGATGCATGCCAACCTCTCTTGAAGGTCACAAAGTTCCCAGAGGTTCTTTGGCGGATTCATCTCCAGGATGGCCTTGGTCTTATCAGGGTCAATATGATGCCCCGGGCGGTGATGTCGAAACCCAGGAATTTGCCGCTGGAGACTCCCACGAAAGACTTGGTAGGGTTCATCTTGAAGCGATTTGCGTGCATCAGGTCAAACACAATCCTCAGGTCTTGGAGGTAATCATTTTTTGGAGCAGCTTTTGACGGCGATGTCATCGATGTAATATTCTACCGTCTTTCATAGATGATTATGGAATATGGGGCTTATGGCTCGTTGGTATGTGGCACCTGCATTCTTTAGACCGAAAGGCATGACCGTGTAGTAGTATACGGCTATCGAGGTCCAAAATAATGTATGTTTCTCATCGTCAGGAAATATCTTAATTTTGTTGTAGCCTGATAAGCCATCCATGAAGGACATGTGCTCGAAGCCACAAGTATTGTCGATCATTATGTCGTTGATTGAAAGAAAAAATTCATCTTTAGGATATGCCGTATTTAGATCACGGAAGTCAATACAGATTTGAATCTTCCCATTCTTTTTAATGACAGAGATGATGTTGGCTACCCACTCGGGGTATTGTTTCTTGCGGATGAAGCCACTAGCTATCAGCTTGTTGACTTCAGCTTCAATGGAGTTCATTATGTCTGGTTGAAACCGTCGTTGCTGTTGCTTGACTGGTTTGGAGTTTGGTAGAATGTTGAGTTTATGGAACATAATTTGGGGATCCAGTCCTGATATGTCTTTGTAGCTCCAACAAAAGACGTCGATGTATGCCCTAACGAGTTGTAATTGGGATTTCCAGTCTTCGTCGGACAGGCTTTTGCTGACGAAGATAGGTTTGGGGCATGATTCATCGTCGAGGTCGACTTGTATGACTTCATCCTCTGTGGGAGGTTGTCGTTGTTCGAATCGTATCTCCTATTATGAATCAAGGTGTTGGGCCTAAGGTTCCAACTCAAAGAGTTTGGATGGACCCTCGTTGTCTTCCTCGGGGTCGACATACACCATATTGGAGGACATGGTTTGCTTGAGCACATCCCCGATGCTGACGTAGGAGTCCCAGGCTGAAGATTCTGACGAGTGTGAGTGCACTTCATCTTTTTAATCTGAGCCTCAGGGGTTGTAGGAGGCATCATATATCCTAAGTCATGCTTGGTTTTATGATAGTAATCCTTGGGCTTGCCTGTAGGAGTGGGTAGAAGCAAGGGCAACTTTTGACCTTTGTAGTAGTTTAGCCCTTAAGTGGCCTTCAGATCGTACCCCATTTTCTAGATAAGGTGCAGGACTTGTGAACTATACTGATAGAGCAGCATTCTGCCGATGTCAGGTTCTGGTTCTTCTCCCCATGGGATGAAGGACTGAGGGCATTCTATCCTGCCAAAGATAATAAGATTATCTTCCCTCTTCCTAGGCGATACTTGGAAGTAAGAATCTTGGCTGGGGAGCATTCGGTGCGTTGTGTAGGTTATGGTCACTTGCGTCTGCAGGTGTAAGCCTAGACCATGCTCCATGGCATATAGTATATTTATGTGGTAGATCACATAATAGTTCAAAGGTAGCCCTTTATTCATAAAGTAGGGTAACTTTTCACCTGGGATTACATCATCAAGGGAAGGGATATTAGCCTGAGTGGCTACATACTCCTCCAACTCATCTTCCTCTTCAACTACCCCCAATGTAGGTAAAGGTTCTGACAGTTCTTGGCGCTATTTTACTATGAGAGGTTCAGTAATTGCCGGGTCTTCCTTTGGTGGTCGATTCTACCTACGAAGGCGAATGACCATAGGTTAGGAAGGCGTAGATGGGGTTAGACATTCCCTAGGTGGTCGGCTTGGCCTGTGAAGGCGAATGACCATAGTGTCAGAAAGAGTATGTGGAGCCGATTCTCCCCTTGGTGGTCGGCTCGACCTAGGGAGCAAAACTACCAAAGGCTCTAAGGATGTTGAATGAGCCGGGGGCTTAGGTGCCTTCCCTTAAAGTTTGATAACGAGGGGAGTGGCTGTGCCGGAAGTACGAGCCTTGAGACAGATTCTCATGGGATCCACCGGTGTAGTTGTAATCTTTGCTTCATCATCGGCTTCATTGCCCTCTTCGTCTTTAGGGACTTGTTTGTAGAGGATAGCGTCAAAGTAGTACACCTCGATCCCCTTGAAAGGGTCGATGTCTACAAACTCTGTTTTGACTTTCCTATGTTTGTCGACGTATTTGAAATACTAGTGCAGAGTTGATGGCATGATCATATATTGATGTAACCAAGGCTGCCCGAGCAAGACGTTATATGATACGTCTACGTCAAGACGTAGCAAGTGACTTCCGTTTTCAAGTCGCCAATCTGGCATTTTAGGCAGATCTTGCCCAGAGAATAGGTTCTTCCTGTATTGAAGCCACTAATGGCAGTATTGGTAGCTGCCAAACGATGCATCGGGATACCCAAAGTCTGTAATTGGCTCCTCAAAATGATGCTGATTGACGAACCAGGATCGACGTGCATCCGGTCCACTTTTATGGCACCAATATACCCTGTATAGTACAGGGAATGATCATAATTGTTATTATTCAGCAACATGTCCTGTTACGAAAATATAATATTGGGTACTGCGTCCACAATATTATTACAGTGAGACAAGCTGTCAGATCTTCAGCTGGCAGCTTGACTTAGGCCAGATAGGTGTCGGCATTATGTAATGCCTCGCTAAGTGCTGATCGAGTGTCTTTGGAGAGCTAGAGCAACTCGTAAAGTGACAACTTTGCCGGAGTGTTGGCCAGCTATGCCAAGATATCAAAGTTGTAGGGCTTCTCTTGCCTTTTAGTCATTTCCTTGCACAATATCTTGTCAAAGAGAGTCGCCTTTTGTTTGGGTTTGTCTGTAGTTGGAGACTGGGATGGTCCCGGATCAGACACAGCGGGTACAGTGGGTGCAACCGTTGGTGTAGCACTTTCGTCGGGAGTGTTATAGTCCCGCTAGTAGGTCAATCCCGACCTAGTCGCCCCTGCCATGTCTTACTCAGTGGTGGGGATAGCATTTGGTAGGACTTGGACTTCTAGCCTTTGGACTTGGTGGCAGGAGATGCTGCCAGCTGCGTCAAGTCTAGAACGAGGTCCGGATGGACCCACATAACCTCTCCTCGTGGTGTGGTGAGAGGTATTAGCCCGACATTTTGGTCTCGAGCCGATGGAAGGTTGACAACTTTCATAGTTTCCTTGGGGTTTGGAATTACCCAATCTTGGGCTTCTGTTGGAAGGAAGTTACCGAATTATAGGGATACCATGTTAGCGATAACCATCACGTCATCGAAATCCAAGGATAAAGCCTTGGTGTCGATCAGATGTTGGATGTACCGCTTCAAAGTATAGCACTCCTACGTCGAGTGGTGGATGTAGCGGTGGAAGTGCCAGTACTTTGGGTTATTCATCTCTGCCGCTTTTGGTTGGCACTTAACGTCGGGGAGGCGAATCTTTCCTCCTTGCATCATCATGTCGTAGATGGGTTTGACATCACCATCTTCAAAAGAATAGGTCTCCTTTGGTTCGGAGCCTCTGCTTGCTTTTGCTCAGGCTTCTTGGTTAGGTTGGAGGTTATAACCTTATTTTCCTTTGCATTGCAGCAGCTGTTGTCGCTGTTGCCGTTATTGGCGGGAAGTTTTCCTTTTTCCCCAGTCGTAGGGATATGGATTCCCAAGTGCCGAGCATCTTTGAGCTTCTTTTCAGCGTTGACAGTACTTATAATAATTGTTGTCCACTCCTTGGACTAGCTCTCACCCACCCAGAGGCTGACTGTCGGAAGCATGTTTTTCAGGCACATCTCCATTAGTGTGGCCTCGGAATTGCCAGGGGGCAACCTTAGCGCCCCTGTTATAACAGCTCGATGTAATTTTGTGTTGGTTCCTTTTCACCCTGGGCGACGTCCATTAGAGACGACATCGTCATATCATTTTCATCCTCATAGAATCGGTTGAGGAACAGACGCTTGAGGTCATCAAATGACGAGATACAGTTGTCTTCGAGACTGGAGAACCACTCAAAAGCTACCCCCGACAATGACCCGATGAAGAGTATAGTAAGGATAACATCGCTGCAGGGTAAGTGTCCCATTGTGATCTTGAAGTAGCTCATTAATCGGTGAGGGGAAGACTTTCCGTCAAACAGGTTGATGTTGAAGGGCTTATACTTGGGTAGATACGGTATATCCCATCCATTCTATCGGGTATGGTTGTTGTACCCCAAGTTTGCGGTATGTATCCCGATTGCCTAGAGAATCTTGGCGAGCTCGGAGTTTTTTGACCTCTCTCATTGTTCTTTGGCCTCGTCTGCCGCTGATGAGCCGGGCAGGGGAGGATTATCGCCCATGGATGGGACGTTTATGTTTGAATATCCATTGGTCTCGGGGTCCATGTTTGCTTGCCCAGAGGCCCTTGCTGGCAAGGAAGCTATGTTTGCCTTGATTTCCAGTATTGTCTGGGTCAAGGCTTGCATCAATGTCCTCATTGTATGCATCATGGACTCAAGAATCTTGAGGCATTGTCGGTAATCGGGGCCTTCAAGGTCATCGTCGGCCATGTAAATCATCCTTACGTAGGGAGAAACTGACGGGGCAGTGGAGGTCGTACCCCTTATTTGTCATGACCCGCACCCGAAATTGGGGCACGAGTACGTGGGTACGTCCAGCCTACGCCGCAGCATCGGCGGTAGAACGCTGTTATGGTCATGATACTATCTAAGCAATCTCACACGAGCATCCAATCTCCATAAGGAGGCATGGATGACACAATATAATATGAACAACATACTCAATCACATAACTACAGCACGATAAGATATCGAAGAATAAAATAAAATGTAACACAAGTCTAAATATAAATAATCTAACTAAACAATAATATCCAAATCTCAACAAAGTATGTCGGAGACAAATCTGGTACCAAAATAATCTGCTAAAGAACTAACTAGATAACTAGTGATTCTGGCTAGACCTCCCGGAATCACAACTAAACTACCAAGTCCAAGTCTGCTGCTACTCACCCTGTGGTCCATAAAATATCGGACACCAGTCCTCTAAGGCATAGTCTGGAAAAATATTTCCAATCAGGAAGGAGCAAAGTACATCTCAAATAACAATTGCATTTAATTGATAAGGACTATAAAATAATAAACAGATGATGCTATATACTGAGAGAAGACAGTGAATAAATACAATGGCAAAATAAAGAGACAGACAATATAAAGAGACAGGCAATATAAGCAATATGATACAGTTAGTACATATGTGAAATAAAGAGAATGAGATACAATATCATATATGGGTGATGTAGTATATGATCTAAAATAGAGAGCTGTAACTATTTTAAGTATTTGAAATAGTAGCTTCGATATGTGATCGGCTTGGGAACATGTACGAGAGCTATATGGCCTGGCTAATCATACGTGAGGAGCATGATTAACACTAACATTGTTCTATACTTGTACAATAGGGATATGATCACATTTCTCACTAACTACTTCCCCGCCCCCAACTAGTACAGTAGATCCAACCATGACACGTCACGATACACGAGCAATATCCAATATATCATATACAAGGTTTAAATATCAATGTCGTGTACAATGTCAATATGATAATCAATGTAACATCTCATGACTGCAGATCCAATCTATATACTAGTCCGTGTAGCACAGTGTCAAGAATCATATGTAATATTTCTAGATACTGAAATTATAGAAATTATCAAATAATTGGAAATTATCAGAGAATGTACTCGCCTTGGGTCCTTAGCTGGTAATACCAATGTATTATTCTAGAGTATCGTCTGGATGATCCAACAGTCCTATAGACATATCATAAATATAATATTTGTATCAGATGGTACACTGACACACAATCATAATATATTGAACTCAGGGGCTATGCCAGGTATGGCACTAGTCAACTAGGGTCAAGTGCGCGTCTAATTGCGCGGGTGTCATTACTGTAATTGCTGTGAATTCAGACAGTCGGTGATACGGGTCTCGCCAGTACGTCGGTGTACATATGACAGTCAACTAACATTTACATGGTCACAGGTCAATGTAACTACGGGGTATCAGTTGGTTACACTTGGGTCCTCTAGTACTTATATATATTATATACATCACTAACTAACATATACATTACTATCCATATGGTACAAATAATAGATATGTGTATATATATACTTTAAATAAAAATTAATACTTGTATGTATATAACATATATTAGGGAGAGATATATACAATACGTATATATATATGTATATATACTAAATAGAATAATATACTATATATATATATATATATATATATATATATATATATATATATATATATATATATATATATATATATATGTTTTAAAAATATACATGCCACATATTTATATAAAAATATAACGACCAATATTTATATATACAAAAGAATACGTATGCTAAAAATATATACATATATATTTACCAAGTAATAATATACGTATACTACATTTATACATATACCAATTAAATACTCATACCATATACGTATATATATGTATATATATATATACACTAACATATATTATGAATACGGATATACTAATATATATATATATATATTGAATACATATATATAAAAAGAGAAATACAATATATATATATATGTATATGCGTATACATATACGAATACTACACATTAAATGTATATACTACATACATACATGCATACATACATACGTACGTACACGCGTACATGTACGCGAGGGGAGAGAAACCGTACCTATGTGCGTGCACGACGACGGCGAAGACGACGACGACGAGGGCGGTGGTCCTAGTGACGATGGTGGCCGGAACTGGGATAGCCGGATGCTGGAGGGAGGTGCTGGCGGTGAACGGCTCGTCGGGGAAGAGAGGCAGGTCAGGGAGTGGTTTGGCCGGACTGGACTGACGATGGTGGTGGTGCTGGTTCTCGTGGGGAACTCGAGGGGGAGGTGGTCGGCTCGGCATGGAGGGGCCTGGTGGTGGTGATAGTTTTGATGGTGGTGGTGGTGATAGCTCGTGGTGGTAGTGGTGGTGATAGTTCGTGGTGGTGATAGTTCGTGGTGGTGGTGGTGATAGTTTGTGGCCGGTGGTGCCAGGGGATGCAGGCCGGAGAAGAGAGAATGGTCGGGGAAGATGGAGGAGGAGTGGGCAGAGCTGTGCCGGAGCAGTGGAGTCGAGGGGAGCTAGACATCGGACTGGTTCGTCAGAGAACCACGGGTGCGGCTCGACGCGGGGACAGCGCCGGAGCTACGGGGGTACAGGCTCGACGCGGGTTGGAGGGTGCAGTGGAGCAGTGGCTGCGCTGCGGGCCACCGGATCTTGTCGACGTGGCCTGAGGGGAGATCAGCCGCCGGAGGACAGCGGGGGGTGCTGCCTGCTCGGCCGGAGCTTCTCTCCAGGAAGAAGAAAGGAAGAAGAAGAAGGAGGAGGAAAAATAAATATGTATGTAGGGGTGGCTCAGTTTTCTAGGTGGAGGAGGGAGGAGAGAGAGGAGAGGGTGGTTTCCAATGTGCCTAGGGATTAGGGCCTGCATTGGGGAGAGGGGGAAAAGATATTATATAGGGGGTTGTGTGGAGGATAGATGGTGGTAATGCTCCCAATTCAAATGGAGGGTTGGGATTTTACATGAAGGGAATAGGTTTCTTCATGAAAAATAAGGGAAGGAAAAAAGTTGACTACGGTGAAAGAAGATAGTGGCCTCTCCATTTGGCCTTGACCAATGAGGGGGTGCCACATGTTGCAATATTTATAATTTAGTCCCTTAAGTTTGGGTAATTACACAAACACATGAAATAGTGAAAAAAATTATGGGAAAATTAGTGTTTGGTGTTTTGTAGGATGAGGGGGTGTTGTGTGTTTTGTATGGGCTTAATTAATGGGATACTTGGATTAAATTAGGATTAAACGGGATTAGTCAAAGTTGGTATCCCCAATTTAATTAGAAACAAATGCAAGCGATGTTCTAAAATTAATTAGAAATACATGGGGCTAAAATTAGGTTGGGCCACAAATATCATTAGTGAAGAAGACTCAGAACAGAATATTACCCTAATTTGGGTTGCATAAAAAATAGGTCGAGATTGCCTCCAATTTCGATTGGAACGCACAACGATACAAAATTGGAATTTATTTAGAAATTAAATAAACGTCCGCGATGAATATTGTGTGGCTAAAATGAAGAACAAGAGAGCATAATTATGAGTTACGAAAAGGTCAGAATGGAAGGCGAGCATGTCTAGGGCAAGGTTGTGAAATTTGTTGGAAGGCAAAAGCTAGGGTAGCACTTCAAATATCAAAGCAACGGCAAGGCACAACAATTAAGTAAAATTACGGTAATTAATTACAACCTCAATAATTAAATTCTAAATAAGCAAATTAAATACAAAATCCTATAATTCGGTCAGGTGTTCATCTAGTGGGCCTCTAGGTCAAGTCTATCAGCTCAAACATTAATGAACACTGTATATATATAATATTATAAATACACATCTCATACAATTATTTAAATTAAATACACTTATTATGCAATCATTTAAAATAACTACCACAATATTAATAATATATAAAAAGTCAAAAATACTCCTGTTTTTAGAATGTGGAAGTGATACTATTTCATACCCTTGTAGTAAGTATTCTTCACGGAGAGCTGGTGATGTTGTATTCTCCTCAGATTCGAGGGGGATATTACCTCCAGTGTAGAAGATAATATCTTCTTGATAAGGGTAGCTACCCTCAGAGATCTCGGGATTCGTCCCATGGAGATCGTTGTCTCCTCAGAACGCCGGATTATTGTGTACATCCAGGGGGGCACTACCCCTAGCTTGGGCCACCCCCAGGGGTTCTAAAGAAGAACAACCCTCAAGAGTTGGCAGCTTCCTCCTTGAGCGGGTGCCCTGGAAGACGCCTTCCGGATATACCGTCGATAGCCTCCCGGGTGGTCGCCTTCGCAGCACACTGGAGGAGAGAGATGGACTGGAAGTACTCAACTTCTTTCCTCCCTTGGTGGCAGAAAGCCTTTGAGTCAAGAAGCATGAGGCGAAGGGAAACTCTAACTCCTCTGGTAGCTTGCACCTGATCTCTAATTTGTTGCCGGGTAGGTGCTTTCTGGTGCAATCGTTGGAAGGCCGACTACCTGTCTGTGGGTACTGCAGCTTTATTGTAGCAGCAGTCGATGACAATATTGGCACAACAGTGCCTGGAAGAGGGCATGTCGTACGTCGTAGTAGTTTCCCTCTCTTTGCGCTTATGAGTGATCACTTTACAGAAATTATACGAAGGGTGTTTCACCTTTGCATCCTGTTTACAAGTCCGGGTATCCCGGGCACATGGATATACAGCCGATGCATTTGCTCTCAGACCTGGGGTTCATACACAAACTTGCTCCAAGGTACTGTTGGAAGACTTTTGGAATGAACCCTGTCCACTGGACCCTGTGGGTTGGACGCATGGGTTAGTTATGTACAACTTTCCATCAAAGGCTCGCGTGATACTTAGTGATTCCTATTGGCGGTCAGTCGCATGAGCAGTTGCTTTAGCTTGACGAGCTCTCACTTTCCTAGATATCTTTAATTTATCACTCGCAGGCGCTTTGTAAGAAGTATCCAGATTTTGGTTTTTGCCACTCTCAGTAGGTCGTATAGGATCTGCGCTGCATGAGATACGGTAAAAAACAGAAGTTCTGTTGCTGTTAGAGCCGCAGGAGGCTGTGAGTTAATGCCGCATGGACAATCTTATATAGCCTGTGAATAGATGACACATGGACATTATTATGCGACCTTCTTCTTGGATGCATAGGACCTGGCCCAGACCTAGAACGTCTGGTATATTATTGTTTTCCTTTGCCAGATTCTGAGTGTTGAGCAGTTCCTGCTCCAGTCGAAGATGCCGTATAGAAGTGGACTTCCTCAGCAACAGATTGAGAGGTAGAGATCGCCTCCTCCATAGTTGGACGAGGTGTAGTGGCCTTTGCTACCCACGTTCTACGGGTCTTCTTGGTCTTGGCTTGCCTTGGCGAATGATTCGTACTTCCTTCAGAGAGCATTTTCTCGAATGCTTGCTGGTGAACTACCAGCCTCTATTGTGTTGAGCCAATCTTGGCAGTATCGGATTGCGTCACCAATTTCTCAATAGAGAAGAATTCGGTCCCCAACAGAGTCGCTATCGTGTTTACCATTTAAAGCAAAAAGAAGAACTAAGAGAACTTGATTTGATTAACAAACTAGAGAGTACAGAGAAGAGTCATAAGAGACAATCTAAGTACATATTTGCTTTGATCTGGGGGTGAAGATAGAGGGTTAGGAATATGCAACTCTCTTTACTCTATGGACGATCTGGACGCAAAAGCTTCTCTCCTTGGTTTTAGTGTGAATCCACAGATAGCCAACCCTTTGTATGGGTGTGGTACCTTGCTATTTATAGCCATCATATGGACGTGCTATGGGTGCCGCATATACTCATGCTTTGTGGCTGCATGGGACTCCTTCAGCAGAATACGGCCATAACGGTAGCCGCATGTTAACGGCAAGCTGCCATATCGGTTTGGTTAGAATTTTTTGTTAAAGAGATCTTGGGTTGTTGTATGCATAATCGGTCAATTGGACACTTGGTCAACACTAACTGTGCAAGAAATCGTCTTTGGTTGTAACATAAAATCTTGTGTGTCGAGAGCCGCACTGTTGTAGTCGCATAGAAGCTCTCTTTTGGCCTTGGTCGGAATGACACTCTGGTCGTATATGGACGAGGCCACATGGGTCTTGAAATCGCATGTGTACTCTTGTTTGGCCTTGGTCAGGTCGACGCTATGGCCGTATGATGTCGAGGCTGCATGGGTCTTGAAGCCGCATATGTAGGATACGTGGCATGGTCCGTCTGTCGAGGAAATTAATGTACTGATGTGACTTCTTTTTTTTGAGCCATCATATGTACGGATTCTGAAGCATCTCAGGGTGATGAGTGAGGTATCAGAGCTTCTGACAGACATCAAAATCTGTGCAAGGGATTTAATACGGCCGTCCTGCTCTGTGGTCGTTCAGGCCGCATATGGAAACTGTATGGAGTCGAAGCCGCATGGTGCCAGAGACGTATGGAACGCATGGAGTCTGGAATGCATTGGGACAGAGATGCATGGAACATATGGAGTCTAAAATTCATTGGGCCAGAGACGCATGGATCTTTTGTCTTTTTCTGTATTCGTGGTATTTGAACAGCTGTATAATGCCAAAAGTAATTATAACAAAACTGTCAGCACATATTCCAATCAGCGGTACAAGATTAGAGGCGGTCAGAATGACTGTCTATTTTATTAGAGTAATAAATACTCTGATGTGACTGTAGGGACAATGCATCAAAGGATGGTATCCATCTCAGGATGTAATGTATCCGAGGGTGTCATGTGTCCGCTGATGTTATACGTCCACCACGGTTATGCGTACCTAGCTTATTTGTTGACTGCAAACTAGAGCGCATGGAGGGATTTTCATGCTTCTATATAGGATAATTTGAAAATAGTTTCCATATAATCACCTACTACTAAGGATTTGGTCCAACAAGCTCATACCCGATTTAGTCAAAATCTAAATCCCTGGCTCTAAGCAGTTTATGTGTAATCTTCAATAATCAGCTATCATTCCTATGAGACTTCCATCTTTATTTTACACTCTCCTACATATATGTCAATCTATAATATAAGGGTCTTATGGTAATCTTCTACATGATGACCAATGAGTCAGTATGTGATCTAAACATGTGTTTAGTTCCTCAAAATTTACGTTACCTAAAGACTGATCAACACTTTCCACTCGCACTAAATCCTCAAAATTTTTAAAATTATTACAATTCATAAATACTAACATTATTATCCCTCAAGTCCATATCAAAATTTCTCCTCCTTGGGTTACGTGACCCTAATATCTTTTCCTTATCATTTGTTTCCTACACACCTTCATATTCTTCCAGTATGTTCATCTTGTTTTCAACTATAACTATTCTAATCATGGTCCGGTACCTTCGGCTTCAAGGTATAGATCTTTTAGGCAACTACCGAGTGATAAAAATTCTATTCCTTCCCTAGATCCTTCTCTTAATTAAAAAATGCTCAAGGTCAGGTACTCATCATGAATCTCTTCTTGTTGTCATTCTACCTTCTTCACCTTGCATTTGAGGGTCCTTCTAGTTTTGTTTATCATATGAACACTCCTTGTCCAAGAATCAGTTACACCTTGATGAAAATTATCGTCCATTAGAGATAATTCACTTTATCTAACTCAAGTCTATTTCATCTATCAGTACCCTAGACCTTCAATCCTACTGCTCTATCTCATATACTATCCTACTGCTCTATCTCATATACTAGTCTAACTACCCAAGTTATCAATGGTGAAAACCCTTAGTCAAATTAACATTGGCAACCCCACAAGCAAGTGCATCTAATTTGATTCCAAAAGTTACACCCTTAATACCCAAGTTACCAGATTAATCAAACAACAGATCTAGCATTCTATCTACCTTATCCAGTCATAGAATCTTCATCTAGGTTTGATACTAAAAGTCATAAGGCAACTATAGGTCCAACTTCTAGGGCATGCCACATAAAGTTCTATTTTTCTAAGTCAAAATTTCTTTCACATATCTCTTATGCTTTACCCATAATTCGTCCTCGACAAATTACAGAACTTCAAGATTTTATAACAATTTAATTATCTCATTGATTCACCAAGAGTTTCTCCAGTCATAGACTTAACCTCATAATAAATTCCATCATTCTATTTACAAACACTAATCTTCCTTAAAAATTCCTTTTTGTGTTTTCTCTCCCTTAATGTAAAATATTCTTCTCCTTATAATTTTTCTCGAATTTTGTTCTCATTCATATTCCATTTCATACCTCAATTTTAATGGTATTGTTTCTTTAATCAAATTTTTATTTAGTTCTCTAATCTGATATTCCTAAATTCTTCTTTCGATATATTCAGTTTTCCTCTGGCCTAAACATAACTAGGTCATGTATTCATCCCTTCATATCCTCCCGGTGTAATCTTCTAATTAAATTATCACAACCAGTGTTATCCTTGTGCTCAAATTTTCTAAGGTATATAATGTAATCCACTATTTCGTTTAAGTAAATCCTTCGCATACCATATAAAATCACAGTTTATTCTCCCTAAAAATGTATTCCTTGATTTTCTTTTTTCTGCTATTTATTACTCCGAGTTGCCAAGGTAAAATTTTTATAATAGATATCACCCAAGCACATGCTAGAATTTATGGAATCAGATAGTGATCTTCTAGGTGAGAGCCTAAATTTTCATCTTCTCAAGTTCATAATATTGTTCTTGGTATCGCTACCATGGGCTACAACTAATTTTTAGCATCTAGCTATGCATTTCCATAAATTATTCTAGAGGGTTAGGATCAACAATCTTTGTAGCTTCTAATACTTCCCAAATCACTTCTATCTTAAGTAAGGGTAGGGTTTTATCAGTTCTAGGAACATACTACTAGGTTTAATTCTTTTGCTAACAATCTACACTAGTTCTAGAATCTAAAAAGAACCTATCAACCTACCCTACTAAGGGTAACCATCTTCTCATAAAATATTACATTAATTATGTCTTCTTCCGTCTAGACTACGATCTTCTTCTGGAGGGAACCACCAAGCACAAGCATCCGTCTCTCCAAAATAAAGGGAGATGAGAAATAATGATAACAATATTGATGGAAAAGGAACGAATACAATTTTGAAGTCCAAGGGCGATAATCCAATACAAGGGTAGTTTTAAAATCGGTTATGGATTGAGATCTTATTCAACAATAATCCTAAATTGCAGGCTCATTCGGTACAGTATTATAACCGAAATGATATGCTCTGACCTGCATGGGCCACCACTAAAACTATGTTACGCCCCAGTCCCAAAATATATAGGACCAAACACGTGGCAACGGCCAGGTAGTACGACTCTGTAGGGCTTTCCAATTTAATGGACCTGACGAAGTGCACTTATGCTATCCACGGTTAAGTGATCAAGCTACGTATATCTATTTCTAAAATCTAACAACTAAACTAAATCTCAATCCATGGTAAATAAATCTCAAGAAAGAACGATACGCATTATTAATCTGCAGCCCAATAATACAACTGTACCAGGAGAATAATATAGGCCTTTAAATACTAGACTATAATAGCAGAGTCACAATGGGAAGTAGTACATAACTCTAATAGGGAAAAGATATAATGATACCTACAAATATGACCAACACTCCACTGGATCAAGCATCATACAATATGCACAAATAACCTAGAAGAAAACCAGGTCCTCAAAGGGACATACCAAGATACAAAAAGTACATGCCATAATATAAATACTGAGTAAAGAAAATTAGGGTGAACTATCCTCCTAAGTGAATGCAATTTGAGGATAACTTAATGTCACGACCAGCACCCGGTGTAGGGATGCAAGTCGGGAATAACGCCCAGCCTACGCCGAAGCATCGGCGGTAGAACATTGTCTTGGTTAACTATACTATCTAAACATCTCATAATAATATAAAATCTGCCAACAATATCTCAACACAAACTCAATCACAACTCTAGAAGAACGAGAAGATATCAAAGAAGTCTAACTATACATTCAAAATATATATTATCAACAATAGAAACAATATCCAATCTCATACCATATAACAAAAACAAATCCGGTACTAAAATGCTAAAGAAACTAACTTAAAAAAACTAGTGATCCAGACAAACCTTCCGGCAATCACTCCAGAACTAGTGGGTCCAAGTCTCCACCATCTATAAGTCAAAGTCCATAGTATGTCGGAAACCAATCTCTCGGATCCTCTGAAAAAAAAATTTCAGTCAGGAATGGAGCGAAGTACATCTCTAACAACAGTTCTAATCAATGATATAAACTATGTAACAGTAAATAGATGTGAATATATAAGATGCCACATACATGTACAAGAGATACACAATAAAGAAAGTACTGGAAATAAATACAAGAATGAACAATATGACAATGAACAAGAATACTAATGACTAAGTGTGTGAGTACTAGCTTTAACATATGATCGGCTTGGAAACTTGCACAGGAATAATGACCTGGTTAATCATACGTGCGATGTACGACCAACACTCACAAGAAAATAATACTTGCACAGGAAGGTATGATCACATATCTATACTAAAATACTCCGCAACCCCGATTGATGTAGTGGATCCAACCATGGTACGCTATGGCACGGGATTCCCCAAGAAGATAGCGACTCTTTTCGAGAATCAGTGTCTGTACATGTACAAGATAATTAATAAAACAAGGCTTGCACATGATACACCATATACCAAGGAATAATATCTCCTGACGAGATCTGGATATACCAATCCGTGTAACCATCGTGTCAAGAAAATATGGATATCTACAATAAATACAATAAACATAGAGGATATCATAAATGAGAAACTATCAGAAAATGTACTCGCCTGCGGTCCAGAGTAATAAATGTCAAACTGTGTCCGAACTGGTGTCACACAAAACTATATATGAAATATTGCATTAATACAAGGTTCTGGAAAGAAATAAGTTAAACTAGTCAACATCTAAGTCAAAGAGCCATTTCTAAGTCAAAATAGTCAAACTAGGTCAACTCTAAGTCAAACTGGTCAAACTTGGTCAAACTACCTATTTCTAGGTTGCATGAGTCTAACTCAATGTTATTGGGTTCATACACTATGAATCTAGGTCATACAAGGTAAATCTTAGTATACTAGGATACCGTATCTCAGGAAACGCAAACAATAGCTAAATATCACATATCTATAATAAAGCAATATTAAATATATAAATCTTAATTACAAATGCTAAATGATTACCTTGGTTTCAAACCAACTTGGTATCGCAACACTAAACCTCTATCTTGATACCCAACTCAATACCTTGGGTATCCTCAATACCTTGGCATTTACCTTGGTATCTCAAGGTAAATCAAAATCCATGAATATAGCTAATACACATATAAACCTCCAAATACCCACTATATGCCAAATATATACTAACATAACTAAAGCATATGCTAACATAACTAACTATTAAATACTACAACTACTCACATATAATACATATCAATACAATACCTACATAATACTTATGACCAATATCCATAATATGCATAGTTACATATAGTTAACAGTCTAACTAATAGGTGTATATATATATCTAACTATTTAAATAACAAGTATATAACTAACTACCCACTAATAGTCATATGTTAAACAACTAACTATAACATACTAATACCTAGATACTTAACCTATAATACAATACTTATAAGATACCTATAGTTAAGAATCTAACTAATACCTATCATACATAGATACCAAACACATACTGTATCATCTACCAAATTCCTAATTATAACTACTAGTCACCTTAGTATCAATAGTTTCTTAACCAAAGTTCACCAAATAGACAATACTTTAATCCTTAACTGAACCACTAGCTACAAAGAGCATAACTCAATAAATACTCAACTATACACTAACAATTATCTCAAGGTAATTTCCCAAAACTTCAAATATAAACTAACTACCCAATAATACTATATGCTAACAACTAACTATTACAATATAGTATATAAATACCAATTAGGAATATATATACTCTAATATCATATATATATATATATTATTTATAAATAATACATAAATATCACTATACCACAAAACTGTCACTAAAAGTCGCTGCCGTCGTTGCTAATACTGTTGCTACTGTTGCTAATACTGCTGCTGCTATTGATATTTCTACTGCCGTCGCTATTTCTTCTGTTGTTGCTGTCGCCAACGCTGCTGCTGCTGTTGCTGTAGTTGCTGTTATCGCCAATACTGCTGCTCTGCTGTCGCTAAATGCTGCTGCTGCTGTTGCTGTAGCTGCTGCTATTGCTAATGTATCGCTAATGCTACTGCTGCCGTTGTTGCTAAATATTGCTGCTGCTGCCGCTATAGCTTTGAACCCCCTTCTCTCTCTTATATACTAAATCACATAAATATATATATATATATATATATATCAACTATGTATATACACATATAAATACTCTCTAAACTATATACATATCAAACATGTATATATATATAAACATATAGGTATAGTTATATATATACACTCATACATATATATAGATATCATACACCTATATATATATATATATATATATATATATATATATATATATATATATATATATATATAAATACTCTCTCAACTATATACATATCAAACATGTATATATATAAACATATAGGTATAGTTATATATATACACTCATACATATATATAGATATCATACACTTACATATATATATATATATATATATATATATATATATATATATATATATATATATATATATACACACACACACACACACACACACATATGTATACGTATCTAAACAATATCAAATAATACCTACTCAAATATACATCAAATATACATGTACACATATATATATATATATATATATATATATATATATATATATATAACATAATTTATACAAGTAGCTATTATATATTAGAAAGTATCACTACATACATATATAATACATAGGTTTATAGGTATATGATACACTAACACATTTAAATATATATATAACTATATATATATATAACTATATATATATATATATATATATATATATATATATATATATAACTATATATATATATATAGGCATTCATATAATTACATATTATAATGACTAAGAACAATGGAAAAATAGATGTAGAATTAAAATGCACAACACATGGAGTATATCATATCCGTATCCCACTAGATCTAGGATACGCTTGCGACACGAGTCCACCACACATCCAAATGTGCCCCAAAGGACACGAACAAGTCTAATATATTATTTATGAATAATATGAAGAGTCAAACACAAATCTACGTGTCCGTGTCAAAATATGATATACACAATGCCCCGTGTCTGAGTAAAAACTCCAAAATCAACACTTATCACCAAATTATTGGGATACGACCTACACGTATCCAATTATGGACACGATACTAGCCCCAAACACACAAGTACATGCCAAATTGATCTATAGGACCAATTGACACATAGAATAATTGTCAATCTCAAAATCTCCCCAAAATTGATAAAAAAAAGTACCATAACTTTCTCAATAGGCCTCCTATGAACACTAAACCAAATCCTATGGGTAGCCTATGCATATGGGTTAATTTCTCATAGTTAATTCTCAGATTAGAACCTAAATTAAAGAAAAAAAATTGAATTGTACCTATTGGGAGATGGATTCCTAATAAAACCTCCAAAATTGGTAAAGTGAGCCTTCAACTTGTAGATCCTTGCTCTTCTTTGTAGATCCTTGCTTCCTCCTTCTAGATCCTTGCTCCACTAGTCTCCAATGGTGATTTCGGAAGGAATTGGGTAAAAATTTGGTAGGGATTTTATGGAATTTTGTTCAGGGAAATTCTAGATCTAGATTTGGAATAAAAAAATGAAGAGAGGGAGAGAGTTTTTATCCCCTTTATATAGGCCTCACTTGCTCCCTCCCTCAAGCTACTATGTAAAGTCTAAAATACCCCTTGGGGCCTCTAATGAAAAAATAATTAAGGAGAAAAACTTCTAGTCTAATGGGTTTAACATAATTAATCATCCTCCTAATGATTGGGCTTTTAATTATTGGACTCAATTCTAACTAGAATTAAATGTTGGTCTATGAGTCTAAATTAAACTAGTTAGGTCCACTAACACAAGTCCAAAAATAAATCTAACATGCTTAATAATAAATAAATAATATAATAAATAAATATTCAATATGCACAATATTTAATTAATTACCAAATGACTAAAATACCCATTCCTAGAAAATATGGTAGTAAAAAACTACCCCCTTAAAAGAATTTTATCCTCGAAATTAAAACTCTCACCCCTCTCTCTTAGGCCAGTCATATCCTATTCATACAAATCTTACTATGGTTAAACCCCATCAATCACAGTCTAAAATAGTATATATCCTATAACATACAATCCTACTGTACTATTGAAAGAGAAATCATACTTGGATATAGTCTTTAACTATCATAAAATTCAGTCTCTGCCCTGCTGGGATGTCTTTCTCTACTGGTGCAGTAATCTGCTATGCCACATGTGGCATATTTCATCATACACTAATTATTCACTAATCATCAACCTAGTCAAGATATTCTTAATACTGAGGGTTACCAAATACTAGTGATATACTAGAGTTCTAGGTCATGGACATACTTAACTCACTGGAATTTGCTACTTAGGATACTACACAAAACACCGCTAAAATACTACCTCTTTTATTCGTTTCAGTTCACCAAAATTCCTTAACCATTCTCTTACAATGAACAGTTGTATACTTTTTCAATCATGTGTTTTATTAGCACACCCTCGTCCAACTTTAATACTCCCAATAGGATGCCTTACTTAAATCTTGTTACTGTCTACATAAGGCACCAGCTCTCATATGCATTTTTAGATGACATCATCATACCAAGTTACTCGTGTCTCTCCTCTATACTAGGTACTAAAATGCTTGTGCCTAAACCTTCAAAATACTTGAGGTACTTCGTCTCTTGTTACTAGGGTATCTCTTTCTATCTGATACTTGGTGCCACTCATCCTCTAACATTTGTTAATCATCCTAAGGTTCTTATCTGTACATTAGTATCACAATACATACACAATTATCTTCTAGTCATTACAATACTATGACATCTCATATGTATCCTTATACCCCTCAGACTATTTTCTGATACATACGACCTCTATAATCAAATTTAGCAAGGTACTATACTTACTTACTTACTTACTTACTTATATATATATATATATATATATATATATATATATATATTGTCTCCCTCCCCTACTGCTTGGATCACTTGTACTATTACTCCCAAATATTTTTCTATCCATATTAACTAATATACCAATCCAATGTCATTACACAAGGTACTTACTGTTACTATCACATTACTCACCTAATCCCTGATATAGAAGCACTATCACTCTTGATATAGTAATACTAGCTTCCTAACTACACAACATATGTCCTTAAGGTTCTAGGACACTAGCTTCTTAATACTTACAACAGTTTACCACAACACTACTACTATTCTGGATACTAGCTTCATCATTAGATTACCTCATCATACTCACTAGAAATCATGATCACTTGCATCCAATGCACTAGTTATTAACTTCTATAATATACATATTTTACTTCACTCTCAAAGGCAGACATATGGTTCCATATCTCCATTGATGTATATGTATCTCTCCTCAAATCTTACAGATGGATACACAAATCAGTGGTGCACTACATATCTTCCATGACCAATCTTGATATTTCTCAACCCATGACATAATATTAACACTCCAGTTTCCATTTTCTAATACTCATAAACTTCCATACTGACACTCATTACCTACTGTGCATCATGCACATAATTTCTTGACCCTTCTCCCACCTATTGCTTTCAACACATCACTAGCCTCAATATCAGGTGATATACCCATCACTAGTCATATACTGGTATCCTCCTATCTACTCACATCAATGCTCTACTTTTAATTATAACACAAGTCTTACTACTTTAGCACAATGTATTGTTATTCTCTCACACTCTCTTATACACTTATGGGTACCATTCTACTATGGCACACTCACTAATACCCTTGATGCATATATATTTCTCTACTCTTGACACACCGGAGTATCAACCACCCAATGCTCCATTGATTTCCAACACAATTTTCTTGATTCTTAAATATTTACATGGCTCACCCAACTATGTGAATTCATGACTATCCAGAACTGGTATGCTGACTCTGATACTAACTCATGGGACCACTACTGATACTCTCTACTCCCTCTTCTACCTATAGTGCCAATACTAACTTATAATGACATCTATCATAGAATTATTGCTACAAGGTACTACGCTATGGGTTATCTCTAGATTGATGCCTATTGCTCTCATGCCTAACCAAGAACCACTTACAAACTCATAAGTGACACTCTTAATAGTCAATACTGTTACTTAAGACACAGACCTAATTGCAAGTCACCAATTATCACACTAATAAGGACTCTAATGGAAAGAAGCTCTATAAGAAACTGGACTAAAGAAATGAAGGTATCTCAATTGCTAAGCTAAAGAATGATGAAACAAGGTCCTATAATAACAGAAGTGAAAAAGTATTGAGATGATACTTTAAGAACCAATTTAAGATACAATCTGATAATCATACACGTCTGTCCGAAATCATGACACACAGAATCATTGCCACGCCAGTAAGCATAGCTGCGATAAACGATAGATTTTATAACTAGGGTATGCAACTCTATAATCATGTCATCTAGAATCCTTACCACACCAACCGATATGGCTGCAAGAAACCCTAAATTCTATTACTAAGATACGTACATCCGAAGTCAGGTCCCTACGTTTCTGCTACGCCAGCTAATATGGCTGCGATAAACTCTATGCTCCATAACTAAAGCAGACGTTTCACCTTTTTTACTGTCCTCAATAATATATGTCATCAGATGATACCGTAATTTAGTCTATAAAATTTCTCTCGATATGAAATCAAACTCAATAACAAATACCAAGAATTTAAATCAACCGATCACCAAGAATCAAATTCAACTACAACAACTAAGAGCAGACAGAAACAAGGGAAAAGATTTGAAATGGAAATTATAATAAGATTCTCAAGGGTCATCCCAGGAATCTCTCAAGAAATTTGTGATTGAGTATTCTCTCATCCTAATATCTTATATCCTATATCTGATATCCTATCGCAGGCACGCAGAAGTACAACTAAGTCATCGCACTACCACGATATCGTATAACTTGCGAAGCCTGACCTGCATGGGCTACCACTAAAAATGTGTCACGACCCGCACCCGGTGTAGGGATGCAAGTCAGGAACAACGCCAGGCCTACGCCGCAGCATAGGCGGTAGAAAGCTATCTTGGTTAACTATACTATCTAAACATCTCATAATAATATAAAATCTGCCAACAATATCTCAACACAAAACTCAATCACAACTCTAGAAGCACGAGAAGATATCAAAGAAGTCTAACTATATATTCAAAATATATATTATCAACATTAGAAACAATATCCAATCTCATACCATATGCCGAAAACAAATCATGTACCAAAATGCTAAAGAAACTAACTATGAAAAACTAGTGATCCGGACAAACCTTCCGGCAATCACTCCAGAACTAGTGGGTCCAAGCCTGCACCATCTATAAGTCAAAGTCCATAGTATGTCGGACACCAATCTCTCGGATCCTCCAAAAAATATTTTTCAGTCAGGAATAGAGCGAAGTACATCTCTAACAACAGTTCTAATCAATGATATAAACTATATAACAGTAAATAGATATGAATATACAAGATGCCATATACATGTACAAGAGATAGACAATAAAGGAAGTACTGGAAATAAATACAAGAATGAACAATATGACAATGAACAAGAATACTAATGATTAAGTGTGTGAGTACTAGCTTTAATATGTGCGGTGTATGACCAACACTCACAGGAAAACAATACTTGCACAGGAAGGTATGATCACATATCTACACTAAAATACTCTCCAACCCCGACTGGTATAGTGGATCCAACCATGGTACGCTATGGCAAGGGATTCCCCAAGAAGATAGTGACTCTTTCCGAGAATCAGTGTCTATACATGTACAAGATAATCAATGAAACAAGGCTTGCACAAGATACACCATACACTAAAGAATAATATCTCATGATGAGATCCGAATATACCAATCCGTGTAACCATTGTGTCAAGAAAACATGGATATCTATACTAAATACAATGAACATAGAGAATATCATAAATAAGAAACTATCAGAGAATGTACTCGCCTGCGGTCCAGAGTAATGAATGTCAAATTGTGTCGGAACTGGTGTCACACAGACCTATATATGGAATATTGTATTAATACAAGGTTCTGGAAAGAAATAAGTTAAACTTGTCAACATCTAAGTCAAAGAGCCATTTCTAAGTCAAAACAGTCAAACTAGGCAACTCTAAGTCAAACGGGTCAAACTTGGTCAAACTACCTATTTCTAGGTTGCATGAGTCTAACTCAATGATATTGGGTTCATACACTACGAATCTAGGTCATACAAGGTAAATCTTAGGATACTAGGATATCGTATCTCAGGATACGCAAACAATAGCTAAATATCATATATCTATAATAAAGCAATATTAATATATAAATCCTAATTACAAATGCTAAATAATTACCTTGGTTTTGAACCAACTTGGTATCGCAACACTAAACCTCAATCTTGATACCCAACTCAATACCTTGGGTATCCTCAATACCTTGGCATTTACCTTGGTATCTCAAGGTAAATCAAAATCCATGAGCTAATACACAAATAAACCTCCAAATACCCACTATATGCCAAATATATACTAACATAACTAAAGCATATGCTAACATAACTAACTATTAAATACTACAACTACTCACATATTGTAAAACCCCTAAATTTTGAAACCGGTTTTATTACTTATTTATATTAGTTATGAGCTAAATAGGGAGAATAGATTTTACTAGAATAGAATTTCCCTTGGGATCAAACCCAAAACCCAAACCCGCAACCTGTTAACCAACCCTCGCGTAAAGTAAGAAATATTAGCAGTAGCTCATCAACCGCGTATACTCCTACCCGCATAAAACCCCAGCAACAGCAGTAGTAAAACAAACTCAGCGCATAAAGTTTAAAAACATGCGTAAAGCAACTCCGCGCGTAAAACCATTCTACCGTATAATTCCTTCACCGCGCGTAAAACAATCCTTGTATGACTCATCCCCATGACTCATTCCCCACCGCCTCTCTACATGTTATTCCTAAACTAACCTCAACCGAAACCTAAACCAATGGCAGACCAACCAAACTCTAAACCTATGAAAGGATGAAAATAGCAGCAATAGTAATTCTAAATCCCTAAGTTTCCCCACCGCTTCCTTATTCCTATATATATTACAATATTTCCCAAACGCTAATCCACTGCTTTCACTAAAACTTAGAACACTGCTGTAGACGCTTACACCATTACTCAGCAAGTATACCTTGTCAAATTCTACTGTTTAAATTATAAATGGTTGCATATATATATATATTTCTGTTGCAAAAGAAATACATAAACTGTGTGCACCTGAGATTGCCTCGGGTGTAATCAACAAAAATGTCAATACATAGTATAACTGACTTAGACATTATTAGACTCACTAACAGATGTGAGGTTATTCTGATATCCTCCTAGACCTGATACTTGTATACACATCATAATTAATAATTCATATTGGGATGCGGGTTCGCGTACTCGGTTAGCTACCGGTGCGTGAGACACATATCACGGTTTAGCACAAAATAAGGATATCTAGAAAATTATGACTTAGCATATAGCTACGTGGTATGCACGGTGTGTACTCAACTTGTATACTCGTATTGGGCGGGGAAGACAGCTAGTAGGCGTATGGGACACCCACCTCCTTGACGTTATACCTTCGTATACCACGCTCCTCGGAGATGGACAATTGCAGAGTGCCCATGTTTCTGGGGGCATATGTGGCATATACTAGCCAGTCACGACGATTGGTGAATTAAGTCAGCATATGTCTAGCCTACACTTTCCCATAATTACTATGAGGTCTGCACATTGCATTCACTTAGATGGTCAGCTCACCCCTTTATTTATTCAGTATTTATATATGGCATGCTTTTATGTATCTTGTTAAGTCCCACTGAGGACCTGGTTCTCTTCCAGATTTAGATGAGGCGTACTATCCCTCTGTATACGGACCTGGGCAGGAGATGAGGTACGTTTCCGAGGAGGAGTTAGAAGTGCTGCCATCCGAGTCCCTCTGATTTTGGGTAGACTTGCTACCTAGAGCTGGAGCCTCTTTATCTAGATAGCCGATGCTCTAGCCCTGTTATTTCCAGCACTCTTATTTTAGTTTTATAGTGGGTTTGTTTCCACCAGACATATTTTGGTTGTACTATGTTATTTCAGACTCAGCGCTTATATTCCAGCACTTATTGTATTTCTTGTTGTTTTGTGGATGAGATATAGATTGTGTGTGACTTGTTGTGACAGTATATTACCACTGGTGGATTTGAATATTTATGTACAGCGTACGTATGTTTATGGCTTCCATATATTAGAGTTTGTATATATACGGCTGGGCGTGTTACGTATACCTAGTCCTACGTATTTTGGGACTGGGGCGTGACATGTTTAAGTGGTGGCCCATGCAGGTCCATAATATATTGTCTTGGTTACATAATTGTACCAAACAAGCCTGCATATAGGAATAAAGCATAAGGATCTCATCCGTACTTGACTAAAACCTTATTCTCCCCTTCAACCTATCCTCTGTTTGGAATAAACAGAATATTATGCCAGAAATACTTTACGCTGTGACCAGAGGCATCTATTTATTTAGATCAACCAATTGACTATTATTGGCGTAAAAGCCAAGAAACTGTTTTGTTGGCGTAAAAGCCAAATTTTGTAGAAGACTGCCTACTTTATGCTACAGTTATGACAACTGCTGACCTCGTTTCCATAGTCTTCCTAAATCCTGCGTATGACCTGTTATGCAAAACCATGTAGGAAACTACCCCAGCGTAAACTTGATAAACAGCGTAGAGTAACCTAATTTGGCGTAAACCACAAGGTTGGTGATATAAGCGTATTTGTCATAATTTTAGCTTTTCCAGTCATGACAAAGGAAAATCTCGTGCATTAAATGCAGAGATATGCCTCGAGCCCTGCGCAAGAAACAGCTTTTTACGTAACATCAAGGTTTTGTCTTATCTTGAGCGTAAAAGCTCATTACAACTGACAGCGTATTCAGTAGACTCAATCCTTCCTTGAGTGGTGTATCAAATATGTCATTAAACGACAACCTGGGTCTCTGTGCACAAAACATTATCACAGCCACCCTCTCGATTATCGTGCAGTACTTTTGTCAGACATCAAGTTCACTGAATTATCTGACAAATTCATCCAAGGAATACAAAGAGTTTCTCGTACAAACTTTACGCTGCAATAAAATAACGTATGTTAGATTTTACGCAGGTAACCCTTACGCACACAAATTTTTATGCACAGACTTTTAGGCAAGAAGGTATAGCAGACTTTTACGCAGATAGCTCTGAAGCCAGGATTTACGCCAGATAGTAAATCTCTACTTTACGCCAGACAGCTTAAAACTCTGTGTTACGTAGACAATTTCAAAATCTCTATCTCTGCTTTACGCAGACAGTCTCGAATCCCTACTTTTTACGCAGACTATCTAGAATCTCGATTTTACGCGGACAACTCTGAAATCTTACTTTATGCCAAAACTTCTTATAATCTTTGTTTTACGCGGACGGCTTAGCAACCTGTTTTACGCAAACATTCTATTAAATGCTTGCATCATGTTTGTTTCTTTTCCCTCAGAAATATGGACGTACCCAGTGGACACACAGATGATAAGGTTGACAAAGCAACAGACACCTCACCTGATGTTAATAAAATACCGACTACCCCGAGAGACCAGTCCACGGGACAGACACCGGTTTGTCCACCATACCTCCACAATGGTCCTACTCAGGGAGCTGTACTAGCTCAGCAAGAAGGACAGACCTCCCAGGCACCAACACAACAGGCAAATACACCTTTGCCACCACCTCCACCCTTTCTAGCCATGATGCCACAACTAGAGGAACAACCACAAATGTTCCAATTCTTCTAAGCCATGATGCAGACACAATGGCATCAGACTGAGACCTTAAGGCAGAGCTTGATGACAGCTCTAGAGAGAACGGCTACCCCAGCACCTGTCCAACCAGCTGGTACTTGTTTCCACTGTTTTGAGATTTTATTACTACTTCAGTATAGTCGTTTTGTAGTGGATTTGTTTCACCCGACTATCAGACTTGATACTTATCTTGGATATTCAGTTGTCATTCAGCTCTTTATTCCTATTTATTATTTATGCTGTGGATGGATATAGATTGTATGTGCCTTGTTATGACAGTATATTACCACTGGTGGATTGCATATTCATTTACAGCGTACGTGTGTATATGATTTTCATATATTAGAGTTCATATACATACGGCTGGGCGTGTTACGTATTCCTAGTCCTACATATTTTGGGACTGGGGCATGACATATTTATAGTGGTGGCCCATGCAGGTCAGAATATAATGTCTTGGTTACGTAACTGTACCAAATAAGCATGCGTATAGGAATAGAGTATAAGGATCTCATCCATACTTGACTGAAACCTCATTCTTCCTTAAGTTTTATGCCAGGAACCCTTTACGCTGAGACTAGAGACCTCTATTATATAGAGTAACCAATTTGTTGGCGTAAAAACCAAACTATGCAGAAGATTATTTACTTTATGCTGCAGATATGACAACTGCTAAACTACGTTTCCTTAGTTTTTTTAATCTATAGGACACGTCATGCAAAGCTATGTAGGTAAACTATTCCAGCGTAAACTTGATGATTCCTTAATAGTAGATAACCAGCGTAGAGCAGCTGATTAGGCGTAAAATGTAAGGATAGGATGTGAGCGTATTTATCACAATCTTAGTATCCCAGTCATGACTAGTTAGAACCGAATCTCGTGCATTAATGTAGAGATATGCCTTGAGCTATGTGTAAGAAATAGCTTTTGATGTGGCATCTGATTTTATCTCACCTTGAGCGTAAAAACTTATTCCTGTAGACAGCGTATTCCGAAGCCTTAACTTTTTCTTCTTCTAAATACGTAACCTGGGTCTCTGTGCAAAATCATCATCATAGCCGTCCTCTCGATTGTCGTACAGTATTTTTGTCAGATGTCAGGTTCACTGATTTGACTGACCAACTCATAATGAGTTCCTTGTACAAACCTTACGCCATAACGTATGTTAGATTTTTATACACAGATTTTTTTATGCATCAACTTTTACACACAGACCTTTCATGCGAGCCTTACGTAGAAAGTTTAGCAAGACTTTATGCGCAGAATTTACGCACGCAGAACTTTTTACACAGGCAGATTTTACGCAGCATATCTTTATGCAGCCGATCTTTTACGCACCAACTTTACGCACGGAACCCTTTACACAGACTTTTACCCAGACAATTCTGAAATTTTACTTTACGTTAAAATTACCTCAACTCTCTACTTTATGCAGACAGCTCTGAAACTCTACTTTACGCCAACTATCTTGAAGCTCTGCTTGACGCAGGAAGCTTATCAACCTGTTTATGCCAACCACCTTGAAGCCCTGTTTTACGCAGGAGAGACTTCATGTATGTTGCAAGTTTTTTACTATAAAATACGCAGATAATTCCCCTGCATATTTTATGCTTCTACATTCTATCTAATGCTTGTATTTTTCCTGGACTCCTTCTGAATGTTGTGTACATCACCTGCAGAGAGATGGATATGCAGAAGGGATGTACTGTCACAGATGATAATACAACTCCTGGAATCAATGGTCAGACTCAAGGAGAGACCTCAACTCCTAGACTTTCGGGATCAGATGGACAGATTCATAATCTAGTTCCATCTGATCTTTCCATTCCACCAAATGGAAACCTTCCAGTATCATCGACACCACAGGATGGCCAGGCTCAACTGTTCCAATTCTTCCAGATGATGATACAAGAACAGAGACAGCAAGCAGCAGAACAAAGACAAGAGTTTCTAGCAGCACTTGAAAGGATGGCTGCAAGGACTACTGTACCAGCTCAAGCACTAGCTCCAGTACCTCGAGCTAAAGTTGGTTCAGTAAAAGACTTTATACAAATGGGTCCGAGGCTATACAAAGGCATTAAAAGTCCAGAAGAAACTACCAACTGGATTACTCACATTCGGAAGTTATTAGAAGCGTCACAGCTACCTGCAGACCTGTCACGACCCGCACCCGGTTTAGGGGCACGAGTGCGTGGGTACGTCCAGCCTACGCCGCAGCATCGGCGGTAGAACGCTGTCTAGGTCATGTAACTATCTAATCAAACTCACGTGAATACCCAACTCCATAAGGAGACGTGGATATCATAAAATAATGCTAGAAATACTCAATCACATAAACTAAAGCACGATGAGATATCAAGGCAAGCAAGAATTATAAGACAAGTCTAACGACAAAAATAATCATACCTGCAATCAGTAACATCCAATCCTCAAGTGTCGGAACCAAGTCTACTAAGGTCACAGTCTGGAAAAAATATTTTTCCAGTCAGGAAGGAGCAAAGTACATCTCTAAATAGCAGTTCTATATTAATGATATAAACTATGTAGCAGTTCTAGATGAAAATATACCAGAAGCATTTATAGGTACGAGAAATAAAAAAATACTAGAAATACTGTAAGTAAATGCAGGAGAAGAAACAATATGTCCATGAGCAAGAACCTATGACTAAGTGTATGAGTACTAGCTTTAACATGTGATCGGCTTGGGAACTTGATCAGGCTGGTTACATGTGATTAGCTATGATTCTTGTAAGGTCAGGCTAACCGTTGGTTAGCTATGATGCATGTAGAGGTCAGGCTAATCACACGTAACAGCTATGAAGCATGTAAATGGTCAGGCTGTACCCGACGTGAGATGTGGGGTGAGCTATGATGCATGTAAAGTTGGGTATGATCACATATCTATACTAAGATACTCCCTACCCCCGACTGATATAGTAGATCAAATCATGGTACGCTATGGCACGGGATTTCCCAGGGAGGTAGCAAGTCTCCCCGGAAATCAGTGTCCGTACATGCACAAGATAACAAGGAAACAAGTCTTGTACAAGCTACACCATGAATAAGGAATAACATCTCATGACGAGATCCGTGTATACCAATCCGTGTAACCAACGTGTCAAGAGCATGGATATCTACACTAGATACAGTGAACATAGGAGATATCATAAATTAGAAACTAATCAGAGAATTTACTCGCCTTGGGTCCTTAGCTGTCAATACCAATGTCCTGTCCCAGAGTATCGTCTGGAGAGTCCGACAGTCCTATAAACATATAATAATATCACTTGTATCAGATGCTACACTAACACACAATAGAAATACACTGGCCTCAGGGCTATGCCAGGCATGGCTCTAGTCAACTAGGGTCATCTAGTAGGGATACGTATATAAATACACATTTACACTCAGAGTATATACCAATAAAAATGTATATAATATATATATATAAGTGTCTATTAGTAATTATACAAAAATACGTAGTTGTGTATATACACTAATAGATGTATATAAATATATATTTTTATACCAAAATACATATTTGTATATATATATCAAATATTTTTATATATGTATATTAACAATCAAAGAATGTACATAATACCACACTTCTCAAGGTGATCCCAAATGAAGTAGCAGTTAGTTCCAATGAGTCCGGAGCAGTCCAAATAGCTAGAAACTATATAAAGAAGTCCAAGATCGGAGTTCGACACGAAAATCGAGATAAGGATACCAAGCTAATAGGGAAAAGGGTCGTTTTGTTCGTAATTAAGGTAACACCTTAGTTTAATGAAAACCATCTCAAAATTATTTTGAACAATAATTATAATTAAAAGTTTATTTATAAAAATCTAGAATTTATGTAAAAGCCATCATATATTTTTATATCTATAGTAAAATTGGTCACCAGCCCAAATTATCATTATACAGCAAAACCTAATATCTGATATAAAACGAAACTTACTATATATTATTTATATAACAAAACTTTGTATGTAAAACAAACTTAACCTAACTGTACTATATATATCATTATATATATAACTAAAACTTATGTAAACTAGGTCTACAAATGCTACTCAAAGGTATTTCTACATATATTATTTTTATTTAATCAATTTAAAATCTAATCAATTAAACTAATATAAATATTTTTAAAACTCATTATATATAACTAAATGAATATAACTAAACCAATATTTATAATATATATACTCAAGTATATACTCGGTCCACTGAAGGAGAGAAGATTTTTTCAACACAAACGAAAGAAGGAAAGTAATGAGAGGGGAAGGAAGAAATGTTCTCACCGAGGGGGTTCAGCTACAGGCGACGGGTCGGAGTCTTAGGCGAAGCTCGGCTCGAACAATGGAGGCGGTGTTGACGTTCATTACCTGCGCTCGAGCACGAAGTGAGGATTGTGGTTCATTTATCGGCACTTGGTCCATGCAAAGGAAGATGGCTGGATCTGGTCCAGTCATCGACGTGGCTCGGTGGCTCGGTAGCAGATCTGAGGTCGGGGACGAGAGGAGTGGCCTTCGGAGTTGGCACGCAGAAAAGAGGGCGATGGATATGATGCCGCAGAGTTTGACAAGTAGCCGAGGAGGGCCAGATCTACACTCCCGGAGGCCGTTCGCTAGGGATCGAGATGGCGCTGGCCGTCGACCTTGAGAAGGTCTCGGCTCTAGTAGATATGGACGACAGGGGATGATCGACGGCGGGGTCGAGTGGCTGCGGTGGCTCAACGTCGACAAATCTGGGCGGATCGAACCCCGCTGGCCAACAACGAGGCAGTGGACGACCGGTGAAGGCTAGGGCTTAGAGTGAGGGTTTTATTCTGAATTGTGTCATGTCTAAAATTTGGTATGTCCAGATCTGGACACGGGAATGGAGAATGGTGTAGTGTCGGGTTGTGTCCGATACAAGAATTGGATTGTATTCTGTGGATGTATGGATACGAAGTAGAATGGAATAAATGTAGACACCCGGGATCGGACCCGAGACCGACACAACTGACATGGTGGAATACGAACACCGACACATGGGTTCGAACATGGTACAATGGCTAGACACAACCAAAATGGTGATGGAGTTGGCTGTTGTGGTGATTCGGTGGTGATGGAAGGACGTGGCTGTGTTGGGAATTGGAGTTATGTGAATGGTTGGTATTAAATGGTTGGCTTTGGGAATTTGTGAGGGCTAGCTAGGGTTTCTTGGGAATGGTGATGAGAGACTTAAATAGGGAGAGAGGGTGTGGGATGAAGGGTGAGGATTGGCCCAATAATGGATGGCCCAGATCATATATAAAGGAGTTTTTCATGTGGGAAAAATGAGGGTGTAAATGGAAGATGGTAAACTTATAAATTTAATAGAAAAGTATTATAATTTAAGAAAATTTTAAGAGGCTTCCAAGGCTAACTGATTAATTAGCTACTAATTAAACTCATATTTCAAAATTTTAGAAAGTATGTAATTTATTTATTTACTATCCCAAATGAATTTAAAAATTTATTATGAAGAAAATAACTAGTCCTTTAAATAATTTTATCAAATAAATAATTTTATGATTTTAAGCCAATAAATATTCGAAACTAGAGAAATATATATATATTATTATTTATTTATTTATTTTATAATACATCAACATTTAGAAAAATAATAATTTTTATAAAAGATTTTAAATCACCTTCTAAAATCAAACATTGTTCAAAATCAAATACAAGAATTCAAGGAGAAATTATTTTATAAACTTGGTATTTAAAATAAATTAAAAATCTAATTATTTCGGAAATTGGAAATCGGAGGTTACAAGACCTATGGATGACGGGTGTAAGGACGCTTCTAGATGGTAATGCTCATCACTGGTGGGAATCCATGGAGCGCCAACTGGGTACATACCAGACATGGGAATAGTTCTGGAGTGCTTTGAAAGAAAGTACTTCCCGGACACCGTCAGAGATGCATTATATGATCAGTTTCTCCACTTGGAGCAGGGGTACAGAACGGTGGACGAGTATGATGCTGAGTTTAGTCGCCTCAGTAAATATGGCACTGCCTTGATACCAGATGACTTGGCCAAGGCCAAGAGATTTCATCGTGGACTAACTCAGGAGCTACAATACTACACTAGCCCCCAGTCCCGAATCTCTTATGCCGAGTTACTGACAGAAGTCAGATTGCAAGAAACCATCAATAAGGAAAAGGGAGGTCAGCTGAGAACACAGCAAGGACCGACAAGAACACAACAAGTAGGACCTATCAGACGTCCTTTAGCTCAGCAACAACAATATCAGCATAGAGCAGGACGATACCAGGTTCCAGATAAGCTCTAATATAACTATTGCGGGAGACGCAGGCACATCTCAAGAGACTGTCGGGTCCATTTAGGACAGTATATGAGATATGGTTCTGGACAACACCAGGCAAGAAATTGTCCAAAGCAACAGACACTTCCACCGCCAGCACAGAGACTAGCACTTCCAGCACCTCAACCTCCAGCAGCAGGAAGATTTCAGAGAGGACCACCACTACCTACACAGGAGGATCAATTCGCAAGGGTCAGACAGGGACAAACCTGGAGGAACGGACAAGCCTTTGGAATGGAAGTGGATGACATAGATCAGGAGATTGATGTCATAGCAGGTATCACTCTTGCTTTTACTTTTCCTGCTATGACATTGTTTGATACGGGAGCCACCCACTCATTCATATCATCTAGTTTTATTGCCAAATACAATATTGCCTCTACACCCTTACCTAGTTATATTAGAATTCTCACTGGGGGAGGAGTTGTACCTATTAGTAGAATTTGTAGATCATGTCCTATAGTGATACGTGGCAGAGAGATGAATGCCCGACTCTTAGTCCTTCCTATGCCAACTTTTGATATTGTGCTTGGAATGGACTGGTTAAGCAAGTACCACGCTTTCTTCGATTATTTTGGAGGAAGCATTCTTTTTAAGGTACACGGCCAGCCTGAACTTGAGTTTACACGAGGATCCAAAGAAATCCTTAATGCTATGCAACTCGTAATGGGCGATGTCATTTATCATCCAATTATTTCAGAATTCCAAGACGTCTTTCCAGTAGAATTACCAGTAATACCCCCAGACTGAGACGTAGAATTCTCAATTGAATTAACACCAGGAGCAGCACCCATAGCATCCCATGTTTATAGACTAGCGAAGAAGGAGATGGATGAGCTGAAGACATAATTGAAAGAACTAGAAGAGAAAGGTTTCATCCGACCAAGTGCATAACCCTGGGGAGTGCCAGTGTTGTTCGTACCAAAGAAGGATGTATCAGTACATATGTGCATTGACTATAGAGCCTTGAATGCAGTAACAGTGAAGAATAAATATCCACTGCCACGCATTGATGACTTATTCGATCAGCTTAATGGAGCCAAGATGTTCTCAAAGATAGATTTAAGATCAGGATATCACCAGGTAAAAGTACGGAAGGAGGACATTCCGAAGACCGTATTTTGGACAAGATATAGGCACTACGAGTTTCTGGTCGTGCCATTTGGATTGACCAATGCTCCAACTATCTTTATGGACTTAATGCATCGAGTCTTCTACCAATATTTGGACCAGTTCATAGTCGTCTTTATAGACGATATACTTGTTTATTCAAAGAACCACGAGGAGCACGAGAAACACCTGCGGATTATTTTAGAAACATTGAGGAGAGAGCAGCTATATGCAAAACTTAGTAAATGTGAGTTCTTTTTTAACATAGTCTCATTTCTTGGATATGTTATTACAGGAGATGGAATTTTTGTTGATCCAGAAAAGATCTCGGCAGTCGAGACATGGCCTGTTCCTAAATTAGCAGCAGAGGTGAGAAGTTTCCTGGGACTTGCGGAATATTACCGACGTTTCGTGGAAAACTTTTCAAAGATAACAACACCTATGACTCGGTTGACTTGCAAAGATCAAGAGTTCATATGGACCAACGAGTGTCAAGCCGCTTTCGAGGAATTAAAGAAGCGACTGACTACGGCACTAATATTAACTATTCCATCAGGATCAGGAGGCTATTTGATCTACAGTAACGCATCAGGAAAAGGTTTAGGATGCGTATTGATGCAGCATGGAAAGGTGATTGCATAAGCATCTAGACAGTTACGAGTACATGAGAAGAATTATCCAACTCATGACTTGGAACTTACAGCCGTTGTATTTTCTCTAAAGTTATGGAGACACTACTTATATGGGGAACGAGTGGAAATATATACAGACCACAAAAGCCTCAAGTATGTCTTCACACAGAAGGAGTTAAATATGAGACAACGTTGATGGCTCGAGTTGATGAAAGATTTCGAGATAGAGCTACATTATTAACCAGGCAAGGCTAACGTTGTAGCAGATGCATTAAGCCGGAAGCCAGCAGCTTATTTCCTAACAACACAGAAGGAATTATTGAAAGATTTGCAAGTTCTTGGCATTGAAGTAATATTACCCGGTGTTTGATGATAAAAAGAGAAATAAAACTAGGTTTATACGAAACTATTTCTTTGTTTACAAACAAGAAAAAGAGAGTACAATTAATCCTATATGAGGATGTTAAGTACAATAAAAATAATTTTGGAAAAATATTGCTATAGGAGTCTGATCTGCGGTCGATCACTTTGTCCCTTGGACCACACGATGACAAAGAAGTGCTATAGAAGAAGAAGAAGCTTCAAAGATTGCAGGAGGGATTGAACTTTCGTTGCCAAAGTTGTCAATCAACACTCTCTGTATATGCTTTCTCTCTGATCTTCTCTCTTTTAACCTTTTTTGCCCTCTGCTCTCGCTGACATCTTTCTCCTGTGACCGGAAGTCTCTATTTATAGAGATCGGTCACCGTAACTGATCAGTCGGTGTAGAAGCCAATTATTGGAGAGAGTTGCACATTTTACGCGGCGGTTATAATAACTGCTACCCACGTCTGAATAATCTCCTGAATCCACGTGTGACGCGTATCCCATTATGAGGTAACGCGTATAATGCTTCTTGAAGACCACGGCATGTAAGCCACGTAGGTAACTGCCCCTCGCGTAAAGATGGTTGGCATAAAAGCCAAATAACTGTCTCATTGGCATAAAATCCAAATAGTTATATTATTGGCGTAAAAGCCAAATAGCTATCTTGTTGGCGTAAAAGCCAAATTCTGCGTAAAGCTTGATGCTGCATAGGTAATAGGTAACCAGCATAAACTAGCCAATTATCCTTCCTGACTGAGGTCTTGAGCATATTCTGGGCCAAATAGCCTTATCACGTACCTTGCAAATATAGCCTGAGTTGGCGTATTTCGAGGAGATAGCATACGGCGTGCTCCTATAGTTGAAAATAGCCTGGTTGGCGTATTTCGAGGAGATAGCATACGGCGTGTCCTATAGTTAAAAATAGCCTGGTTGGCGTAATATGCAGGGATAGTGACGTGAGCATATTAGCCCTAATTTTAGCTCTCCCAGTAATTAAAAGTAGAACCAAATCTCATACATTAAATGCAGAGATCTGCCCCCATCTCACGCATTAACTACAGAGACGTGCCTCGAATTCTGTACGAAGAACAGCTTTTGACGTGGCATTTGGTTTTATCTCAACTTGAGCGTAAAGGCTCATTTCCGCCTGTGTAAAATAGGCAGCGTATTCCTTGAGTGCGTAAAAACGACTTGTATCCAGGATATGCCACTAAACGACAATCTGGGGCTCTATGCAGAATTATTATTACTGCCGTCCTCTCGATCGTCGTGCAGTACTCTTTGTCAGGAGTCAGGTTCACTGTTCTGTCCGACAGGTTCATTCGAGGAATACAAAGAGTTCCTCGTACAACTTCACGCTGCTTTAAAAGCAGACATAGTTTATGCCGGAGGGAGGTGTAACAACCTTTTACGCCAAAACAGCCTTGAAGCACTGCTTTACGCGGGCAGCTCTGAAGTCATATTTTACGCGTATAGTTCTGAAGCTTCTGTTTTACGCGTGCTTCATGTATATTGGAGGTTTTACGCGTATAATTACCCAGCGTATTTTTTATGCTTCTACAAGACCCCCTTCAAAGTTTTTAAATTTCTCGTAATTTGAAATACTTTGAATGAAGCATGAAACGGTCAAATTTGACTCGTTCTGCGAGGCTGATTTCTCAGCAAATTTTAGGAAGTTGTTGGGATTTGATATGTTCTCTTCTGCCTATATAAAGGCAAGTGAGTGAACCTTTCTTTCCATACTTCCTTCACCACAAGAGATGGTTGTCGAGATCCATTGGGCTGACCTGAGGTAAAAGAAGATCATGCTCTTCCAGCATGTAAGGAGCCGTAAAAAGAAGCGTCTTCGAGCAAATGTCCTCTGCAACGAGGGATCATGGAAGGATATCATAGCTTCCTTTACTCGGGATAATCAACAATTTTATATGGCGATTCGTCCAGGAGAAAGGAAGGGTCTCATCAAACCACACAGCTTGCTAGCGGTATTTTCCCCTATTATGAAGCTGGACGCAGGTGGGCAGCTTGGCCGTGTCTTCCAGTATTATGTTGGGTCTGAATCCCTAACGTAATTCTTGAGTGTGGCCGCCAATGACGTAAGGAGGGAGGCTTGAATAATTCAAACAGGCCCAGTTCTGTATCCTCCTGCTATTTACTATTTTTTTGTTCATCGTTCAAAGAAGCCGATGAAGTACCGTAGAAGAAGAAAAAGATCTTCACCAATATGAGAACATGGCACAATAGATTCTCGGCATGAACTTAAATGAAAATGAGAAATCCTTTGTAGAAAAAGGATTTCCATCATATGTAATCATGAAAAAAAAAAATTATAAACTGGATTTCCATCATATGTAATCATGATCAATAAACTTGTCTTCTTTTACGCATTGTTGATTTGCCATATTTGCTGTGAGGAAGTCTGATAATGTACAGCTTCGACACGTCTAAATAATTTTATGTTGACTCTGGTAAACGCTTATCCGGTCACGTCCCGACTTTTACGCATAACGGAAGATGCGTAAAAAAAAAGCTCTTTAGCATTAAGTTGTCTTGAAGATCCAACTGTTATGTTGTTTTTGGATGAGGAGTCGCATAGAATTTTGAACTGTCACTTCTATGATACAAAGAATTTCTATTCAGACCATCATCTTCAAGAATGGTTTCCCCAAAATTCCCTAAAACAGGGAAAAAATGTCCGCCAACCAGACCATACTTAAACTTAGATGTAACAGATTCTGACTAGACTTCAAATGAACTTCCAATGGCCCAAGAAGAATAGTCATCTTAAATGCTGACCTTTGTGTGTTTCAGGCACTTGGAATATTTTGTAGCCAAAAAGGAGTATTTTTAGCGTAAACCCTTGTAATTGGCCAATCTGTAGCTTCTGAGCGTAAAACCGTAGATTTGTAGCTTTTGTGCGTAAAACCTTCTGAGCGTAAAACCATAGATTTATAGCCTCTGTGCGTAAAATCGTAGATTTGTAGCCTCTGAGCGTAAAAGCTTCTGAGCGTAAAACCATATATTTATAGCCTCTGAGCGTAAAACCGTAGATTTGTAGCCTTTGAACGTAAAAGTTTCTGAGCATAAAACCATAGATTTATAGCCTCTGAGCGTAAAATCCGGATCCACTACGCAGTATGACTGTCTGTCTTCCTTTTTCAAAAATGATAGGATGACGTGGTCCCAAATCATAACCGACTATTAAATATCGGATTTGGTTAGGGATTCGAAGAGTTATCCGAACTCTATAAATAGCCCAAGGTCTTGAAAGAGAAACCCTTTATCTATCTTCGCAAAACCCTTGCTTTCTAAAAACTTTTCTTCTTCGTCTCTTTCCTGAGAACTCAGATTCGCCATGGCACCCAAACAAGATTCCACTGCTAAGGGAAAGAAGGTCGCTTCCTCATCTCGCTTCACTGCTCAAGCACGAGCAACCCCCATTAGGCTGAGTGAGTCCCGATCTGAACGCAGTGCTCCACCGTCGGGCTGTGCTCCAGACATTACAGGTAAAGACTTCGAGAGGAAAAACCCTTCGCACACGTTGTGCGTGTACGCGCATGGTCATCTTCTGTGCTAAGAACCTCTTCGAGGAAGATGATGTACAGAGATATTTTATTATTACGCCCACATTCCTAATGTATCAGCGTAAGAACTCCAAATTTTTGCAGTCTGGCGTAAAACTCAGACTGTCAAAATTTGGCGTATACTACAAACTTTGAATTTTTACGCGTTGGATGTAAATTCCAGCATAAAACTCCAATTTTGGCAATTTAGCGTAAAAGCTCAGACTGTCAGATCTTGGCGTATAATGCCAACCTTGAGTTTTACGTACTGAAAATAGATTTCCGCGCAAGACTCAAGTTTTTGCAGTCCGGCGTAAAAGCTTAACCTGTTAATCTTTGGCGTAAACTGCAAGAGTGTAGCGTCTAGCGTAAGAACTGACTTATTTTCTTGCATTTTGCAGTGGACTTGCAGATTCCTCCTTTGGCTGAAGTGATGGGCTCTGCTTCCAGGATGCTAAACTTAAACTATCTGGAGGACTTATCCTATGTGACATTCCCTATTTCTGGAAATGAGTATCTTCCAGAAAGGGGAACTCTGATCTCGTCCCAAGGAGAACGAATGCTGCTGAGTATGATCAGTGGGGAGCCCCTGACATACATAGATGGGACAGAATATAAGAAACCAGGTTTCTTATTCGGGGATATTATCGACAAACAATCCAAGACTAAGCCCAAGAAGGAGGATTGGGTGTTTACTGCTGAGGGCACGGTCATGTATCTGCCCAGAATGTCTAGAGATTACCCTATCTCGATATTCTTCCATGCCACACATCCTAGGAAGATGATGTGGACTTTGACTCCGAATCTTCATGGGCGGCCAGGGAAGATTTTGCACAACAAAGGATTGAACCAAGAAGCCTTTATGAGCAGACCTTTAGGCCCCGTTATGCCTTTCAGGGGATTACTGCCGGGTAGCATCCCGAGTGAGGACACTTCACTGATCTAGCTGGTTCAAATATCGACTTTCTATAATGAATTTATGGGGCAGGGAGGAGTGTACTCTAAGGTCAACCCTCGGACCAGTGGATGGCTTAGCCCTGGGAATCTTCGATGGGCCAGTTTAACTACCTGGGCCCTGAAGCACTTCAGATGGAGCTGGAGAGTATTGGTTTGTTTGCGGCCGTGAGCGCCACTAGTGTTGGGCTGCCTGTCAACCCCAACTTGTTCTTAGCCTTGATGGAGCGATACAACTCGCTCACTGGGACTTTTGCTACTCCACTAGGTGAGTTGGGTTTAGCCCTTCATGAGATGGCAGAGATTTCCAAGTTGCCAATGGGAGACACTCCTTATGAAGAGTACATTCCCACAAACAGGGAGCTGAGGGATACAAACCCTCGGGCAGTGGCAGTGTACCAGGAGCTGATGAGCCACTACCTTGCCTGCACTACTTTCTACAAAGAGCCTTCTGATTTAGCCTATACCAATAAATGGGTATCCTACCACTTCTTCCATCAGGCCAGAAATGCCAAGCCGGACAAGGTTGTAGATAGCCGAGATAAGCCCTTGAACCTCCTGAGTATGCTTAATGCCAATATGGTCGATGACCTCATTGAAGACGCAGGGGCTTCAGATTATATTCTCGATAAGGAGATAGGGGTTATCCTGCAGGCACTAAAGCCTTCAGTTATATGAGGCATTGTCGCAAGACTCTGTCATGGGAAGCTCAACTGGCTGGCTTCCTCTCTGTCTGGCTACGCCGATGGGTAGTGCCTGGCATCGCGCCTGCGGATCGCATTCATCGCAACACCTTATGGCCCGCAGTACGATTGGTATTTGGAGCAAGATTGGGCTTGCTTCCTGCCATGGTATGTAGAATATAAGTTGGCCTGAGGGCCATTCCTGAAGGGCTGTTAGCTGATGATACGCAGCGTGAAGGATTTTTCTGAGTGGAATTACCATTCCTATATCTGATGGGATGGTTAATCCTTCACAACACCAGGGTGATGTCTCCTAGTCCTGTCAGCGGTTAGGGAAATAACTTCTTGTTGAATTACGAGAATTCCCTTTCGAATATGGAGAGCGTCATAGATTACCGGCGAGCATTAAATTTTGCCCATGGCTGGAAGCTCTTCTGTATCGTCCCCCCTGTATATATCAATCAACAGGGGACAAAACTTAAGGATGCAGGTCAAGGGAGGACTATTCTTTCTCCTGAAGCCTTTTATTGGTTGGTCTGCATTAGACCTTCCCACCTGCTGTACAGAAGTGAGGACCACTGCTACTTGGAGCCTTATTTGCCCAGCCGGTTCGCCAGGCAATTTGGGTACGACCAGTTGCATGTGGAGAATCACATTACTAGCTTCAAGTCCAAATGTGGACTTATTGATGGAGCCAGAGGGTGGCGGTATTTTATCATGGGTTGTACTGGTGCACTTTTTGCTGTGCCCGCGACTTCTTTCTCTATGGAGTTGCACATTCTTCATTCGTACGTGCAGTTTTATACATCCATCAACACCTTCCATCGTGATTTTGATGTGCATGGAAGTTTCAGGATGCCCACCCATAGGTCCACTAGAAGGGAGGAGATACCGTCTGTCTCATCTTATGAAGGTGAAGACCCTACTGGTGCAGATGAGTTCTTGTTGATAATACCGAGAGGCATAATAGCTCCGCTAGCAGAGCCTCTCGTTATCTCTAATAAAAGGAAGGCTTCTACTCTGAAAGAACCATCCCCCCGCAAGAAGAAAATGGTCAGAGTTCCTAAAAAGGCTTCCACCAAGGGGCTTCTAGGAGTGAGCCTGTTATTTCCCCAGTTGGGGATGATTCTTTGATCAGAGGTCCTTCGCCTTTTAGAGAGGGAACCTCCACAGTTCCGGCTGCCATTGTTGGAGATTCTTTGCCCGCGATCGTTACCGCTACTACCGCTACTGGTAGTGCTTCGAGGTCGACTTTAAGACCGAGCATATTCAGGATCAATATACCTTTATCCAGACCAATAATGGGAGTAACCCCTCCTTTGTCTGTAAGTATTTCCAGCGAGATTTCACCCGATGAACCTCGAGTGGATCTGGGTGATGACTGGGATGACTTCCCTCAAACGTCAGTTGGTGCACCCTCTTCCTCAGGGATAACAGCTTGTTTAGCATCGTTAAGACATGATTTAGCTATATAGGCTGCAGACGCAACATAAATGCCATCGGCCATGGGTAAATATTGTTTTCACGTTTTCTTCACAAAAATTAACATCAAAATTGATATTAATTTTCTCTTGTCTTCTTTTCAAGTGAAGACATCTCTGGGGAGGGCGGAGTTGACACAACTTCTGACTTTATTGCGGATACATTTAATGAAACGGTGGTGATCGACGTCGAAGAAGCATGCTTTGATACTGCTGATCTCTCATCCGCGACATTCTCGGGTGTCATCCTGCCAGTGGGAGTTCAAATAACATCAGAGGAGGATGAACCCACCATCTCGTCCGTGCCTCCTTCTTCGAGTATACCAGCAACTTCAACTGTTGTTGGTGTCTCTTCTTTTGTCGTGCCATCTGTTGAAGCAACGACCGTGGCGACCTCCTCTACATTCATTCCTGGAGGAAGATTTACTGAAATTGCAGCCACTCCCAGTGTATATCCGATCTTTGCCACGCTAGTTAAACAATACACTAGCATATTCTATCTCACATTGAAAGAGTTGATATCGATGGTGCTGAAGAAGAATCTAAGCTTTGATTCTCTAAAGACGACCTCCATGCTCACCATAGCGTCGATTAAAAATTTCAACGATGCTGAAAGATCTAATACGCTAGAGCAAATAGTTAATGATTTAGAACAACCCATTAACGAATATTTGCAACTATCCCGAGGCAGCATCGACGATCTGGTTTGGGCTGAGTATGACTCCTTGACTGCGGAACTTGCTGAGCAAATAGAATCTCTAAACAAGTCCATCCAGGAACAACAGTAAGAGATGGATGAAGAGCAGGCTATCTTGGTGGAGGTTATTCCTCAGCTAGCGAAGTGCCAGGCCGAATGTGAGGAAAATGAAGTGAGGGTCCAAAAATTGGAAGTTGAACTCGCTCAGGCAAGGGAGCGGGCTCTCAAGACGTCGGCAGTTCGAGGTGTGCTGATGGGCCAAATGGATACGGCTCAGCAGAACTTGGCACATGCGGGTGTCATCCATACCGGTTTTATTAGTGCTCGGTCCGTACTATCTCGCTTGAGCAACGACGAAGCACGACTGGAACGGGCTCGCACTAACATTTTGAACTCCAGGAATGAGAGTATGGCTGCCTTGGCGCAACAGATTCGTGATTTAACTGCTCCTCCCCAATGATGTACCTTTTTGTTTCTCCTGTAATTTGTTAGAGATAATAAAGACACATTTTCTGACTTTGTGGACCCAATATGATAGGCTAAGATAAAAGTGATATCAGAGGTATCATTAACATGACATACTTTCGTTAAGGTTTTGCTGAATATAAATCTATTCAGAGGTAATATGAACCTGATAGAATATAATCCAACTAAATTTGTATACCAAACACTATCAGAGGGAATATGAACATGATAGATTTACAAATTAGTTAAGCATATCCATTAAGAGGTTATATGAATCTGATAGAATATGATCCAGCTAACCGTTGTGTGTGGTATCGTCAGAATAAGATATTTATCATACTCTGTTAAGCAAAGGAGATCAAGTATAGTACTTCTTCGGGAATTTGTAGTTGATAGTAGCCATTATCAAATTTTTTATTAGACTTGGCTAATCTGTAAGTGCCATTTGCAATCATATAAGGACCCTCCATTTCTTTATGATTGTTTGTGCAAATTTTGGTTTGTTGAGGACATCCCACTGGGGGATCTTTGGTGGACCTATTATTTGTTGCGCACGTTGAGTGCAAATAATAAGTTCAAAATAAGCCTTATCAGAGGTAGTATGGACGTGATCGGTAAAGACGTCCTGCTGGAAGATTTTTGTGGACCCATTACTTTTTGCGCACGAGAGTGCAAGTAATAAGTTTGAGACAAGTCCTGACAGAGGTAATATAGACGCGGTAAAATATGACTCTGTGGGGATGAATATGGACTGACCCTTTCCTTGCTAGGGAAAATGAGAATAGTTCAGAGGTAATATGGACATGAATAATTCGTTTCCATTGTGGGTATTCCACAGGAAAAAATTTTGTGGACCTATTACTTCTTGTACACGAGAGTGCAAGTAATAAGTTTAGGACAAACCCTGCCAGAGGTAATATGGACGTAGTAGTTTTTGTTGACCTAACACCACTGGCGTACTTAGAGTTAAGTACGGGTGCTAAGCTGAGATGATTACCGATATCAGGGGTAATATGGACATGATAATCGATAGCCAAAACTCGAGGGTTTATTCTGAGGTAATATGAACATGACAAACTCAGCCCGAGAGAAATATTATGACAGCAGTTCAGAGGTAATATAAACATGAACTAGTGTCTGAAAAACTCATTGAGGAGTAATTCGTTGAGTGTGGTCTATCCCAACATGAAGATAGACCAAAGGATTATTTCGCTGGGGCAATTGATGGGACGACATCTCAAAGGTAATATGAACATGGCTAGCGTCTAATGAGACTGGTGCATGTAGACCTAAGGATTGCTCCGCTGGAAAGAATTTTGAGGATCCATCATCCATTGCGTATCCGAGATTTTTTGTAAGGATGATGGCTCTTTAAAAAAATTTGTGACGAAGGAGAAAATATTGCACATAGGCATTTGCTGGAGATGCCAGATTGCTGAACATATCTATTCAGAGGTCATCTCAACATGATAGAATATGATTCTCGATCTTCGACGATCGAAAAAATATTGCTCATAGGCACTTGCTTGGGATGAAGAACCAAGAATTGATTTGTTCATCTGGGTTGTGGACTTATTACCCATGGCGTACTTTAAGTACAGATAATAAGTTGAAACGACTAGCACTATCAGGGGTTATGCGAACGTGATAGTAGGAAGTCAAAGAAAAGAACTTCACTCAGAGGTAATGTGGACATGGAAAAGTTTTGAAAATATCTTACTCAGAGGTAATGTGGACGTGGTAAGATATAGTGGGAATAAAGAAAATAGGGCAGAGGAAATATGGGAATGACCACTTTTATGGTGATAGATTTACTCTACTGGAGAAAGTGGAGAGATGTAGTTCAGAGGTAGTATGGACATGAACTGATCTATAACCACAAACTGGGAGGTTTGCTCAGAGGTCACTTGGACATGGCAAATTCAGCTGGGGAAACAAAAATGTTTGGACAACATTTCAGAGGTAATATGGACATGAACTCGTGTCCGAAAAATTCACTGGGGAGTGATTTTCTGAGTGGGGATAGTCCTGAAGGTTGCTCATCTGGGGAGACACCGTTTTCTCTTTATAAATGCAAAGTAATGACTTTGGCGTCAATTAACTCCTGGATTCTCCTTTTTAGTAAATAGCATGCCCTCGTGGGATGATGAATGTACTGATGAAAGAGAGAATAATCTGGGTCATCGACTTTGTCGGCCCTCTCAGGGTATCTGATATTGGGTAGCCGAAGTTTGTTTTCCTTCATTAATATATTGAAGATTTCAATGATGTCATCCTCATTGAAGGAGAAAGTCCCTTTTGGCTTTCGGGCTCCCGATACCTGAGTCGTACGGTCCTCAGGGAAGATGGTTACAGTTGCATCATTTTTGGACTCAGAGGGTCTTCTACACCCAGTTTTGGATGCTGCTCTGTTTTGTCGAGAGAGACCAACCCCAGACATGTCATTGTCTGGTTCTTCTTTGTCTACAGAAGTTGATTTAGAAGGAACTGCCTCTGGTATTATAGGATCAGACTCTGGAGGTTTGGAGTTTGCAAGAGGTGTGGTATACCCTAACCCAAAACGAGTTTGTTGACAGTAAGGATCACCATGCAACGGTATTCGTCAGCCTTTTCCATAGTTGAGGCCTCGTTTCAACTTCAGATCATAACCCATGTTTTGCATAATCCTCAAAGCCTGAGGGCTATATCTGTGGATTTGTATTTTTCCAGCATCAGACTCGCGAGATTCTTCTTGTATAATCGATCTATTTCGTATTCGACCGAAGATTATTTGATGTTGATCATTTCGAGTCGGTGGAACAATAAATATAGAATCTTTATGTGGCCCATATGTCATGACGACGTTAGATGTTGACGCATCTTCCCACATGATCTCTCCATGCTTGGAAGTTAGGGGCGCTAAATCTTGATTTTGACCCTTGTCTTTGTGTTTCTGGATCAAGAAATCATGCAAATCAGTTATATTAGCAGAAGAAGAATAAGGAGGCTTATTCTGCCTTTTTACATCAGTGGGCCTGTGGAGATTAGGAACCAGAACACTTTCTCTGCCATATGAGTAGAGCAGTTCAGCCATGTGAGCAGCACATGATCCATGAGGAGCGTATTTTTCCATGAAACAGGTCTTCTTTACGCGGATGGGCTTACCCTGGCGTAATCCGGAGCTTTGTACAAATTCGCGTAAAACAGGTGGAGTCCTCCGACAGCCTCCAGCGTTACGCGTAATCTTCTTCTCTTGGTGGCGTACAACTCTAGTGGTCAGAAAATTTGCCACTTATTTTCCCTTGATGTGATCCAAGGGTCCACATGTCTCTTTGTAGATGGGAGATGCATTTTTACGCGCAGGGCGCATTTGAATTTTCTGCGCGGGCACTTAGGCCTTGTCAGAAATTTCGTCTGCCACGTCACAGACGGAAGATGGGTTTTTACGCGCATGGCGCGTTCTAGACTTCTGGATTGGCACTAGGACATTGCCAGAAGCTTTGTCTGCCATGTCACAAATGGGAGACATAGTTTTACGCACATTACGTGTTGTAGACTTCTGGATTGGCACTAGGGAATTGCCAGAAGTTTTGTTTGTCACGGCACAGACGGGAGACATAGTTTTACGTGCATTGCGCATTGTAGACTTCTAGATTGGCACTAGGGCATTGCCAGAAGTTTTGTCTGCCACGTCACAGATGGGAGACGGGTTTTTACGCACTGAAGGTATAGGTCATGATGTCACAACCTTGTTGATCGGAGAGAAAGAGTCCGCAGGAAGGGTAGAGGATGTCCTGGGCATCCATACTTTATGCAGCTTCCAGTTATCCTGGACAGAGAGGGAATGAAAGCTACCCCCTGCTCGGAGCATGTCTTCATAAGCCGATTGGTTGAATTGGACGACCAAAGTCTTCTTCGTTGATCCGACGGATATAGCATCATGTTGAACAATAACTTTCTCGTCAGATGAGAAAGTAGTCCCCAGTAGAGTCGCCATCTTGTGTTTGATGATAAATAGAGAAATGAAACTAGGTTTATATGAAACCCTTTCTTTGTTTACAAACAAGAAAAAGAGAGTACAATTAAATCTATACGAGGATGTTAAGTACAATAAAAATAATTCTGGGGAAATATTGTTATAGGAGTCTGATCTGCGGTCGATCACTTTGTCCCTTGGACCACACGATGATGAAGAAGTATTGTAGAAGAAGAAAAAGCTTCAAAGATTGCAGGAGGGATTGAACTCTCGTTGCCAAAGTTGTCAATCAACACTCTCTGTATATGCTCTCTCTCTGATTTTGTCTCTTTCGTCTTTTTTTGCCCTCTACTCTCACTGACCTCTTTCTCCTGTGATCGGAAGTCTCTATTTAAAGAGATCGATCACCGTAACTGATCAGTCGGTGTAGAAGCCTATTAGTGGAGAGAGTTGCACATTTTACGCTGCGGTTATAATAACTGCTACCCACGTCTGAATGATCTCCTGAATCCGCATGCGACGCGTGTCCCATTATGAGGTAACGCGTATAATTATTTCTCGAAGACCACGGCATGCAAGCCACGTAGGTAACTGCCCCACGCGTAAAGAGGGTTGGCATAAAAGCCAAATAATTATCTCGTTGGCGTAAAAGCCAAATAGTTATATTGTTTGCGTAAAAGCCAAATAGCTGTCTTGTTGGCGTAAAAGCCAAATTCTGCGTAAAGCTTGATGCTACATAGGTAATAGGTAACCAGCGTAAACTAGCCAATTATCTTTCCTGACTGAGGTCTTGAGCATTTTCTAGGCCAAATAGACTTATTACGTACCTTACAAATATAGCCTTAGTTGGCGTATTTCGAGGAGATAGCATACGGCGTGCTCCAATAGTTGAAAATAGCCTGGTTGGTGTATTTCGAGGAGATAGCATACGGCGTGCTCCTATAGTTGAAAATAGCCTGGTTGGCGTAATATGCAGGAATAGTGACGTGAGCATATTAGCCCTAATTTTAGCTCTCCCAGTCATTAAAAGTAGAACCAAATCTTGTGCATTAAATGCAGAGATCTTCCCCCATCTCGTGCATTAACTGCAGAGACGTACCTCGAGTTCTGTACGAAGAATAGCTTTTGACGTGGCGTTTGGTTTTATCTCAACTTGAGTGTAAAGGCTCATTTCCGCCTGTGTAAAATAGGCAGCGTATTCCTTGAGTGCATAAAAATGACTTGTATCCAGGATATGCCACTAAACGACAATCTGGGGCTCTGTGCAGAATCATTATTACTGCCATCCTCTCGATCGTCATGCAGTACTCTTTGTCTGGAGTCAGGTTCACTATTATGTTTGACAGGTTCATTCGAGGAATACGAAGAGTTCCTCGTATAACTTCACGCTACTTTAAAAGCAGACATAGTTTACGCCGGAGGGAGGTGTAACAACCTTTTACGCCAAAACAGCCTTGAAGCGCTGCTTTACGCGGGCAGCTCTGAAGTCATATTTTACGCGTATAGTTCTGAAGCTTCTATTTTATGCGTGCTTCATGTATGTTGGGGGTTTTACGTGTATAATTCTCCAGCATATTTTTTATGCTTCTACACCCGGAGCAGACGGGACACTAGCCAATTTGCAAATACAATCATCACTAGTAGAGAGAATCAAGGCATCATTACCTACAGACGCTAGATTCAGAAGATTAAAGGAAAGGACATAGGCCGAAAAGCAGACAGGACTGTGCATCCATGATGATGGGATATTACGATGTGGTGATCGTCTTTATGTTCCAAATGGAGAAATTCGACAGGAGCTGATGACAGAAGCTCATAGTTCAATATATTCTATGCATCCTAGGGGCACTAAAATGTATCGTGACTTAAGACAGCATTTTTTGTGGCATGGAATAAAAAGAGAGATAGCTCACTTTGTAACTAAATGTTTAATATGTCAACAAGTAAAGGCGGAGCACCAGAGAATAGCAGGATTATTGCAACCACTTCCGATTCCAGAATGGTAGTGGGAACACATCACTATGGACTTTGTCATAGATTTTCCTAGGAGTGCAAGTGGTTAAGATGCAGTATGGGTAATAGTGGACCGACTCACCAAGTAAGCCCATTTCTTGCCTTTTAGAGTTGGCCAATCTACATAAGCTTTGGCTGACTTATATATGAGGCAGATAGTGAGGTTGCATGGCGTACCCGTCAGAATTGTATCAGACAGGGATTCGCACTTTATGTCGCATTTTTTGAGGAGCATGCAAGAAAGTCTTGAAACTCATTTAAAGTTCAGTACATCTTATCACCCACAGACAGATGGGCAATCAGAACGTACTATTCAAACATTGGAGGATATATTGAGGGCTTGTATATTAGACTTTGGAGGATCATGGAAGGATCACCTACACCTTGTGGAATTTTCTTACAACAATAGCTATCAGGCGAGCATCCAGATGGCTCCATTTGAAGCATTATATGGAAGAAAGTGTAGGTCTCATGTATGTTGGAGCGATGTAGAAGAACGTCAGATTCTGGGACCACAGTTAGTGGTCAATACCGTAGAGACAGTTAAAAAGATACAAAGACACTTGCGGGCAGCGCAAGACAGGCAGAAATAATGGGCAGACCTTCATCGTTGTCCTTTGGAGTTTAAAGAGGGCGATCATGTCTTCTTGAGGATATTACCCACTAGAGGCACTATTCGATTTGGAGGACGAGGCAAGTTTTGTCCAAGGTATATTGGACCATTTGACGTGCTAGAGATAGTGGGAGAAGTAGCGTATCGACTTGCACTACCACCTTTACTTGAGAGAGTACATGATATATTCCATATGTTACAACTCAAGAGATATGTGGCAGACAGTAGTCATATTCTCGATCATTCGGAGATCACCATTGGGCCAAGCTTGTCATATCAAGAGCAACCCGTGAGAATCCTCGATCGTCGAGAGAAAGTATTAAGGAACCAGTCTATTCTCTTAGTCCGCGTGGCATAGAAGCATGGCACGCCAGGACAATCTACTTGGGAGCGCAAGGACGACATGCGCCAACGTTTTTCGAACCTATTCATTGACCAAGGTATAAATTTATTTTGTTAAAATATATCTCTTACGAATCTTAACTTTCTACCATGGCTTAGTTTTAATTTCGAGAACAAAATTTTTATAAGTTGGATAGAATGTAAGAACCCTAATTCTGAAAACTGTATTTCTATATTATTATTATTATTTATGTAATTTATTGTTTATAGTAATTATGAGCTAAATAAGAGAATTTTCTATTGGATCTCAAACTGAAACCCAAATCCATTACCCGCTTGCCCCCAAACTCGCGTAAAGTAAGACAACATCAGCAGTAGCAAACCAACTTTTCAACTTCGCGCGTAAAGTAATTCTACCGTTTTATTTTCTTTCATCCGCACGTAAGGTTTAAACCCCAGGCATAAAACAACTCCGCGCGTAAAACTCACCACCCACCTAAATTCTAATCCGCGCGTAAAATAGAATCGCACTGCTTAAATTCCTATACCACGCATAAAATAAACCCATCACCTCATTCCACCACCTCTAAATCCTATTATTACTAAACAACCCTCAGCCAAAATCTAAAACAATAAAAAGAAAACAGCAGCAGCAGTAGTTTCTTAAACACTAAGTTTCTCCACCGCCTCTTATTATCTATATATATCCATGCAATACACCCCAAAACCCTAAACCTCACTACCTGAACATAACACTGTATTGGACATTGCACTCTTCAGGACTTTTGCTTGGCAAGTATACATTGCCATTGTACTGTTATTTATATTTTAGTTGATACATGCATATTAAATTCTGCTTATATAAGATGTTCATTTATGTAGATTTTTTGGACCTATTTTATGAGACCACCCCAAGATTATGGAGCATCATTAGACTCATTAGCTGTGACACAGTTGTTACACGAGTTGGGAGTCTCATATAGATCACGAACTGCGTAACAGGTCTGGCCTCCTGTACGTATTAGCCGTACGTTAGGGATGAATGCTAATAGAAACTTTGTATGCTAGTAGACCTGACAGTTATTTAGAGGTTTTATTGTGTCATGGATGTGGCATGCTTAGATCATGGGGTGGGAAGAACAACAAGTGAGGCATTTGGGCTCCTTTACACTTTCCCTAGTTCGCACGGATTCTCCGCTGGAGAAACGGGTGGTTATGATCCTATATATATTGCAGGCGGCCCTTGCCGTTCAAAAGACGGTACGCTTGTAGACCCAGATTCTCCTAGAGAATCATGCCAATCCTATTATGGCCAGATAGCCCACGCGTTGAAAAAGTTGTTCTCAAATTGCATTCACTTAGACGGTTAGGCAACCCATTGGATGTTTATATTTCAGTACTTATTGGCATGTTATTATGTATCTTGTTACATCTTTCTGAGGACCTGGTCCCTTTCTAGATATGGACGAGCAGGAGTACCCACAGGAGTACGGACCTGGACCTGACTCTATATACCAGACTGAGCAGGTCTTACCCTCAGAGTAGCTATGACTTGTTTCCACTATTTTGAGATATTGTTACTACTTCAGTATAGTTATTGTGTAGTAGATTTATTTACACCCGACTATCAGACTTGATACTTATCTTGGATATTCAGTTGTCATTCAGCTCTTTGTTCCTATTTATTATTTGTGCTGTAGATGGGATGTAGATTGTGTGTGACTTGTTGTGACAGTATATTACCACTGGTGGATTGCATATTCATTTACAACCTACGTGTGTGTATATGATTTTCATATATTGGAGTTCGTATACATACGGCTGGGCGGGTTACGTATTCCTAGTCCTACATATTTTGGGACTGGGGCATGACAGATTGGGTGCATCATTATCTAGTCAGCCGATGCCCTAATCATTATCTTTTATCTATCATTTCAGTACTTTATTTTGTCATAGTAGTGGGTTTGTCCCCACCAAACATTATTGGTTGTACTATGATATTTGAGACTGGCATTTATCTTCTAGCAGTTTATTTAGTACTTCTTGCTATTTTTATTGTGGATGAGATTAGTTTACCTGTTGTTGACTGACATTGAGACATGTTAGTTATTTAGGACAGCGTAGCACTCTTCGTTGGATCCATTAAATTGGGATATCCTCGAAAGACGTGACGGTTGGCTATTGCCACGTGGCCTAATTCCATATATTTTAGGATTGGGATGTGACAGCACAGTTATAAAATATTTAGAGCATAAAATATATGAACAATAATAACTGAATTTAAACAGTACAATAAGGCAACATATACATGCCTGGAAGCCAGGCGAAGATTCAAACATGAACTCGGTAAGGAACAACACAAGAAGGAAACTAGAGCAGATATCTCTGGACGCTGTCACAAATACCACAAACAGTCCCAGAATGAGTGAGATACTCAAAAAAGTATACCATACGTCCAATTTGGACACAGGGGGCAAAAAGGCAGTTTTTTGTCAATACGAGATCCATAGGTTGGCCCACCTTGCACCAAAAAATATGCTTGGAACAAAGGTCTCTAAATGTAGCATATTATAGATCAAATAAATTCTAAACGACGATATAAACTCAATGGTATATCCATATTTGGATTCTGAAGAGCCGATCACAAAAATGCCCGTTGGAACGGATCATGGGGCCCACAAAACAGTGATTCGGTCACTATCTCAGAATCAGGCAAAATATGGGTCACAGGACAAGTCGAACGCCATGAGTCTAATAGCACAATTTTTGTCGCGATTAGACGAGCATGCACAAAGTAATTGGATAAATACAAAAAGTTACGATATAGAGATTTTTGACGGATACGGGTTCGTTTCGTTGCGCACACGCGATCGAATTAAATTTTGTAAATTCCCACACGTCAGGAAACACCGTATGCATCTTTTATTGCAATCGGTACTCTACGAGGTTGTCTGGTTTGACGGGACCAAAACTGTATCGAAGATTTTTATAGTTTTAAAAATTATTTTCCTCATGAATTGGAACTCTAATTACTAACAATAGAAAGCAGATAAATTATTCTTATAGAAGACAAAAACTAGTGTAGTGCTCTAGATATTTAAACAATGGTAAAGTGCAACAATTGAATCAAAATTACTGTAGTGAATTATAACTACAAGAATTATTCCAAAATAATTCTAAATAAATTTCTAAACCTAGATTTTGGTTAGGGGGTTTATAGTTTGCTACCACGAATACTGTATATCATCCACACCAGTGGAGTGCAATATCTGACTTATTTATAAGCTGAGCCAGAGTCTTTTCTATAGAAAGCCTGGAACTACTACTGATCATTAAATTAGCCCAGGGCCTTTATAAGAGACTGGTGCCTCATATATTCGTGCTTGTATATCATTGGTTCAGTCAGCCCTGCTCGATTATGGCACGATCTGAGAATACTTATATATTGCATTAATGTGATAACTTAGAGATCACATATCAAGCCGTAACACATGTTTAGCCGTTAAATCTATTTTAGTTAGATAAGTGGACCGTTGTAGCATAAAAGTTTAACTCATGTCCTTGTTTGGTTCTTGAGTTGCGTTATTGTGTTACAACGGGACACAGATCGAAGCTACTTATTATCACTATATTATTTTACTTAATATTATATCCTTGCTTGTGTATTGTTCCTTCTATTGAGTGGAATTAGGCACATAGACTGGCATGGTATGATAGTTTAACTCATATCCTTGTTTAGTTGTTGGGTTGCGCTATTATGTTACGATAGCCTGTGGACTGAAACTACGATGCAGAGTTATTTCAGCTTGACCATAATCAAGGGACGTATTCTATCTTGATATGACGTGGCACTTCCTGTCCTTGTTTGGTGAAGGGGTGTCGTGTCATGTCATGGATGGAACATATGCCATTGATTGTTGGTTGAAGCATCTCATACAATAGAACTGGTTTGGTTTTTTATTTCGTGTTTCTTTGTGGTACTTACTATTTGGGGTCTAATTCTACTGGTTTTGCATAGCCAGGTTTAGAGCCAGCACTTGAGGATCAAGCGTATCTCTACTTCACTGGTGGCACACACCAAAAGGATGGCTGCTGAGGGTAATGAGTGGGTTCCTTTATTCACTGCTCGTATTTCATAAACTATAATCTTTTAGACGTTTAGCCAACCGACACTTGTTAGCCACATAATCTGGATACTAATTCCCTACATGACTATAATATATTCAGACTGCAGCTGACTCATTGTCATGTATACTTTTGATTGTGTATCTGGCATATCACTTGTATTTGCTAGATCTCTAAAATATTTTGATGGAGCGTTGGGGACACTTTACTGCTTATTCTAAAATATTCTATATTATTGCTACTTGTTTGAATGATTGAGATATAGAAGTTCTTGACCCTAGAAGACTTGATTATAGTATGTACCCCTTGTCTCTAGACAACCTTAACACATTGTGGGTTGTTTCGGTATTTCGTAAGGTGTGGTTGGCTGAGTCATTCTTCCGCTCTCCAGTATTCTGGATCTGGAGCGTGACAGTATAGTTGGGTTAGACTCGTTGTAATAGGTTCTCTGTGCCAAGGTTATCCTACAAGGATTTAAGGCAACTTCCCAATCCAGTCCACCTACCGGCATGACCTGTTCATGCCTTTTGAAGCGTGTTTGAAGTTCTAGGAGCTCGTGCACACATTTTATGCAACTCCGTGGCAAGGCGATAGCTTCGCCCCAAGGTGTCTATAGCTTTAAAGTTTTAGTAAAGTGATGTAATGTATCAGACGACTATCTCATTTGTGCCCCTTTTGTAAGCCTATACGGCATCTTTTTGTACTTGTTCAAGAGTTTGTAAATGATGTTCAATATCAATAAAGAAAACTTTTTCTGGTTTTAATATTATGTTCAATTATCTGTGTACTCTGAATACGTGCTCGTTATATCAAATACCTTAGCCTTGTGCATTGCGCAACCTAGGCACGCACGACATCATGTCCGGGGGACGACTATCGATTCTACGAAATCGGGACGTGACATGTAACACTTGTGCATCAACAAAGACCACCTTTAGCATCGCAATCACCTCAATTTCTTGTTCTATAATAAGAACAAGAAAAAGAAGCATGGACATGCCTATATGATGGATGCCAATGAGGATGAACTAATAGGAGACGTGGTGACATGTTTTATACTTAATCTTGCGTTAATATTTGATTTTAGAGTAACACTCTTTTATATATATGACATTGAGAATTCCTACGCAAATGATATCATAGAAGTGATTATGACATATAGGGAAGTTTAGAAGCAAAAGTTTCAGGTTTAATTGTCGATATTTCATATGAAAAATTATGATATTGTACATGAAATTAATTGATTGTTTCTAGCTTTAACACTATAGACGGTGGCCAATAGAAAGTTTTTATAAGTTGTCATGCATAGAGTTATATGGATCTATCAGGAATTAGGAGAAATTTGATCTGAAAAAATGTGAAAGATTTATTGTTTCAGTAGAAGAAAGTCCTTAAAATCAAGAAATTGATTAATTTTCAAGAAATTATGGATAAAATTAAGGATGTAATTCCTGAAAAATTATCAGGATTACCTTAACATCGATTTGATACCTAGAATTGTATATATTGATGAAAAAGAGAAGAAGATATTTGGAAACAATATCCATACCTATTAAGGATCAAGGTTAGTCATACTCTATACCAAATTCCAAGGGCGGAATTGAAATAAGGAGGGTAGAGTGTGATACCATATATATATATATATATATATATATATATATATATATATATATATATATATATATATATATATATATCGTAGGGTCCCAAATAAATTGGCTTATTCGAAAAAAGTCTTGTTCTTTGGAAGATCTATCTCGTGTCTGGTACTGCATGGTTCCACTCTGCAAGAACTCCGAATCATTCTCTTTAAGTTCATCCTCTTTATGATAATGATAAATGATCCCCTTGCCCCGAAAGGGCCCGACCCAATTAGGATATCCCAATTCAGTGGGCCTTTCGATACAATCAAATAGATTGATATATATATATATATATATATATATATATATATATATATATATATATTCTAGTTAAAATGTACCGTTTATATTTTTAAATTAGTGATTATAAATTTTTTATTTTCATTTCAGCTCTTAGGAAGGCATTAAATTTATATTGTCAAGATTTTTTTTATTTAGATCCTTCATATATTTATGCAATTGCATAAAAAAAAAATTACCAAACAGGCTAGGTGTCAATTGAGGGTGAGGAGGATAGGATTAGTGGCATTCTCTACTCATACGTGTAGGATGGAAGGGGGTTATTGGAGTTCCAATATGCATAGCCTATGATGATGTCTGAAGAGGTGATTGGAACCCTCCTATATTTTCTTCACTCCCTTCCTTTTCCCTCTCAACCGAAAACCCCCCTACACTGTCTCCCTCACTTCCTCTCTTCTTCTTCCTTCTCCCTTTTCCTCATTGCTACTGCTGCTGCTGTTGGGAATCGGACAAGTCCTGTAAGCGTTCCGACACCGTGTCTGAGAGTGCTCACAGCGAAAACTTTAGGCCAACTCACCCGAGATAACCAACTCCTGTATAACGAACACCAAGCACAGATAAAGACAAGTATATGACGGTGACTACGAGTATCCTTTCATCCTACATCCTTAGTCCTATATCCTATAGCAGATTTGTAGTAATACTAAGTCTGAGTACTACTACTGAGAAGACCTGCATGGGCCACTACAAAAATGTGTCACGACCCGCACCCGGTGTAAGGACATGAGTACGTGGGTACGTTCAGCCTACGCCGCTGCATCGACGATAGAACGCTGTCTAATGATCAATTTTTAAATAAAAATTATAAAATATGTACATATTATTGTTAATATTCGAATGCAAAAATGTATTAAAAAATCCCTGTGGCATTATTCAAACATCCATACGTGTACACGTTTTTCCTATATTTTTTCTCTTTTGGATTTTTTTTTTTTTGTAATATGTGATAGAAAGTGAAAGAAACTAATCTTGTTCACGGTGACATCTTTTGTCATTGTACATTTTTGTTGTCTCCATTATAAATCCACAAATTTTTGTCCACTACAAACTATTGTTGATAGCGTGTGAAGTTTAGAAATGATATTGACTGAAATTTTCCTTTTGGCATGTAAGATGAAGAAGCTCATATACTGCTAATGCTCAGGTTGATTGGTATCCATCCATACACGTGCAATGGCTAATACCCATGCATAATAATTATTCCTCTTTCTTCCTTAGCCTTGAGGGAGCTCAGTAGTGGTGAAAATCCAAATCATAAAGCACCCAAACTTTGTAGCAAAATGATGTTCATATTTTCTTTTATTATAGGATGGTATTACTAATGTGCTATAACCTCCCTAGGTCAACGACGGAATCCTGACACAAGAAAGTATGGCAAATATGATTCAGCCGCCAGAAGTTAATCGAACGCCAAATATCATTACTTATGAACAATACCATCAGCGCCAAATACCATTACTTATGAACAATACTATCAATTGTGGGTAGGAATAAACAAATGCATTACATTGTTGTTGTTGTTGTTCATGATGTAGATGTTAGAAGAATACTTATAATATAAATATATTATTTTTTAGAGATTTATAAGATAACAAAGAAACAAAAAGAAATTGTTACCGGCCTCCGGAGAAGTCGTGCACGAAGCACTGCCCTAAGAGTTGATCCGATGTCTATGTGCAGACGTATCTCGGAAGCTCCTAGTGGTAAAACTTCCTGACTACCCGGTTCTCTTCGTTGCACACAACTCGGAGAGAGAGACCGAACTTAGCTCTGTCCAGAGCAAGGATTTAGAGAACAGAATGGTTTGAGAGAGAGAGAGAGAGAGAGAGGTTTCACGTAGGAGAGTTTTCTGTTTAAAAAAAAAAGAAGAAGGAAGAGACCACAGTATATAGGCAGTCCCAAGACACAGCCACGGGACAGGACAGTAAAGTCTCATAAACAGGTCATTAAGGAACAATTTCAAGAAAGGAAAGAAACGTGGAGGAAAGCTGTCAAATGAGCTGTTACAGAAGCTGTCACTAGGTTCAATGAACCTGGACATATAGTCTCAACGTTCAAAATTTGAATAAGCCAAATAGGTTCAAAAAATAAAGAGCAGCAAAAAGATTTTTGGATCCCAGTCCGAATCCGAAGAGCAAATTGGATCGGCATTCGGCGCCCGCAGGTGTGGGCACGTACCCGCACCCATTACGCGGGCCGAACCGAACCGAGCCGAGCCGAGCCGCGCTGGACGGCGGCGACGGCGCACGCGTGTGACCCAAGGGGTTCCCCACACAACATCTTTAAGAAAGCAATGAAGAGGAACTAATGTAAACACACAATGAGGGGTTGGCCCATCCGATGTGGGACTAAAGGAAAGAAGGAAGTTGGGCTTTTGCTCAAACAAAGCTAACAATCCCTTCCCCCCCCCCAAAAAAATGTCAAGTTCCGAAATAGAAGTGACAAAGAAATTAAGAAAGGTAGAGTTTCTGGGCAGGTATATACTATGCATAGATGAGATGGACTACAGCCTTGAATCTCACTTAGTGACTATTGTCTTTGTCTGAAGAAGTGCTTGATGGACTATGCCTTGAATCAGACTTCTTTCACCAGATTCAGAAAATATCACACATAGTACGCTAGAGGTTCTGGGTCTAACGGGTGGCGCTTTTGGTTGGCCATGCACACTAATTTCAAATTCCTGAGAGTTGTCTGGGATCGCCCTGTCCCATAGTCGTGGCCTTTACGACCTCTTATATAGGTAAGTCCTTAAGGGTTGGTGATAGGTTTCAACCCCGCATATAAGCTTGGACCTATTAAGAGTTTTAAAACTCATCCTAACCATATCACTCAAGAACACTGTCACCATAGGGATGTGGAATCATTGTACGCATGTACAGCCACTTGGGCAATATAGAATAAGATTTTAATCTCGGGTCAGTGTTCCATAAAAGTTACCTAAGTCCAGCTTGTTCCTACCCATTGAACCGGCTTCTTGGGATCTTCAATCAGACTCGATTGGGTTGTCACTGCTGGTGACTTTACTTATGGGCTTAACCCCATCCCCCTCGATGATTCTAGGATCAAAGTCCTAGACAGATCCTTCGTCAAGTGGTCTGCAAGATTCTTTTCTAACTTTATATAGTCAAGAACCACATATTTGCCCAATAGGCTCTTTATAGACTTGAAGCGCAGCTGCATGTGCCTGTTCATCTTAGCATTCACAGAATCATGCTTTAGTAGTTCCATAACAGATTTATTATCACAGTTTATAGAAATTGCAGGAACAGGATTAATAGAAACATGTATATGCATAATAAGGTTTCTTAGCCATTCGGCTTCTGTGCATGTAGTGTCCAAGGCTATCATTTCAGAGTCCATTGTACTCCTAGCAATGATAGTTTGTTTACATGAACCCCAGAAGATTGCAGCTCCTCCTAGAGTGAAAACATATCCAGTAGTAGATTTTACATCATGTGAGTCAGTTACCCAGTTTGTATCTGAATAACCTTCTATGATATCATGGTGTCTAGTATAGTGCAACATATAATCTAGAGTACCCCTAAGATATCTAAATACTCTTTCTAATGCATTCCAGTGTAACTGATTTGGATTACTAGTATATCTACTTAGTCTCCCAATAGCAAATGCAATATCAGGTCTGGTCCTGTTTGATATATACATGAGAGAACCTATCATCTGAGAATATCTATTTTGTTCCATAGAAGAACCCTCATTCTTCTTTAGAACAACACTACTGTCATAAGGACTAAGGGCAGGTTTCTTATCAAAAAATTTAAATTTTCTTAGCATTTTCTCGATAGAGTGTGCTAAGGATAGAGTATAGTCCTCCTTTTATTTGGACAGTTGCATGCCTAGAATCAAGTTGGCTTCACCTAGATATTTCATATCAAATTGGCTGGATAAATACTCCTTGGTATTAGTAATCAATTCTAGTGATGATCCAAAAATAAGAATGTCATCTACATACAAACATAGGATGACACAACTTTCATCTAAAATTTTGGAGTATATACATTTGTCATACTCATTTGGCACGAAACCGTATTCTGAGATGATTATGTCAAATTTGTTGTGCCATTGTTTGGGAGCCTACTTTAGACCATAAAAAGATTTAACTAATCTATAAACTTTATATTCTTAGCCTTTAGTAATAAAACCTTCAGGTTGCTCCATTTAGATTTCTTTCTCTAGATCCCCATTTAGAAATGTTGTCTTTACATCCATTTGATGGATTAGCATATTATGAATGGATGCCAAGGCTAGAAGGGTTCTGATAGAGGTGATCCTAGCTACAGGTGAGTAGGTATCAAAATAATCTAATCCCTTTTCTGGGTAAAACCTTTGGCTACTAATCTAGTCTTGTATTTCTCTATGGTACCATCGGCTCTAAGTTTCTTTTTGAATATCCACTTACAACCTATGGATTTACTACCTAAAGGTAGGTCTGCTAGAAACCAAGTATTGTTATCCATGATGGAGTTATACTCACTGTTAATGGCTTCTTTCCAGAAAGGGGCATCAGGAGAAGATATTGCTTCTTCATAAATTGAAGGATCACCCTCTATCAGAAAGGTGAAGAAACCTTCTCCTAAGTTCTTTTCAATTCTTTCTCTTTTACTCCTTCTAGGTTCTATATTTTATTCGGGTTGTGAACTAGATATTTGAACATGAGAGCTGGTGGACGAAGTAAGAGAGAGATTGGAGGGAGAGAAAGAAATTCTATCTTTAAAAGGAGATATATTCTCAAAGTAAACTGCATCTCTTGCTTCTATAATAATGTTGTTAGAGATTTTATTTACTTCTGAGTGAGTAACAAAAAATCTATTGGCATTGCTATCTAGGACATATCCTATGAATACAGCATCTACAGTTGTAGAAGCATAAAAAATATGCTGGATAGCCATACGCAGCATGTTAATGCAGGACAGCGTAAACAGAGGACCTCATAGCCATCAAACGTGCAACAGAGTTTTTCCGCTGAGCACAGCGTAAAAATACAGGCTCAAGGACCATCCGCGTAATGCAGTATGTCCAGGCTACTTCAGCGTAAACAGGATGCTTCATCGCCTATATGGCGTAAAACTCATCCGCTTTCAATGAAGTATTAAAGTGTACGAGGAACGCTTCGTATTCTTCGAAATGAACCTGTCAGATCATGCAATAAACCTGACGTCTGGACTCCTGACAAAGAGTACTGCACGACAACCCAAGCGATGGGTATCATGATGGCGCGGCACTACAACCCAGGCTGTCATTTACTGCCATTTCCTTTGCGTAAACCACTTTTACACATACAAAGGGATACGCTGCCTTGTTTTACACAGGCCGATGTAAGCTGTTTACGCTCCGCAGAAGACAAACAGCCTGCCACATCAAAAGTTGTACTTCGTACAGGGCTCGAGGCACGTCTCTGCATTTAATGCACAGAGCGGTGATAGTTTCTCGAGGCATGTCTCTGCACTTAAAGCGCCGAATACTGACAGACGTCCAAGGTACGTCTCTGCACTTGATGCACAGAAGGGTGGCAGGCCTTCAAAACACGCCTCCTCATTTAATGAGCGGGATAAAGGCGGATCCCCGTATTTAATGCAGGAGATTTGATTAAATGTCACCGAACCGTCGTTTAGTGACATCCCCTTTGCATAAACTACTCTTACGCATATAAGGGAATTCGCCGCCTAGCTTTATACAGGCAGACGTGAGCTTCTTACGCTCCGTAGAAGGCAAACAGACCGCCACATCAGCAGTCACTCTTCGTACAGGATTCGATGCACGTATCTGCATTTAATGCACAGAATGATGGAAAATCTTAAAGACAAGCCTCTGCATTTAATGCGCATGATGGGGGCAGATCTCTGCATTTAATACAAGAGATTTGATTATATCTCTAAGAGCCGTAATACCGGCTAAAAATATCCACATCGTCTCGGCTTCTATGCCTGCTCGGCTTCTATGCCCACCCGGCCTCTATGACCACTCGGCTTCTACGCTTGCTCGGCTTCTATGCCCACTCGGCTTCTATGCGAACTTGGCTTCTACGCCACTCGGCTTCTATGCCCACTTGGCTTCTACGCCTACTCGGCTTTTATGCCTACTTGGCTTCTACGCCAATCGGCTTCTATGACCGCTCGGCTTCTACGCCTACTCGGATTCTATGCCTACTCGGCTTCTACGCCTACTCGGCTTCTATGCTATGGTGACAGTCATTGGCTTCTATGCCAACCTCTTCGACACAAGGGATAACTACATACGTGGCTTCTACGCCGTAATCTTCGCAGCAGATATACGCATTTTTTCCCTTAGTTGGACGCGCGTCACATGCTCACTCAAAAGGTCATCTATACGCAGGCATTGGTTATTTTAAACCGTCATGTAAAAGGGTGCTGTACTTTCCACTACTCGGTTTCTACGTCGACTGTGTGGTCACTGTCACTAAAAACTCTATAAATAGGGACCTCTATCGACAGAGGACAAGGTCGGAGAAATTGGGTCGAAGAAATTGGGTCAAAGAAATTAGGTCAAGAGAGAGAGGAGAGGAGAATCCAGAGCTCAGGCAAAGAGAAGGGATCGACGACTTTGGCATCGAGCATCCACCCTCTTTAGCAACCTTCGAAGCTGCTTTCTGTCTTCCACGGTACTTCTTCAACATCGTGTGGTCCAAGGGCTAAAGTGATCGACTGCAGATCAGACACCTATAGCAATATTTACCCAGATTAAATAAATTGTACTTAGTCATCCTCGTATAGGATTAAATTATACAATCTTGTTTGTAAACATAAAAGAAGGGTGGGTTTTCGTATAAGACCTCGTTTTCTACCTCATCAATCTTTTCCGTTTATTATCCTAAACAAGATGGCGACTCTGCTGGGGACATCTTTCTCTTCTGATGAGGAATCTATTGCTCAATACGATGCGGTATCCGTAGGATCCGTGAAGAAGACACTGGTCGTCCAGTTCGACCAGTCTGCCTACGAAGATATGCTTCGAACAGGGGGTAGCTCTCACTCCCTCTCCGTCCAAAACAACAGAAAGCTGCGCAAGGTCTGGATGCCCAAGACATCCTCTACCATTTCTGTGGACTCTCTGATCTCTCCGATCTCTCCGATCTCTCCGATCAATGAGGTTGTAGCATTGCTCCCTCCGCGCCTTGTGCGTAAAATTTAGTCGCCTGTCTCTGGTAGGACCGACAAAACTTCTGGCAAAGCCTCAGCGCAAACCCAGAAGTATAATCCATGCCTTGTGCGTAAAATTCAGTCGCCTGTCTCTGGCAGGACCGAAAAAACTTCTGGCAAAGCCTCAGCGCTAACCCAGAAGTATAATTCGTGCCTTGCGCGTAAAATTTAGTCGCTGTCTCTGGCAGGGCTGACAAAATGTCATGACCCACACCCGGTTTAGGGGCACGAGTGCGTGGGTACGTCCAGCCTACGCCGCAGCATCGGCGGTAAACGCTGTCTAGGTCATGTAACTATCTAATCAAACTCACATGAATACCCAACTCCATAAGGAGACGTAGATATAATAAAATAATGCTAGAAATACTCAATCACATAAACTAAAGCACGATGAGATATCAAGGCAAGCAAGAAATACAAGACAAGTCTAATGACAAAATAATCATACCTGCCATCATTAACTTCCAATCCCCAAGTGTGTCGGAAACCAGTCTACTAAGGTCACAGTCTGGAAAAATATTTTCCAGTCAGGAAGGAGCAAAGTACATCTCTAAATAGCAGTTCTATATAAATGACATAAACTATGTAGCAGTTCTAGATGGAAATATACCAGATGCATGTATAGGTACGAGAAATGTACAATGAGAGAAATACTGGAAATACTGTAAGTAAATGCAGGAAAAGAACAATATGTCAATGAGCAAGAGTCCTATGACTAATTGTGTGAGTACTAGCTTTAACATGTGATCGGCTTGGGAACTTGATCAGGCTGGTTACATGTGATTAGCTATGATTCACGAAGGTCAGGCTAACCGTTGGTTAGCTATGATGCACGAAGAGGTCAGGCTAATCACAAGTAACAGCTATGAAGCACGAAGAGGTCAGGCCGCACCCGACGTGAGATGTGGGGTGAGCTATGATGCATGATAAGTTGGGTATGATCACATATCTATACTAAAATACTCCCCACCCCCGACTGGTATAGTAGATCCAACCATGGTACGCTATGGCACGGGATTCCCTAGGGAGGTAGCAAATCTCCCCGGGTCTCAGTATCTGTACATGCACAAGATAACAAGGAGACAAGTCTTGTACAAGCTACACCATGAATAAGGAATAACATCTCATGACGAGATCCGTGTATACCAATCCGTGTAACCAACGTGTCAAGAACATGGATATTTACACTAGATACAGTGAACATAGGAGATATCATAAATTAAAAACTAATCAGAGAATGTACTCGCCTTGGGTCCTTAGCTGTCAATACCAATGTCCTGTCCCAGAGTATCGTTTGGAGAATCCGACAGTCCTATAAACATATAATAATATCACTTGTATCAGATGCTACACTAACACACAATAGAAATACACTGGCCTCAGGGCTATGCCAGGCATGGCTCTAGTCAACTAGGGTCATCTAGTAGGGATACGTATATAATACACATTTACACTCAGGGTATATACCAATAAAAACGTATATAATATATATATATAAGTGTCTCTTAGTAATTGTACAAAATACGTATTTGTACTAAAATATATTTTAATATACATATATAGGAAAATAGAGAAATACGCAAGATATATACATATATATATATGTATATATATAAAATTTATATACACTAAATAGAAATACACTATATACATTAACATATATATACTAAGAAATATTTATGCTAAAATACATTTTAGTACTTGTATACACATACACAAATACGCAAATACACAAATACATTAGTTACCTACATACATACTTATACAATTAATTATTAATAAAATAAATAAATTACATATCTTTAATTAACATTACTAATGTATTTATATACTATGCATATTTTAACATTTATTTAAATAAGTACTTAAACATCTACATATCATTATATATATATATATACTCATGTGTATATGCATATTCTCGAACAATAATTACAAATAAAAGTTTATTTATAAAAATTAGAATTTATGTAAACCAATGTATTTATATATCATTAGTAATTTCAGTTACCAGTCCAATTAACCAATTTGATCTTATTTTTATTATTGAAACTATATTTTAATTAATAATATAAACCCCCAAAAATTGTTATATTTTTTACATAATCACAAACCCTTATAATTTACATAAAAATAAACTAATTATATATAAGCTAAACTAGTTAGATTAACTAAATTATTATAAATTAACTAACTAGTTAATTATTAACTACTGATTAAACATTAACTAACTAATTATATTAAACTAATTATTATATAACTAATTAATTAATATAACTAATTACATTACTTAACCGTTAATTCACAGAGCAAAAGAGGGAAAGGGAAGAAGAGGCTCACGAGGGTTTCGTCGTCGACGCGAGGGAAATCCGCCGGGGTCGGCGCGGGGGCTCCGTCGAGGTCACGCGGCTTCGACAGATGCTGAGGCGGTGGCGGGTCTGAAGCAACGGCGGCTCCGACAGATGCTGAGGCGGTGGCGGGTCTGAAGCGACGGCGGCTTCGACAGATCTGAGGCGGCGGCGTCGCTCGGCTCGAGGCGGCGCTCGGTTCGAGGAGGCGGCGCTCGGCGCTCTAGGAGGCGGTCGGAGGGTGTTCGGCTCGAGGAGATCCGAGGCGGCGGTCGACTCGGCGAGGGCGAGTAGTGCTCGGTTCCAGGCGGCGGCGGCTGTCGAACTTGGCTCGGCGGAGGCGGAGGTCCCAGTCGTCGGCGGCGACGGGATCTAGGTTAGGTTAGGTTTCTGTGAACCGAGTCGGGGTCGTGTCCGGGGCTGGACACGGCGGTTTGGTTGTTGTGTGGTGGCTGTGTCCGAGGCCGGACACACGGATTCGATGTACTGTGGTGTGGGGCGGACGTGTCCGGGTGTTGGACACAGGGATAATGTTGTGCAGTGGTGGATGTGGATGTGTCCTGGTGTGTCGGACACGAAAATTTGTAATATTGTAAATCTGGACACATGAAATGAATGGATACGGTAGGACACCCGGGGTCGGACCCGAGGCCAACACGGCTGACACGGTAATGCTGGACACACGGACACGAGCACACAAATCAATGGTGATGGCTTGTTGGCTTATGGGAATTTGTGAGGGCTAACTAGGGTTTCTTGGGATTGGTGATGAGGGACTTAAATAGGGAGAGAGGGTATGGGATAAAGGGTGCGGGTTGGCCCAATAAGGAATGGCCCAGATAATAAATAAACGGGCTTTTCATGTGGGAAAAATGAGGGTGTGAATGGGAGACGGTAAACGGGTAAATTAAATAGAAAAAGATAATTTAAGAAAAAATGTTTTAAGAGGCTTCCAAGGCTAACTGATTCCAAATTAGCTACTAATTAACCTCATATTTCAAAATCCTAGAAGTATGAAAATTATTTATTTACTATCCCAATAAATATAAAAATTTATTTTATTTTATCACTAGTCCTTCAAATAAATATTTATTTAAAACAATAATTTTATGATTCAAGCTAATAAATATTCGAAGCTAGAGTATTATATATATATATATCATTATTTATTTATTTATTTTATAATAAATTGACATTTAGGAAAAAATGATTTTTATAAAAGATTTTAAATCACCTTCTAAAATCAAACATTGTTCGAAAATCTAATACTAAAAAAATTCAAGGAGAAAAATATCTTATAAACTTGATATTTAAAACAATAATTTAAAAATCTAAATATTTCAGGAATTTGGAAATCGGAGGTTACACAAAACTTCTGGCAAAACCTCAGCGCTAACCCAGAAGTATAATCCGCGCTCTATGCGTAAAATTCAGTCTCCCATTCCTGGCGGAATAGACGAAATTTCTGATGATGGCTCAGCGCCAAATCAGGAATCACAAACGCGCTATGCGCCTAAAAATGCATCTGTCTTCCATAGAAAAGCAGATGATCCCTGTAAACTATGCAAGGGAAAGCAAGCGGCGGACTACTCAACTTCCCGGCCTTTACGCCAGCGAAGGAACAAGCCATCATCTTCTTCTTCTGTAGCTCCTCCTGACCTGTGCAATTATCTGATCCAGAGGCGCAAGGAGAGGGAATCTTCCAGCATGTCTATTACGTCTCCTAGCGAGCACTGTTGTAATAGTCATAGGATTGTAATTAATTGTTGCTGTTCTGAAGCAAAATGATCCATTTTCGACCGGTTGAGCTACTCTCCATCTTTCCAGGAAGAAGAGCCTACGCATGCATCTGTGAACATGGCTTCACACATACCTAGAGGAGGGTCAGGCTCAAGACGTCATCCCTCTAGAACTCCGAGCCGAAGGAGATTCAACATGCTCCTTAGGAACACCGAAGCTGGGGTGTTCCAAAATACTCGTTCGAGATCGCGACAACCAGCTTCGTACTCTTCTGATTCCGATGCTGAGGGTCGCTAGTCTCTCGAATCAGATGCCGAAAGTATAGAGTCAACTTCTACAGAGACCTATACTAATCTTTCAATGACACCCAGGGAGATGGAAGTTTATGTCATTAAAGATGAACACGAGGAAGCTTCCCCATCCGGGAACACTGAGCAGCGCATTACTACACTGGAGACATCTCTGAAAGAAATGTAATCCATGATAGAAAACATGCACCAGATGATGCTAACTCAACCCACAGCAGCTATGGCTCAAGCGTCGGTCCATCCAACTCAGATACGTGTGGGGTTGGACTTACCACCAGCCAACACGATCCAAGAGCCTGCTCTAGATCAAGAGTCAGCAGTTCCTCCGCTTCCTCACTCAAAGAATATATTACCTCTCGTCGGAGTCACAATGCAATCGATTCCTCATCACCCTGTGGTCCTGCTACCGGCTGAAGATCCGATGCAGGCAGTACGGTTGTTGAACTCCCAATTTGATGCCCTGAAGCACAAAGATCAGCTCAAGAAATTGGGAATCAACCAACCTTACCCAGCTATCTGGGAAGAAGTCCCTTTCCCTCCTAGATACAAACCACAAACTATGGCTTTGTTCGAGGGAAAAACATCACCAAGTCAATACATGAACTACTTCAGCATGATGACAGTGTTGTTACAAGGGAACGACACCCTCCTCACTCGGGTGTTCAAGGGCTGTCTCTCGGAAGTAGCTTACCAGTGGTACCGCAGCCTGGCGGACAACTGCATTACTTCCTTTGAAGACTTTAAGGCTTTGTTCTTCACAAGATTCTACGAGGGAGGGATGGACATGTCTATATCCTCTCTCATCGAAGTCAGGCAGAAGGAAAAGGAGAAGGTTCGTACTTTCATCGAACGTTTTTGGCAAGCCACTCTGCAAATGCCTCAAGGAGTCCCAGACTCGGCATTGGTGGACATCTGTAGAAAGAACCTTCTCCCCGTAATATCGGTGTTCACATGACCATATCAGTTCCGTGATTGGCCCTCGTTCATCATCTCAGCGGTAGCCGTAGAGGATAATAGTCAGAAGGCGCGCGATAATGGCATCATGATCTCGGCCTCTGATAAAGGCAAGAGGTCCTCCTCCAACATAGACCATCCTCGTGGTACCAAGGGTAAAGAAGCTCTGGCGATCAACACATCCAGGTAAAAGACGGTGGCTACGACACAGACGAAACCTGGGACTTCCAGGCCCATCGAAGTGTACTCTTTCGACGACGACGATATTCCAAGCATATTCGAATGTCTCGTCAAAAGCGGCAAGATTACCCTTCCTGAGGTGAGACGGCCCAATGAGGCCGGCAGTACCAACAATTCCAAGTACTGCATCTTCTATAGGTACAAACACCACCCCACAAAGGCATGCTATATACTGAAAAGAAAGATCCAAGAGCTGATCGATGCTAAGGCCATCACTCTGCACAACAACGAGAAGACGGTCACAGCCAACATGATCTCCCTGTAATTTGGTAATCTGCCTCCCCAAGAAATCCCGGACGGTGTTAAGCCTATTTCACGGACGACGATGAACATCGTTAATCTCCCTCCTGCTAGAGGTCAAAATCATGACCTGCTACCACTAACTACCCAGCGAGGCGAGACTATGTGGGTTCATCCAGATCTAGTGCCAGAGATCAAGAAAAAGACTCAAGCTGCTAAGGCTAAGTCCAAAAAGAACTCAAAGCACAAACAGTGTCACATGATTACGGTACACTTGGTATCAGAAGACGAGGTCTTGGCTACTGGAACCCGCTCAGGGAAATCCTACCTCCAGGACTATGGAGCCAGCCAGGAAGATGCATCGGCAGACGCTTCAGCTGCCAAGCCTCAGAACCGGAATCCGTCATACCAGAGGCCGATCTTCAAGACCAACTTCGGCGAACAAAGGAAAGCAAAAAGAAGTGTGCTTCGATAAACCTGTGAAAAACATTCAAAACAAAGGTTTAGAGAAGCCATACAACTTCGACATCCTGGCCCAACTGGCTAATACACCAGCCAGGTTGTCCATCTTCGAGCTACTCAGGCTCTCTCAAGACACTCGTCTAGCCCTGAGCGAAGCACTAATACAGGCGGAGGCATATTTGACCCAGCTCAAGTCCCCCAACGAAGAACCCGTGGCGTGTCCTCAATGCCACAGTGTGATGGAGGTGGTCCCAAACATCACTTTCACTCAAGATGACATGCTGTTAAAATATAACAGGCATGACAGACCCCTCTATTACACCGGGTACATCGGTTCCATGGAGGTCGACCGGATTCACATAGATCCGGGATCATCAATCAGCATCATTCCTCATAGTCTGCTAAGACCGTTGAGGATTTTTACCAGCGAATTGGCGTACACCACTACTACAATCGTGGGTTTCAACGCCGGAAGAAGTAAGCCGTTGGGGAAGATTCGCCTGAGGATCCAAATTGGCAACCTCAAATTGGTGGCTACATGTTATGTCATCGATTCAGAGGTGTCCTATAATATTCTGCTGGGTAGACCTTGGATCCACGACCACAACATCGTTCCTTCAACTCTACACCAATGCTTCAAATATGTAGACCCCCGAGGAACAGTACAAATGGAGATTGCTGACCTGAACCCGTTCAAAGGAGTAGAATCCTACTACTCTGATGCCGTATTGTACTCTCAAGACTGCACGGAAGAGGTATCAGCCGAAGAAGAGAAGGAATCCCACCGGGAGCCAGAAGAACCCTCTGCCAAGCAAACTCTGTCAATCCAGGTGAAAGGACGGACTACTCGTCCAAAAGCCATAAAACCTATGGCTATCCACCTGAACGAGACCAGGTCGGGAAAAGGGGGTGGTCCTCTAGTGATCACTTTGAACCAGAAGCCTCCACCCTTGGTCATCAATCTCCGGCGCGACAGGCAGCCGAGTGATGTAAACGCAACCGAGAACAGAGTTTCAGATGATAATAAACATCCTCTTTTCCAGTATATTGATGCCCAAATTCTAAATCAGGAATCATCCCCCTACGACGATATAGAACCTATAGCGCAAAATTTTTTGGAAGCTATAGATTCCTATCATCCGTATATATGGGAAGTGGCGTCATCATCCAATGTCACCACGATATATGGACCGCATGAGGATTATATCTTCATTGTCCCGCCTACTTGCAGCAGTCAGCATCCAATAGTCTTCGGCCGCATGCGCAATGAATCGACTGTGCGAGAGGATTCTTCCGACGACGATGCCGGTAAAATACAGGTTCACAGATACAGCCCGCAAGCTCTGAAGATCATATAAAATATGGGTTATAACTTGAAGCTGGAACTGGGTCTCAACTACGGGAAAGGCAGACGAATGCCGCTGCACGGCGATCCCTACTATCAGCAAACTCATTTTGGGTTAGGGTATACCACCTCCCTCGTAACTCCCGAGTCAAACGAGGATATCTTTTCCTCCTCTCAAAACGGCTCAGCGCCCTCCGACTCGTCTCATACTCTTGAGCAAACATTATCAGTAAATATGGTAGTGACGGATTCCTTCAAATCAGACAAACAAGAATCCAAACCATTTGAGAATGACGCTTGGGCTCAGCAAATGGATACACAATGGGAGTTCCGCTTCGAGCAGAGAGAACCGCCTACTGAAGACAAAGTTATCCAGATTGACGTTGGGGATAAACTTTTGCCAAAGCCGATATTTATCAGTAACAATCTTTTCGAAGCAGAAAGGGAAGAAGTTATACAGCTGATAAAAGAATATATCGACGTCTTTAGGTGGAATTATGAGGACATGCCAGGCCTTGATCCTAAGGTAGCTACTCATAAGCTCAATATATTGCCCGATTCGAAGCCTGTGAAGCAGCACCAACACCGGTTCCGCCCGGATATGATGGATGCCATTGAAGCTGAAATCAAGAAGTTGATAGCATGCGGCTTCATCCGTGAAGAACAACATCCCGACTGGGTCGCCAATGTAGTCCCGGTCATAAAGAAAAATAGGAAAGTACGTGTCTGTATCAATTTCCGAGATCTGAACGTAGCCTGCCCGAAGGATGAGTTTCCTCTTCCCATCACAGACGTCATGATTTATAATACATGCGGTTTTGAACATATGTCTTTTATGGACGGATTTTCAGGATACAATCAAATCAAGATGCATCCTGAAGACGAGAAGCACACTGCCTTTCGGACACAACTGGGGGTATATTGCTATACGGTCATGCCCTTCGGATTAAAGAATGCCGGGGCTACGTACCAACGGGCTATGAGTAACATATTCCATGAGCATTTACGGAAGACAGTGGAGTGTTACGTGGACGATGTAGCTGTCAAAAGCTGCCTCAAGGATGATCACATCCAAGACTTGAAGACAGTATTTGACTTGATGCGCCAACATCAACTCAAAATGAATCCTACAAAGTCCTTTCTGGGGGTATCTAGTGGCAAATTTCTGGGATTTGTCATAACCGCCAAAGGCATTCAAGTGGACCCTGATAAAGTCAAGGCCATCTTAGAAATGAGACCGCCCCGCAATCGGAGGGAACTCAGGGGATTTCAAGGTCGTCTGGCTTATATCCGGAGATTCATATCCAACCTTTCTGGGAGATGTCAGCCATTTTCTCGTCTCATGAAGAAAGGTGTATCCTTCGTATGGGACAAAGCCTGTCAGCAAGCGTTCGATGATATCAAGCGCTACCTCACTAGTCTGCCAGTTCTGGTGCCTCCTGTCATAGGAACACCATTCGTGTTGTATGTTCAAGCGATGGATCATTCTCTGGGAGATCTTCTCGCACAAAAGAATGAGATGGGTCACGAGCAGGCTATCTACTACCTCAGCAGGATGATGGTCGAAGCCGAACACCGGTACAATCCAGTGGAGAAAGAATGCTTGGTTCTGATTTTCGCTATTCAGAAAATGCAACACTATGTCACAGGCCAAACCATTCACATCATCTCCAGGATCAATCCTCTTCGGGTACTGATGAACAAGCCAAGTGTTCTTAATTCCTGACTCGCAACCTGGGCGATGTTATTGACACCGTATGACATGGTGTACGTCCCTCAGAAGTCCGTCAAGGGCCAAGCATTGGCTGACTTCCTAGCTGCTCAACCGATCCCGGAGGCCTCCAAGATGTACGAGGACATTCCCGACTAAGTTGAAGAATGTAATTCCGCAATGGAAAGTGATTCATGGCAACTGTTTTTCGATGGTGCCTCCAGAACTGGTCCCAGGGGAAACGTGGTTTCGGGAGTAGGAATTATCCTGGTTACTCCTGATAAGCTCATCATTTACCGAGCATATTCCCTTAGCGAGCCCTGTTCCAACAATGTGGCAGAATACAACGCTCTACTAATCGGCCTCCAAGTCGCTAAAGAATTGGGCATCGAATCTCTAGAAGCTTTCGGTGATTCTCTGCTGATCGTCAATCAAGTCAGAGAAATATATGAAGTCCGGAATCCAGATCTTATCCCCTATCACCGAGCAACGGTCGAGATAGCCATGACATTCAAAGGATTATTTCTAGAGCATGTGCCTCGATCTCAGAATCTGAAAGCTGATGCCCTAGCCAGTCTAGCTGTAGATTTAGCTACCCCTATAAGAAGGCAGAATTCGGTAATCCTTCTTAGCAGAGATTTATTCTGTGTGAAAAATAATTTTTACGTAGAACGCAGCCACGCGGTGGACACAGATCCTCCCAGGAGAGACTGGAGAGCTCCCTTTATAGATTTCTTAGCATACGAAATCTTGCCAGAAGATCCTAAAGAAGCAGTATCCGTCAAAAGACGATCATTACGCTTCTATTTTGACGCATCGTCACAATGTCTATATTGCCGGTCTTACGACGGACTATTATTATGATGTCTCTCTGGTGACGAAGCACAGTAGATTATCCGTGAAGCCCACGATGGCGTATGCGAAGCACATCAATCTGGTCCTAAGCTACAGGATCGCATTAGGAGAATGGGCTATTACTGGCCTACTATGATCACAGATGCAATAAAGTATGCAAGACAATACAGAGCCTGTCAGGTCCATGCAGACTTTATCCATCAACCTCCCGAATATCTACATCCTACGGTTGCATCCTGGCCTTTCGAAGCATGGGGTATGGATATCATTGGTCCTATTCACCTGTCTTCTTTCAGAGGTCACCGGTTCATACTGGCCATCACGGATTACTTCTCCAAATGGGCAGAGGAAATCCCTCTTGCTGAAGTAAAGGCATCTAATATGATCAGCTTCATCAAGCATCACGTCATTTATCGCTTCAGGATACCCAGAAGGATAATCCATGACAATGGGCCTCAATTCATCAGCCAAGCATTTCATCGATTTTGCGATAAAAATCGGATACAGAATGTCGCCTCTACGGCATACAATTCTGCTGCTAATGGTTTGGCGGAAGCTTTCAACAAAACCATTATCAAGATCCTGAAAAAGTTTGTCTCTTCGAACAAAAGGGATTGGAATGAGAAGCTAGAAGAATGTCTGTGGGCATACCGCACAACGATACGAGCACCGACAGGTTGTACACCATTCTCATTAGTCTACGGGAGCAAAGCAGTTCTCCCCATCGAGATCCAAATTCTATCACTCAGGATAGCCGTGGCTAATGAGTTAACCCAAGAAAAGAATGACCTGTTAAGGCTTCAAAAGCTGGAAGGATTAGACGAGAAACGCCTCCAAGCTCAACAGCGCATCGCGCTCTACCAAGCATGCATTTTCAGAGCTTTTAATAAAAGAGTGAAGGAAAGGGTGTTCAAAGTCGGCGAGCTAGTTTTAGCTGTGAGAAGGCCGATGATGCTTACTCACAGAAGTAAGGGAAAATTCCAGTCCAAATGGGAAGGCCCTTATGTGATCGAGACGACGTTCTCAAACGGTGCTTACAGGTTAGCCCAGCCTAATGGAGACCTGTTAATGGCTCCTATCAGTGGCAAATTCCTGAAAAGGTTCTATGCTTAACCTCCTCTGCTCAAGTAGAATATGGCAAAAACCTCATTCTGACAAAACTACTTCCAAAATAAAACTAGTTGGATCGCATTCTATCATGTCCATATAACCTCTGAATAGATGTATCCTGCTAAAACTTACCAAAAGTATATCACGTCCATATTACCTCTGATATCACTTTCACCCAAACCTGTTATTTACATTTCGAAATGATGGGTCCACAAAGTCAGATGAAAGCCTCTTTATTATTCCCAAAAAAGGAGCGGAAGTACATTGAAAAGCAAAAGCAAAAGTACATCATTTTGGGGGAGCATTCAGGTCGCAAAGCTGCTGCGCCAGTGTGGCCATCCTCTCAGTCCTGGAATCCAAGACATCAGCTTGAGCCCGCTCCAGCCGTGCCTCATCATTGCTCAGGAGGGACAGTTCGGCTCTAGCCCGAAGAAAACCAGCACGGGCGACTCCTGCACGCGCCAAGTTCTGTTGTGCTACACCCAATCGACTATCCGCCACAACTAGAGCTTTCGACGACTGAGAAGCCCACTCTTTTGCCTGAGCGAGTTTCGTTTCCAGCCTGAGGACCCTCGCTACATTCCCTTCGTGCTGGACCTGGTACTTCGTTTGAAGAGCAATGGCCTCATCCAGGACGGCTTTTCCTTCATCCATCTCCTGCTGATGCGTCTGGATGGATTTATTTACGCCTGCCATCTGTTCGGCAAGCTGCGCAGTCATGGAGTCGTATCTAGCCTGGACCAGATCTTCGATATTGTCCCGAGCTAGCTGCAAGTATTCGTTAATAGGTTGCTCCAAACCATTAACTATCTCCTCCAGCATATCAGCTAGCCCGGTATTGTCGAATTCTCGGATCGGCACTATTGCGGACAGGGAGGACCTCTTCAGCGACGCAAAACTCAGGTTCTTTGCCAACACCATTGATATTAACATTTTCAAAGTGGTATAGACGATGCCGGTGAACTGCTTGATCAGCGCAGCTAGGTCCGAATGGACGCCGGGAGTAGCCTCAATATTGGCGAGTCCCCCTCCAAAAACAACCGCAGACGATGTCGCCACGACCGTCGCCTCAACAGGTGGTGCGACAAAAGAAGAAGCGCCAACACCGGATGAAGATACCAGCATACTCATAGGAGGCATTGTCACAATGACGGGCTCGTCCTCCTCTTGAGATATCGGGACATCGTCGACAGGCGAGACAGCACCCGAAGATGTTTCCTCTTCAAAATCAGCCACCTCCGTGTCGCCGCCAAGACCTGACACAGAGCCGAAGGGCCCATCTATACTGCCCTCCCCGAAGAGGTCTTCCCCTGAAAAAAGGACGAAGGGAAGTTAGTATCGAAATGATGTTAACTTTTCTAAAAAGAGGCATGAAGACGACATTTATCCATGGCCGATGGCATATATATCGCATCTGCGGCCTGTACGGCTAAATCATTTCTTAACGATGCTAAGCAAGCTGTCATACCTGGAGAAAGGGGTCTGCTAACTGACGCTGGCAAATAGTCTTCCAGGTCCTCGTCAAATTCCAACCGAGGCTCATCGACTGGAACCTTGCCAGGTGCGCTCACAGGCACGGTAGGAGTCTCTCCCAATGCCGATCCACATAAAGGTATACTCGGCCCCGGAGACGACCTCGTTCCACTACCGGAAGCAGTAGCAGCAACGGCGGCCTCCAGCAGAGATTCTTCGGCACCACCGACCAGAACATTAGAGGGTCCCTCTCTAAAAGGTGAGGAACCTCCAATCAAAGAATCGTCCCCAACATGGGGAGATGCAGGCTCACTTCCAGGAGCCTCAATACCAGGAATCCGGATAGGACGATTAACCATCTTCTTCCTCTTACGAGGGGAAGTTTTCTTCGGAGTAGGAGCCCTTCGCTTCCCGGAGATTACCAAAGGCCCTGCGGGCAGAGGTACTTCAACCCTCGATACCGCCAACAGAGGCTCATATGGAGTGACGGACTCCTCACTCTCGTTGGAAGAAATCGAGGGGACTTCGACTCTTCCCCCAGACTTGGAAGAGGGCACACTAAAACTTCTATGCATATCAAAATTGTGATGGAAGGTGTTCGTTGCCACATAGAACTGGTCATACGAGTGTAAGATATGCAGCTCCGTGGAGAGTGTAATGACCGACATGGTAAAAATTGCTCCAGTACAACCCATGAGGAAGTATCGCCATCCTCTAGCTCCATCAATGAGTCCACCCCTGGACCGGAAGCTGGTAACGGTGTTGCCCACGTGCAACTGATCATACCCAAACTGCCTGGCAAACCGACTAGACAGGTAGGGCTCCAAGAAGCAATGGTCTTCACTCATGTACAGTAAATGGGAAGGTCTAATGCAGACCAACCAATTAAAAGCTACAGGAGAAAGATTGGTCTTTTCTCTACCGGAATCCTCAAGCCTAATCCCCGATTAATTGTGATGTACGAAGGGGACAGTACAGAAGATCTTCCAGCTGTGACTGAAGCCCAGCGCTCGCCGACAGTCTAGAACTGTGGTCACATTCCAGGAAGATTTCTGGTAGTTCAACAAGAAACTAGCCACCGAACTACTGTCGGAGCTGGGAGACATAACCCTAGGGTTATAAAGAATTAACCATCCCATCAAATACAGGTATGGTAATTCTATCCTAGGAAAGCTATCACGCCGAGTTTCATCAGCGAGCAGCCCGTTAGTCATGGCCCTCAGGCCAGCTTGAATGCGGCACACCATGACAGGAAGCAAGCCCAGTCTTGCCCCGAACACCAGACGCACTGCAGGCCATAGCGTATTGCGGTAAATATGGTCCGCAGATGCGATGCCAGGTACCACCAGTCGGCGCAGCCATATGGAGAGGAAGCCAGCCAATTGAGCTTCCCTGGACAGAGGCCTGCGGCAGCGCCTCAAATAACTATAGGCCTTAGTGCCTACAGGATACTGTCCTATCCCTTCATCGAGGATCAAGTCCGGAGCCCCAGCGTCTACCATGAGATCGTCGACTACCTGAGCATTAAGCGCGCTCAGAGGATTCACAGGCTAATCCTTGCCCTCCAATACCTTCTCCGGCTTAGCATTCCTGGACCGGTGAAAGAAGAGGTAGGATGTCCATTTATTGATGTGAGCCAAATCTGAGGACTCACCATAAAAAGCGGTGCAAGCAAGGTAGTGGCACATCAGCTCCTGGTACACCTCTACTACCCGAGGGTCTGAATCCCCCAGCTCCCGGTTCGTAAGGACATACTCTTCATACGGAGTATCCCCCATCGGCAGTCTTGAGATCTCTGCCATCTCATGAAGGGACAATCCCAACTCCCCCAGTGGAGTGGCAAAAGTCCCGGTGAGCAAAATATATCGCTCCATCAGTGCCAGAAACAAGTTGGGATTAGGAGGCAACCCAACACTGGTGGCACTCACAGCTGCAAACAGACCAATGTTCTCCAACTCGGTCTGAAAATGCTTCAGGGCCCAATCAACTAAGCGAGCCCATCGAAGGTTTGTAGGGATGATCCACCCACCGCACCGAGGGTTCACCTTGGGGTATACTCCCCCGTGCCCCATAAAATTATTGCAAAAGGTTAATAATTGGACTGGCTGGATCACCAAGCTGTCTTCACTCGGGACGCTGCCCGGGTACAGTCCCCTGAATATCGTCATATTGCCGGAAGTGAGGCTGACAAATGACCCCTGGTCATCTCCTTTCAGATGAAAGATCTTCCCCGGCCTGTCGTGAAGATCAGGAGTCAGCGTCCACGACATCCTCCTGGGATGTGTGGCATGGAAGAAAGTCGAGATGGGATAGTCTCTCGGCATCTTAGCCAGATACAAAACCAAGCTCCCGGCAGGGAAAACCCAGAGTTCTTTCTTGGGCTTCGTCTGGGACTGCTTGTCGATCATGTCCCCGAATAGGAAAGCCGGCTTTATGTATTGGTCCCCGTCTATATACGTCAGGGGCTCCCCGTTAATCAGGTTCAGCAGCGTTCGCTCGCCCTGAGCCGATATCAAAATCTTTCTTCCTTCCGGATACTGTGGCCCGGAGATAGGAAATATCACGTGTGATAGATCCTCCAGATAGTTGTAGTGCAGCATCCCAGCGACAGAATCCATCACATCGGTTAGCGGAGACACATGCAAGTTAACTGTAAGAGTGCAAGAAAAATACGCCAGTTCCTATAACTGGATATTAAAAATCTTACAGCATACGCCGAAAATTGACAGTCTGTGCTTCACGCCAAGACTGTAAAAACTTGACCATTACGCTGGAATCCATTTCCTAAAGCATAAAAGTTCAAGGCTGGCAGTATACAGTCTGTGCTTTACGCCAGACTAATAAAATTGAGTCATTACGCCAGAATCTTCATCCAGAAGCGTAATACTCAAATTTTATACGCCAACTTTCGACAGTCAAAGCTCTTATGCCAGACTGCGAAAATATGGAGTTTTTGCGCTGACACATTAGAAATATGGGCGTAAAATATGAAACGTCTATGTGCATCATCTTCCTTAAAGAGGCTATCAGCATAGAAGACGACCAAGCGCGGTCACGTACAACGTGTGCGAAGGATTTTCAGTCGTTCTTTTTTGTCCCAAATGCTCTACCTTTAAGGCCGGGTGCACTACTCGTCGGCGGGATACTTCGCTTAGAATGAAGTTTGCCTTGCCCGACCGAAGATGCTCTCTCTTGAGCAGAAGAACGAGAAGAAGAATCAACCTTCTTTCCCTTAGTGGAGGAGGATTGTTTCGGGGCCATTACTGGAAACTTTGAAATCTCGGAGAAGAGACGAAGGAAAACTCGAACAGACGAAGAATTTCTTTCGCAGAAGACGGATGAAAAAAATTTCTCTCAGAAACTTGGGGTATATATAGAGTTCGAATGGACTCCTCGAATCCCGAACCAAATCTCCTAATTAATGTTCGGTGATGATTGGGTACTACGTCAGCCTATTACTCAGAGAAGGCGGACAGTCAGCGAATTCGAAAAGTTTTTGCGCAAAGCAGATTCGTGGTTTCTACGCTAAGGAGCTTTCTACGCTCGACACCTACAGATCTACGATTTTACGCTTACAGGATATAAGTCTATGGTTTTATGCCCGAATGCCTTTGTGCTCGGTAGCTTTTATGCTCGAGAGGCTACAAACCTACGACTTCACGCTCAGCAGCTATAAATCTTTGGTCTAATGCTCGATGGCGTTTAGTTTACGCTCAGAGGCAACAGATCCACAACTGCACGCTCGGAAGATTTCCTTTTCACAGGCTACAAATCTACAGTTTTGCACCAAGGAGCTTTCTACGCTCGACAGCTACAAATCTACGATTTTACGTTCAATGGCTACAAGTCTATGGTTTTACGCCCGGATGCCTTTGTGCTCGGTAGCTTTTATGCTCGAGAGGCTACAAACCTACGACTTCATGCTCAGGAACTACAAGTCTATGATTTTATGCTCGGTGGCGTTTAGTTTACGCTCAGAGGCTGCAAACTCATGATTTCACGCTCTATGACTTTTTGCACATCTGAAAGAAGCGCAGGCCAGTACAGTACATCTAAACAATTTCTCAAGACGGTCAATTACAGGAGTTCACACAGAAGATACTCTTTCTTGACCTCAAGATACCCCAAGTACCCGAAGCATACAGAGTTCAACATTGAAAATTACTCTTCTTCATGGGTCGATTCGAAGTTCATCCAGAATCTAGTCTGAATATTTTCGTCTGCAAATTCAAGATGGCAACTCAGTTCTTGATAGCCATTCCTCGCCCTATTCCAAGGGATTTTTGAGAAATCACTCTTGAAGACGACGGTCTGAACAAAAAATTTTGTTTATTAGAAGTAAAAATAGTTCATAATTCTATGCGGTTCCTAACAGCAGGACAGTTCGAACACTCGACTGCTAAAGCGGCTTTTTGCGCATCCTTAGTTATGCGTAAAAGACAGGACAGGATCTAGCACTCTTTCTATACAGAGTCGGCATAAAGAATCAGATGTGTCGAAGCTGCACATATTCCGACTTTACAGCAAAGTATGGCAAGATGATCATATGAAGAAGAAGACGATCTTATTAAAATCACGATTACATATGAGGGAAATTCCGTCTACAAAGGGCTTCCTCATCGTCGTCTGAAGATCGTACCCAGAATCTGTTCTGCCAGGTTCTCGCATTGGTGAAGTTCTTCCTCTTCTTCCATGGCAGTTCATCGATATCCATAGTCGATGAACAAGAAGATGATCAGTGGCGGGAGGATACCAAAACTGGGCATAGACCTATCCTCCAACAGAAGGAAAGCAGGGTAAATCTGCTTTCCTACAATCAACGCCACTCGAGGACGGCAGTTACAGTTTGTCTGCTCTCGTCCACGGAGGTAACGGGAGAAGGTGCCACTTGCAAGTGTCATAGCGAAATGCGATCCTTCTTCTATCCCGAAGAACCAGCATACAAAGTTGCTAATTATCCCGAGTAAAGGAGGCTATGATATCCTTTAATAATCTATTATTGCAGAGGACATTTGCTCGAAGATGCCATCTTTTTTGGCTCCTTACATGCTGGAAGAACATGATCTCCTTCTTCCTCAAATTGACCCGACGAACTCCGCCATCATCTCTGTGTGGTGAAGAAAGTGTGGGAAGAACAGGATAACTCCTCAGCCTTTTTATAGGCGAAAAAGATCACACCGATCCCCAATAACTCTGCCATAAAGTCAGCCATGAAAGAACGTGTCAGGCTTGACCGTTTCAGGCTCCATTCAGAGCATTTCGAGTTACGAGAAATGGTTCATGCTTTATTCAAAGCGTTTCAAATTACGAGGAATTTAAAAGCTTTGAAGGGGGTCTTGTAGAAGCATGAAAAATATACTGGATAGCCATACGCAGCATGTTGATGCAGGGAAGCGTAAACAGAGGACCTCAGAGCCATCAAATGTGCAACAGAGCTTTTTCGCTGAGCACAGCATAAAAATACAGGCTCAAGGACCATTCGTGTAATACAGTATGTCCAGGCTGCTTCAGCGTAAACAGGGTACTTCATCGCCTATATGGCGTAAAACTCATCTACTTTCAATGCAGTATTAAAGTGTACGAGGAACGCTTCGTATGTTTGTGGTGGAAAACGAAAGAATAAAAATGTATTTAAGATGGGGTTTACACGAAACCCGCCTTCTTTGGTTTACAAACAAACTTGTACAATTTGATCCTATACGAGGATGTGGGAGTACAATTTATTTAATCTGGGTAAATATTGCTATAGGTGTCTGATCTACAGTCGATCACTTTAGCCCTTGGACCATACGATGTTGAAGAAGTGTCGTGGAAGACAGGTAGCAGCTTCGAAGGTTGCAAAAGAGGGTGGATGCACGATGCCAAAGTCGTCGATCCCTACTCTTTTGCCTGAGCTCCGAATTCTCTCTCTCTCTCTCTCTCTTGACCTCTGGTTCGATCTTTCTTGGAAGTTCGACCTTGGATCTGATATTGGTTTTCTTGACCAATTTCCGACCCTCAATTTCTTCGACCATGTTCCTCGTCGATAGAGGTCTCATTTATAGAGTTTTAGTGACAGTGACCACTCCGTCGGTGTAGAAACCGAGGAGTAGAAAGTACAGTACCCTTTTACACAACGGTTAAAATAACCAATGCCTGCGTATAGATGATCCTTTGAATGAGCGTGTGACGCGGGTCCAACTAAGGGACAAAATGCGTATAATTGCTACGAAGATCACGGCGTAGAAGCCAGGTAGGTAGGTATCCCTTGTGTAGAAGAGGAGGGCATAGAAGCCAATGTCTGTCACCATGGCGTAGAAGCCAAGTAGGAATAGAAGCCAAAAATAGGCGTAGAAGCCGAGTGGTCATAGAGGCCGAGTGGGCGTAGAAGCCGAGTGGTCGTAGAGGCCGAGTGGGCGTAGAAGCCAAATGGGCATAGAAGCCGAGTGAGCACAGGAGCTGAATGGGCGTAGAAGCCGCTGCGTACCGTGCCAGAGTGCTGATATGGACGTCTTAGCCGGAATTATGGCTTTTGAAGATATAATCAAATCTCTTGTATTAAATGCCGAGATTTGCCACCATCTTGTACATTAAATGCGGAGGCGTATTTTTGAAGGTCTGCAGCCCTTCTGTGCATCAGTCGCAGGGATGTGCCTCGAGAAACTGTCACCGCTCTGTGCATTAGACGTAGAGACGTGCCTCGAGCAACTGTCATCGCTCTGTGCATTGGACGTAGAGACGTGCCTCAAGCCCCGTTCGAAGTACAGCTTTTGATGTGGCAGGCGGTTTGTCTACTACGGAGCGTAAACAGCTCATGTCTGCCTGTGTAAAACAAGACAGCATATCCCTTTGTGCACGTAAAAGTAGTTTACGCAAAGGAGATGGCGATAAATGACCGCCTGGGTTGCAGTGCTGTGCCATTATTATAGCCGTCGTCTAGGTAGCCGTGCAGTATCCCTTTGTCAGAAGTCCAGACGTCAGGTTTATTGCAGGATCTGACAGGTTTATTGCAGGATCTGTCAGGTTCACTTCGGAGAATACGAAGCGTCTCTCGTATACTTCAATGCCACATTGAAAGAGGATGGGTTTTACGCCCAGGAGGCGACGAAGAACCCTGTTTACGCTGAAGCGGCTTGGACGTACTGCCTTTACGCAGATGGTCCTTTAAGCTTTTAATATTTCACGCTGTGTTTAGCGGAAAAAGCTCTGTTTGTACGTTTTGATGGCTCTGAAGGCCTTTGTTTACGCTGCTCTGCATCAACATGCTGCGTATAGCCATCCGGCGTATTTTTTATGCTTCTACAAGACCCCCTTCAAAGCTTTAAAATTTCTCGAAATTTGGAACGCTTTGAATGAAGCATGAACCGCTCCTCGTAACTCGAAACGTTTCTGAATGGAGCATTGAAATAGTCGATACTGACTTTATGGCGGATTTATTGGGGACCGGTGTGATCTCTTTCGCCTATAAAAAGACTGGGGGTTTAACCCGTTCTCCCCACATTTCCATCACCACGCAGAGATGATCGCCGTAGTTCGTCGGGTCGACCTGAGGAAGAAGGAGATCATGTTCTTCCAGCATGTAAGGAGCCGAAAAAGATGGCATCTTCGAGCAAGTGTCCACTGCAACGATGGATTATGGAAGAATATCTTAGCCTCCCTTGCTCGGGATAATCAACAACTTTGTATGATGGTTCTTCCAGGAGAAGGAAAGGGTCGTATTAGATCACACTGCTTGCAAGTGGCGCCTTCTCCTGTTATCGGTGGATGAGGGCAGGCAAAACTGGCTGCTGTCCAGGATTGAGTTGGATGAAATATGTCAACTCAATCGGTCACGGCGCACGGAGCATGGGATCTGCATAATTTATGCAAGCCCTAACTCTGTATTCTCCCACCGTTGATCATTGCCATGTCAGTCGGTTTGCGGCAACCGACTGATTGCTGGAGAAGATGGATGAAGAATTGAAGCCCATTGAGAACCTGTCAGAACATCTTCTGGGCGATCTTCAGACGACGATGGGGAAATCCTTTGTAGACGGAGTTTCCCCCATATGTAATCATGAAAAATAGAGAAAAACCCTTGTAGATTGGATTTCCCTCATATGTAATCATGACTTTAATCTTTAATAAAATCGTCTTCTTCTCCATATGATCATCTTGCCATACGTTGCTGTGAAGTCTGAATATGTGTAGCTTCGACACATCTGATTCTTTACGCCAACTCTATTTAGAAAGAGTGCTGGGTCCTGTCCTTTACGTATAGCGAATAGTCCATAGAACGATGTTGAGCATTTTGAACATTTAGAATTGTCCTGCTGCTAGGACTGAGGAACCGCGTAGAGCTCTGAACTGTTGTTTTTACTTCTGATGAACAGAATTTTTGTTCAGACTTCGTCTTCAAGAATGATTTCTCGAAAATCCCTTGGAACAGGGTCAAGAAATGGCTGTCAAACTGAGTTGCCATCTTGATAGACGAGATATTCAGACTGGAGTCTGGATGAACTTCGAATCGACCCATAAAGAAGAGTAATTTTTCAATGTAGAACTTTGTATGCTTCGGGTACTTGGGATATCTTGAGGTCAAGAACGAGTATCTTCTGTGTGAACTCTTTGCAATTGACCGCTTTGAGGACCGTTCAGATGTACGCGTAATCTGGCCGACGTATCTTTTAGATGTGCGGAAAGTCGTGGAGCGTAAAATTATTAGTCTGTAGCCTCTGAGCGTAAACTAAACACCATCGAGCGTGAAATCATAGACTTGTGGTTCCTGAGCGTGAAGTCGTAGGTTTTTAGCCTCTCGAACATAAAAGCTACGGAGCACAAAGGCATCTGGGCATAAAAACCTGACTTATAGCCGTCGAACGTAAAGCCGTAGATTCGTAGCTGTCGAGCGTAGAAAGCTCTTTAGCGTAGAACTGTAGATTTGTAGCTTATGAAAAAAAAATTTCTCCGAGCGTGAAGTTGCGGATCAGTTTCTTCTGAGCGTAAACTAAGCTCCATCGAGCGTGAGATCATCGATTTGGTATCTGCTGAGCGTAAAGTTGTAGGTTTGTAGCCTCTCGAGCATAAAAGCTACTGAGCACAAAGGCATCTGGGCGTAAAAAACCCGACTTGTAGCTTGCGAGCGTAAAACCGTAGATCTGCTGCTGTCGAGCGTAGAAAGCTCCTTAGCATAGGAACCGCTGACCTGCTTTGCGCGAAAAACTTTTCGAATTCGCTGACTGTCCGCCTTCTCTGAATAATAGGCTGACTTAGGACCCAATCATAACCAAATATTAATTGTGAGATTTGGTTGGGGTTTCGAGGAGTCCGTCCGAGGATTCGAGGAGTCGACCTGAACTCTATATATATCCCAAGCTTTTGAGAGAAAAACTTTTCATCCGTCTTCTGCGAAAGAGAGCCTTCGACTGTTTGAGTTTTTCCGCTCGTTCTTTCTTCGGGCACTCCGAGTTTTCAGAAATGGCGCCGAAACAAATCCCCTCCACTAAGGGAAAGAGTATAGGTTCTTCTTTTCGTTCTTCTGCCCCAGCGAGAGAGTCTTCGGTCGGGCAAGGTGAACGTTCTTCTGAGCGAAGTATCCCGCCGACGAGTAGCGCACTCGGCCTTAGAGGTAGAGCCTTTAGGATGACAAAGAATGACGAAAAATCCTTCTCACACGTTGAACGTGACCGTGCTAGATCGTCTTCTGTGCTGATAGCCTCTTTGAGGAAGATGACGCACGGAGACATTTTCATCTTTTACGCCCACATTTCTAATGTGCCAGCGTAAAAACTCCATGTTTTCGCAGTTTTGAGCATAAAAGCTCTGACTGCCGAAAACTTGGTGTATACTATAAAATTTTAGTTTTACGCTTGTGGATGGGACCTCCAGCGTAATAACTAGAATTTGGCGGTCTGGCGTAAAGTACGGACTGTATACCGCCAATTACACTTCTGGATGTGACTTCCGGCGTAAAATGACCAAATTTTATACAGTCTTGGCGTAAAGCACAGACTGTCGTTTCTTGGTCTTTATGTTGCAAGATTTGTAATGACGTGTTTTTCTTGCACTTTTGCAGTTAACTTGCATGAGTCTCCACTGGCCGAGGTGATGGGTTCCGCTGCCGGGATGCTGCACTCAAACTATCTGGAGGATCTGTCCCACGTGATATTTCCTATCTCCGGACCCCAGTATCCTGAAGGAAGGAAGATCTTGATATCGGCTCAGGGTGAGCGGACGTTGCTGAACATGATTAACAGAGAGCCCCTTACGTACATAGACGGGGACCAGTACATCAAGCCGGCTTTTCTCTTTGGGGACATGATTGACAAACAGTCCCAGACGAAGCCCAAGAGAGAACCCTGGGTTTTCGTCGCCGAGGGTGTGGTCTTGTATCTGCCAACGATGCCGAGAGATTATCCCATCTCGGCTTTCTCCCATGCTACATATCCCAGGAGGATGTCGTGGACGCTGACTCCCGATCTTCACGGCAAGCCGGGGAAGATCTTTCATCTGAAAGGAGCTGACCAGGGGTCGTTTGTCAGCCGCCCTTCCGGCGTCGTGACGATGTTCAGGGGACTGTGCCCGGACAGCGTCCCGAGTGAAGACAGTTCAGTGATCCAGCAGGTCCAATTATCGACTTTCTACAACGACTTTATGGGACGAGGGGGTGTATACCCCAAGGAGAATCCTCGGTGCAATGGGTGGATCACCCTAACAAACCTCCGATGGGCTTGCCTAGTTGACTGGGCCTTAAAGCATTTTTGGAGAGAGCTAGAGGGCATTGGACTGTATGCTGCTGTGAGTGCGACAAGTGTCGGGTTGCCTCCCAATCCTAACCTGTTTCTAGCACTGATGGAGCGATACATTTCGTTCACCGGGACCTTTGCCACTCCACTGGGGGAGTTGGGGTTGGCCCTCCATGAGATGGCAGTGATCTCGAGACTGCCGATGGGGGATACCCCATATAAAGAGTATGTTCCCACCAACCGGGAGTTGGAGGACTCGGACCCTCGGGTTGCGGAGGTATATCAAGAGCTGATGTGCCACTACTTTGCGTGCACCACTTTTTATAATGAGCCTTCTGATTTGGCTCACACTACTAAGTGGATGTCCTACCTCTTCTTCCACCGGGCCAGGGCCGCCAAGTCGGAGAAAGTTTCGGGGGGCAAGAATGAGCCCGTGAACTGTTTGGGCATGCTCAGTGCCCAGGTCATCGAGGATCTTATGGAGGACGCTAAAGCTCCAGATCAGATTCTCAATAATGGGGTAGGAAAGTATCCTAAAGGCACTTAGGCCTACAGTTACTTGAGACGCTGCTGCAGGCCTCTGTCTAAGGAAGCCCGGCTGGCTGGCTTTCTCTCCATATGGCTGCGTCGAGTAGTGGTGCCCGGTATCGTGTCCGCGGACCGCATTCACCGGAACATCCTGTGGCCTGCCGTGCGTCTGGTGTTTGGGGCAAGACTGGGCTTGCTCCCTGCCATGGTGTGCCGTATACAGGCTGGCCTGAGAGCCATGACTGATGGACTGCTCGTCGATGAAGCTCGACGTGATAGCTTTTCCAGGGTAGAATTACCATACCTGTACTTAATGGGATGGTTAATTCTTCACAACCCCCGGGTGATGTCTCCCGGCCCTGGTAGTAGCTCGGGGGGTAGTTTCTCGCTGAACTATAAGGACTCTCCCTGGAACGTGAATACAGTTTTAGACTGTCGGCTGGTGCTGAGCCTCAGTCACGGCTGGAAGCTCCTCTGCAATGTCCCCTCTGTACATTACAATCAGTCAGGGATTAGGCTTGAGGATTTAGGTGGAGAGTAGACCAATCTTTCTCCGGAAGATTTTAATTGGTTGGTCTGCATCAGACCCTCCCATTTGCTGTACAGGAGCGAAGATTATTGCTTCTTCGAGCCCTACTTGCCTAGTCGGTTTGCCAGATAGTTTGGGTACGATCAGTTGCACGTGGGCAATGCCATCACCAGCTTCAGGTCCAGGGGCGGACTCATTGATGGAGCCAGAGGATGGCGATATTTTATCATGGGTTGTACGGGAGCAATCTTTATCGTGCCGGTCGTTACACTCTCCAAGGAGCTGCGCATCCTCCATTCGTATGCCCAGTTCTACGTGGCGATCAATACCTTCCATCGTGATTTTGACATGCGTGAAAGCTTTTGGGTGCCTTCTCCCAAGCCTGGGGGAAGAGTCGAAGTCCCCTCGGTTTCTTCTGATGAGGGTGAGGAGTCCGTCACTCTGGATGAGCCTCTGGTGTCGGTGCCGAGGTGTGAAGTGCCTCCGCCTGCGGGGGCTTTGGCAGTCTCTGGGAAGCGAAGGGCTCCTGCTTCGAAGCAGACTTCCCCTCGCAAGAGAAAGAAGAAGACGGTTAATCGTTCTCTCCGGATTCCTAGTATTGAGGCTCCTAGAGAGGATCCTGCTGTCTCCCCTGTTGGGGATGTCTCTTTGATTGGAGGTTCCTCGCCTTTCGGAGAGGGACCCTCAGTTTTGGCTGGCGGTGCCGGAGAACCCCTGCTTGAGTTTGCCATTGCTGCCACCGCCTCCGATAGTGGAACAAAATTGCCTGCGTGGCCGAGGGAAATGAGAGAATCTTTCCCTAGACCAGCAACGGATGAAACTCCTGCCGTGTCCGTGAGCATGCCTACCGAGATTCCAGCTGACGAACCTCGACTGCATCTTGGCGAGGGCTCGGTAGAGCATCTGGCGATGTCGATGGGCCCACCCCCTTCTCCAGGTATGACAGTTCGTATTGCGTCATTAAGGCATGATTTAGCTACATCGGCTGCAGATGCGACATATATACCATTGGCTACGGGTAAATGTCATCTTTATGTCTCCTCTTAGAAAGATTACTATCATATTGATATCAACTTTCTTGTCCTCTTCTCAGGGGACGGCGTCCACGGGGAGTATAGCATTGAAGCGCCTTCTGGCTCTGCTCGGGCTCCTGGCGATGATACGGAGGTGCCCGACTTCGAGGAGGAAATATCTTCGGGGGCCAGCTCGCCCGGAGTGGTTTCATCATCTCAAGAGGAGGACGAACCCGTTATCGTGACCTCGCCTCTCGCGAGTATGCCGATGACTTCGACCATCATTGTCGCACCTCCTTCGGTCGTACCACCCATCGAGGCGGCGGCTGTGGCCACCTCGTCTGCAATTATTCCTGGAGGGGGACTTGCCAATATCGCTGCCACTCCTGGCGTCCAATCGGATCTAGTTGCACTGACCGAGCAATATACCAACCTCTTTTACACTAGTTTGAAAACGCTGATATCAATGGTGTTGGCGAAGAATCTAGACTTCGAGCGTCTGAAGAAGGCTTCTCAGTTTTCGATCGGGGCGGTCAGGGAGTTCGGCGATTCTGGGGTAGCTGACGCCCTGGAGGCGATGGTTAATGGTTTGGAGCAACCTATTAACGAATACTTGCAGCTGGCTCGGGGCAGCCTTGAAGCTGAGGTCCAGGCCAGATATGACCTCATGACTGCGCGGCTTACTAAACAGCTGGAAAGCCTAAATAACTCCATCAAAGCACATAAGCTGGAGATGGATAAAAGAAAAGCTGTCGTGGAGGAGGCTCTTGCTCTTCAGACGAAGTGCCAATCCGAGCATGAAGGGAACGTAGCGAGGGCCCGCAAGTTGAAGGAAAAACTCGCTCTGGCAGAGGAGTGGGCTTCTCAGTCGTTGGCAGGTCTAGATGTAGCGACTGGTCGACCGAGCACAGTACGACGGGATCTGAAGCATACAGAAGCTGCCCGTGCTGGCTCTCTTCGGGCAAGGGCCGAACTGTCCTTTATGAACAATCCCGAGGCACGGCTGGAGCAGGCCCGCGCTGATGCCTTGGTTTCCAGGAATGAGGGATAGCTGCACTGGTACAGCTGATTTGCGATCTGACCGCTCCCCCACAATGATGTACCCTTTCTTCTTTTTGCTTCCCAAATATAATTTTGCTCTTTTTGGGAATAAATAAAGCGAATCTTTTCTGACTCTGTGGACCCATCATTTCGGAATATAAATAACAGGTTTAGGCGGGAGTGATATCAGAGGTAGTATGGACGTGATAGACTCTCGATAAACTTTTAGCAGGACATATCTATTCAGAGGTCATACGGACATGATAGAATATGACCCAACTAGTTTCGTTCTGAAAGTAGTTTTGTCAGAATTGAGATTCTCGCTATATTCCACTTGAGCAGAGGAGGTTAAGCATAGTACATTTTCAGGAATTTACCGTTGATAGGAGCCATTAACAGGTCTCCATTAGGCTGAGCTAACCTGTAAGTGTCGTTTGAGAACGTTGTCTCGATCACATAAGGGCCTTCCCACTTGGGCTGGAATTTTTCTTTACTCCTGTGAGTAAGGATCATCGGTCTTCTTACGGCTAAAACTAGCTCGCCGACTTTGAACACCCTTTCCTTTACTTTATGATTGAAAGCTCTGGAAATGCGTGCTTGGTAGAGCGCGATGCGCTGTTGAGCTTGGAGGCATTTCTCGTCTAATCCTTCTAGCTCTTGAAGCCTTAACAGGTCATTCTTTTCTTGAGTCAGCTCATTAGTCACGGCTATCCTGAGTGACAGGATCTGGATTTCAATGGGGAGAACTGCTTCGCTCCCGTAGACCATTGAAAATGGGGTACAACCTGTCGGTGTTCATACCGTTGTACAGTATGCCAGAGACATTCGCCCAGCTTCTCATTCCAATCTCTCTTGTTTGAAGAGACGAACTTCTTCAAGAGTTTGATAATGGTTTTGTTGAAAGCTTCCGCCAAACCATTAGCAGCTGGATAATATGCCGTAGAGGCAATATTGTGTATCCGATTTTTATCGCAAAATCGATAAAACGCTTGGCTGATAAACTGAGACCCATTGTCGTAAATTATCCTCCGGGGTACCCCAAAGCGATAAATGACGTGATGCTTGATGAAGCTGATTATATTAGACGCTTTTACCTCAACAAGAGGGATCGCCTTTGCCCATTTGGAGAAGTAATCCGTGATGGCCAGTATGAACCGGTGACCTCTAGAAGAAGACGGGTGAATAGGACCAATGATATCCATACCCCATGCTTCGAAAGGCCAGGATGCAACCGTAGGATGTAGATATTCAGACGGTTGATGTATAAAGTCTGCATGAACCTGACAGGATCTGCATTGTCTTGTATAGTTGATCGCGTCTGCGATTATAGTGGGCCAGTAATAGCCCATTCTCCTGATACAATCCTGTAGCTTAGGACCGGGCTGAAGCGCTCCGCACACGCCGTTGTGAGCTTCCCGGATAATCTGCTGTGCTTCGTTGTCAAAGAGACATCTTAATAGCAGTCCGTTATAGGTTCGGCGATATAGGCATTATGAAGACGCATCGAAGTAGAAGCGTAATGATCGTCTTTTGACGGATACTGCTTCTTTGGGGTCCTCCGACAAGATTCCGTATGCGACAAAATCTATGAAGGGACTTCTCCAGTCTCTTCTAGGGGGATCTGTGTTCACAGCGTAGCTGCATTCTATGTGAAAGTTGTTCTTCACACAGAATAAATCTCTGTTAAGAAGGATTACCGAATCCTGCCTTCTTATAGAGTAGCTAAATCCGCAGCTAGACTGGCTAGGGCATCAGCTTCCAGATTCTGAGATTGAGGTACATGCTCTAGGAAGAACCCTTTGAATGTCATGGCTATCTCGACCGTTGCTTGGTGATAGGGGATGAGGTCTGGATTCTGGACTTCATATATTCCCCTGACTTGATTGACTATAAGCAGAGAATCACCGAAAGCTTCCAAGTACTCGATCCCCAGCTCTTTGGCGACTTGGAGCCCGATTAGCAGAGCGTTGTACTATGCCACATTGTTAGAGCATGGCTCGCTAAGAGAATATGCTCGGTAGATGACGAGTTTATCAAGAGTGACCCGGACGATTCCTACCCCTGAAACCATGTTTCCCTTGGGACCAGTCCTGGAGGCGCCGTCGAAGAACAGTTGCCATGCGTCACTTTCCATTGCGGAATTATATTCTGCAACTTCGTCGGGAATATCCTCATATAATTTGGAGGCCTCCGGGATCGGATGAGCAGCTAGGAAGTCGGCTAGCGCTTGGCCTTTGATGGACTTCTGCGGGACGTATACCATGTCATATGGTGTTAACAGCATCGTCCAAGTCGAGAGTCGGAAATTAAGAGCACTTGGCTTGCTCATCAGTACTCGAAGAGGGTTGATCCTGGAGATGATATGAATAGTCTGGCCGGTGACATAGTGCCGCGTCTTCTGGATAGCGAACATCAGAGCCAAGCATTCTTTCTCTACTGGATTATACCGGTGTTCAGCTCCGACCATCATCCTGCTGAAGTAGTAGATAGCCTGTTCATACCCCATATCATTCTTCTGTACGAGAAAAGCTCCTAGCGAATGATCCATCGCTCGAACGTACAGCAAAAACGGTCTTTCCATGACGGGAGGCACCATAACTGGCGGACTGGTGAGGTAGCATTTGATATCTCCGAACGCTTGCTGACAGGTTTTGTCCCATACAAAGGATACACCTTTCTTCATAAGATGAGAAAAGGGCTGACATCTACCCAAGAGGTTGGATATGAACCTCCGGATATAAGCCAGACGACCTTGAAATCCCCGGTGTTCCCTCAGATTGCGGGGCGGTCGCATTTCTACGATGGCCTGGATTTTATCAGGGTCCACTTGGATGCCTTTGGCGGTGATGACAAATCCCAGAAATTTGCTACTAGATACACCCAGAAAGGACTTCGTAGGGTTCATCTTGAGTTGATGTTGGCGCATTAACTCGAATACCGTCCTCAAGTCTTGAATGTGATCATCTTTGAGGCGGCTCTTGACGGCTATGTCGTCCACGTAATATTCTACTGTTTTGCGTAAATGCTCATGGAATATGTTACTCATAGCCCGTTGGTATGTAGCCCCGGCATTCTTCAATCCGAAGGGCATGACCGTATTGCAATATACCCCCACCGGGGTCCGAAAGGCAGTGTGCTTCTCGTCTTCAGGATGCATTTTGATCTGATTGTATCCTGAGAATCTGTCCATGAAAGACATGCGTTCAAAACCGCAGGTGTTGTCGATCATGATGTCCGTGATGGGAAGGGGGAACTCATCCTTGGGGCAGGCTACATTCAGATCTCGGTAATCGATGCATATACGTATTTTACTATTTTTCTTTATGACTGGGACAACGTTGGCGACCCAGTCGGGATGTTGTTCTTCCCGGATGAAACTGCAGGCTATCAACTTCTTGACTTCAGCTTCGATGGCGTCCATCATATCCGGGCGGAACCGGTGTTGGTGCTGTTTCACAGGCTTTGAATCGGTTAATATGTTGAGTTTGTGAGTAGCCACCTTTGGGTCAAGGCCCGACATGTCCTCATAATCCCATGTAAAGACGTCGATATACTCTTTTATCAGCTGGATAACTTCTTCCCTTTCAGCTGGGAAAAGATTGCTACTGATAAATATCGGCTTTGGCAAAAGTTCACCCCCAACATCAACCTGGATAACTTTGTCTTTGGTGAGAGGTTCTCTCTGCTCGAAGCGAAATTCCCACTGTGTATCCATTTGCTGAGCCCAAGCATCATTCTCGAATAGTTTGGATTCTTGTTCGTCTGATTCGAAGGGATCCGTCACTACCATATTTACTGGTAATGTTTGCTCGAGAGCACGAGATTAGTTGGAGGGCGACGAGCCATCTTGAAAAGGGGAAAAGGTATCCTCATCTGACTTGGAAGTCGTAAGGGAGGTGGCATACCCTAACCCGAAACGAGTTTGTTAATAGCGGGGATTGCCGCACAGCGGCGTTCGTCTGCCTCTTCCGTAGTTGAGGCCTGGCTTCCGCTTCAAGTCGTAGCCCATGTTTTGCATGATCCTCACCGCTTGCGGGCTGTATCGGTGAACTTGCATTTTTCCAACATCGTCATTGAAAGAATCTTCCTGGACAGTCGGTTGATTGCGCATGCGGCCGAAGACTATTGAACGCTGACTACTGCAGGTAGGCGGGACAATGAATATAGAATCCTCATGTGGTCCATATGTCGTGACGACGTTGGATGATGACGCTACTTCCCAGACATACGGACGGTAGGAGTTCATAACTTCCAAGAATTTTTGTGCTATGGGTTCTACCTCGTCATGGGGAGTGGATTCCTGATTTAGAATTTGAGCGTCAATATACTGGAAAAGAGGATGTTTATTATCATCTGGAACTCCGTTCCTAGTTGCATGTACATCGGTCGGCTGTCTGTTGTGCCGAAGGTTGATGACCAAGGGTGGAAGCTTCTGTCTGCTCAGAGGTGATATGGACATGGCAGTTTTTATGGACTTAACACTACTGGCGTACTTATGACTAAGTACGGGTGTTAAGTGTTGATGACAACCGATATCAGAGGTAATATGATAGTCGATAGCCAAAAGTTTATTCAGAGGTAATATGAACATGACGAACTTTTGATCGTGACTCCTTTGGAGATGGAGGTACACGTCTGCTCAGAGGTGATATGGACATGGCAGTTTTTGTGGACTTAACACTACTGGCGTACTTATGACTAAGTACGGGTGTTAAGTGTTGATGACAACCGATATCAGAGGTAATATGATAGTCGATAGCCGAAAGTTTATTCAGAGGTAATATGAACATGACGAACTTTTGATCGTGACTCCTTTGGAGATGGAGGTACAGGTCTGCTCAGAGGTGATATGGACATGGCAGTTTTTGTGGACTTAACACTACTGGCGTACTTATGACTAAGTACGGGTGTTAAGTATTGATGGCAACCTACATCAAAAAATAGTGGATGGCCGAAAGTTTATTCAGAGGTAATATGAACATGACAAACTCTTTGTTCGAAAAAGAATTACTGTAGAGTGATTTTTCTTCTGAAGGATCTACTGGGAAGACTTTTGCGGGACTCGTCATCCGGTATTTTTTTGTAGTGATTGTCCCCTTGTTTTATAGATGCAAGGTGATGATCTTGGCATCGATCAACTCATGATTCTTCTTTTTAGCACATAGCAGGCCCTTGTAGGGTGATGAGTGTACCGATGGAAGAGATAATAATCGAGGTCATCGACTCCGTCGGCCATCTCAGGGTATCTGATGTCGGGTAGCTGAAGCTTGCATTCTTCCCTCAATATATTGAAGATTTCAATTATGTCATCTTCTTTGAAGGAGAAAGTCCCTTTTGGTCGTAGGGCTCCTGATGCCCTAGTTTCACGGTCTTCCGGGAAGATTGCCGTCATTGCATCATCTTCGAATCTTGAGGATATTCTGCCCCTAGCCTTGGATGCTGCCTTGTTTTGTCGAGGTGAGTTACCCTCAGACATGTCGCGGCCTCCGGCTATAGAAATCGATTCGGCAGGAGCCGCCTCTGGTTGTACAGGATTTGGAGTTTTGGGTTTTATAAGAGATGCAGTATATCCCAACCCGAAACGAGCTTGTTGATGGTGAGAATTACCCCACAACGGTGTCCGTCTACCTTTTCCATTGTTGAGGCCTTGTTTCAGCTTCAAATCATAACCCATGCTTCGCATAATACTTAATGCTTGCGGGCTATACCGGTGGGTTTGTATCCTGCCAATTTCAGACTCGCGAGATTCTTCCTGTATGACCGGGTATCCCGTTTGCAACCGAAGATTATTGGATGCTGATCGTTGCAAGTTGGTAGAATAATAAAGATGGAATCTTCTTGTGGCCCACCTGTTATGACGATATTAGATGTTGACGTATCTTCCCATAAGATCTCCCCACGTTTGACTGTTAGGGAACTGAAGTCCGTTTATGACTCTTGTTCTTGCATTTCTGGATTAGATAATCCCGTAGGCCAGGAGAATTTACAAAAGAAGACAAAGAAGACTGTTCGTTCTTTCGGCAGGCCGTGGTAGGTATGCGGACGATGGGGACCATAGTCTTCCTTGTGCCACCTGTGTACAACAGGTTGGCCATCTGGGTGGCAGATAATCCCCGGGGAGGGTGTCTTTCTGCAACCTGAGCTTACTTTACGCCGTGGGACTTCGCCTGGCATAATTTGGAGATTTGCTCAGACTAGCGTAAAGCTGAAGAGGTCCTCAGTCGGCCATCGGCTTCCCCCGTAATCCGGAGGGTAGGCAGATTCCTCCCTCGCTGGCGTAAAGGCTGAGAAGTTGAGTACTCTGCCGCTTGCTTCCCCTTACGGAGATTACAGCGCTCATCTGGTTCCCCGTAGAGGTCAGATGTTGTCTTGCGCACGGAGCGTGATTTATACTTTCGATTTGGCGCTGAGGCATCATCAGAAGTTTTGTCTGTACCGCGCGTTGCAGGAGACTAGTTTCTATGCGTAGAGCGCAGTAGATACTTCTGGGTTAGCGCTGAGGCTTTGCCCAAAGTTTTGTCTGTACCGCGCGTAGCGGGAGACTAAATTTTACGTACGGGGCACGGAGGGAGCAATGCTACAACCTCATTGGTCGGAGAGATCGGAGAGATCGGAGAGTCCACAGGAATGGTAGAGGAGGTCTTGGGCATCCAGACCTTGCGCAGCTTCCTGTTATCTTGGACGGAGAGAGGGTGAGAGCTACCCCCGGTTCGAAGCATGTCTTCGTAGGCAGACTGGTCGAATTGGACGACCAGTATCTTCTTCACGGTTCCTACAGATACCGCATCGTGTTGAGCAATTTCTTCCTCATCTGAAGAGAAAGATGTCCCCAGCAGAGTCGCCATCTTGTTTGTGGTAGAAAATAAAAGAATGAAAATGTATTCAAGATGGGGTTTGCACGAAACCCGCCTTCTTTGGTTTACAAACAAACTTGTACAACTTGATCCTATACGAGGATATGGGAGTACAATTTATTTAATCTGGGTAAATATTGCTATAGGTGTCTGATCTGCAGTCGATCACTTTAGCCCTTGGACCACACGATATTGAAGAAGTGCCGTGGAAGATAGGTAGCAGCTTCGAAGGTTGCAAAAGAGGGTGGATGCACGATGCCAAAGTTGTCGATCCCTACTCTTTTGCCTGAGCTCCGGATTCTCTCTCTCTCTCTCTCTCTCTCTCTCTCTCTCTCTCTCTCTTGACCTCTGGTTCGATCTTTCTTGGAAGTTCGACCTTGGATCTGATATTGATTTTCTTGACCAATTTTCGACCCTCAATTTCTTCGACCTTGTCCTCTGTTGATAGAGGTCTCTATTTATAGAGTTTTTGTGACAATGACCACTCCGTCGGTGTAGAAACCGAGTAGTGGAAAGTACAGCACCCTTTTACACAACGGTTAAAATAACCAATGCCTGCGTATAGATGATCCTTTGAATGAGCGTGTGACATGGGTCCAACTAAGGGACAAAACGCGTATAATCGCTACGAAGATCACGACGTAGAAGCCACGTAGGTAGGTATCCCTCGTGTAGAAGAGGTGGGCGTAGAAGCCAATGTTTGTCACCATGGCGTAGAAGCCAAGTAGGCATAGAAGCCGAAATAGGCGTAGAAGCCGAGTAGTCATAGAGGGCGAGTGGGCGTAGAAGTCGAGCGGTCGTAGAGGCCGAGTGGGCGTAGAAGCCAAATGGGCATAGAAGCCGAGTGAGCACAGGAGTTGAATGGGCGTAGAAGCCGCTGCGTACCGTGCCAGAGTGCTGATGTTGACGTCTTAGCCGGAATTACGGCTTTTAAAGATATAATCAAATCTCTTGCATTAAATGCTGAGATTTGCCACCATCCTGTGCATTAAATGCGGAGGCATGTTTTTGAAGGTCTGCAGCCCTTCTGTGCATCAGTCGCAAGGACGTGCCTCGAGAAACTGTCACCGCTCTGTGCATTAGACGTAGAGACGTGCCTCGAGCAACTGTCATCGCTCTGTGCATTGGACGTAGAGACGTACCTCGAGCCCCGTACAAAGTGCAGCTTTTGATGTGGCAGGCATTTTGTCTACTGCGGAGCATAAACAGCCCATGTCTGCCTGTGTAAAACAAGGCAGCATATCCCTTTGTGTACGTAAAAGCAGTTTACGTAAAGGAGATGGCGGTAAATGACAGCCTGGGTCGCAGTGTTGTGCCATCATTATAGCCGTCGTCTGGGTAGCCGTGCAGTATCCCTTTGTCAGAAGTCCAGACGTCAGGTTTATTGCAGGGTCTGACAGGTTCATTGCAAGATCTGACAGGTTCACTTTGGAGAATACGAAGCGTCTCTCGTACACTTCAATGCTGCGTTGAAAGAGGATGGGTTTTACGCCCAGGAGGCGACGAAGAACCCTGTTTACGCTGAAGCGGCTTGGACGTACTGCCTTTACGCGGATGGTCCTTTGAGCTTTTAATATTTCACGCTGTGTTTAGCAGAAAAAGCTCTGTTTGCACGTTTTGATGGCTCTGAAGGCCTCTGTTTACGCTGCTCTGCATCAACATGCTACGTATAGCCATCCGGCATATTTTTCATGCTTCTACATCGTACTCTTCAAAATAAACCTGTCATATCATGCAATGAACCTTACGTCTGGACTTCTGACAAAGAGTACTGCACGACAACCCAAGCGACGGGTATCATGATGGCGCGATACTGTAACCCAGGCTGTCATTTTCTGTCATTTCTTTTGCGTAAACCACTTTTATACATACAAAGGGATACGCTGCCTTATTTTACACAGGCTGATGTGAGCTGTTTACGCTTCGCAGAAGACAAATAACCTGCCACATCAAAAGCTGTACTTCGTACAGGGCTCGAGGCACGTCTCTGCATTTAATGCACAGAGCGGTGACAGTTTCTCAAGGCACGTCTCTGCACTAAAAGTGCCGAATACTAACAGACGCCCAAGGCACGTCTCTGCACTTGATGCACAGAAGGGTGGCAGGCCTTCAAAATATGCCTCCTCATTTAATAAGCGGGATAAAGGCGGATCCCCACATTTAATGCAGGAGATTTGATTAAATGTCACCGAACCATCGTTTAGTAACATCCTCATTGCGTAAACTACTCTTACGCATATAAGGGAATACGCCGCCCAGCTTTATACAGGCAGACGTGAGCTTCTTACGCTCCGCAGAAGGCAAACAGACCGCCATATCAGCAGTCATTTTTTGTACAGGATTCGAGGCGCGTATCTGCATTTAATGCACAGAATGATGGCAAATCTTAAAGACAAGCCTCTGTATTTAATGCGCAGGATGGGGGCAGATCTCTGCATTTAATGCAAGAGATTTGATTATATCTCCAAGAGCAGTAATTTTGGCTAAAAATGTCCACATTGTCTCGGCTTCTACGCCTGCTCGGCTTCTATGCCCACCCGGCCTCTATGACCACTCGGCTTCTACGCCTGCTCGGCTTTTATGCCCACTCGGCTTCTACGCCTACTCGGCTTCTATACCTACTTGGCTTCTATGCCACTCGGCTTCTATGCCCACTCGGTTTCTATGCCTACTCGGCTTCTATGCCTACTTGGCTTCTACGCCACTCGGCTTCTATGACCGTTCGGATTTTATGCCTACTCGGCTTCTACGCCTACTCGGCTTCTATGCCTACTCGGCTTCTATGCCATGGTGACAGTCATTGGCTTTTACGCCAACCTCTTCTACACAAGGGATAACTACCTACGTGGCTTCTACGCCATAATCTTCGCAGCAGATATATGCATTTTGTCCCTTAGTTGGACGCGCATCACATGCTCACCCAAAAGGTCATCTATACGCAGGCATTGGTTATTTTAAACCGTCGTGTAAAAGGGTGCTGTACTTTCCACTACTCGGTTTCTACGCCGACTGTGTGGTCACTGTCACTAAAAACTCTATAAATAGAGACCTCTATCAACAGAGGACAAGGTCGAAGAAATTGGGTCGAAGAAATTAGGTCGAAGAAATTAGGTCAAGAGAGAGAGGAGAGGAGAATCCAGAGCTCAGGCAAAGAGAAGGGATCGACGACTTTGGCATCGAGCATCCACCCTCTTTAGCAACCTTCGAAGCTGCTTTCTGTCTTCCACGGCACTTCTTCAACATCGTGTGATCCAAGGGCTAAAGTGATCGACTGCAGATCAGACACCTATAGCAATATTTACCCAGATTAAATAAATTGTACTTAGTCATCCTCGTATAGGATTAAATTATACAATATTATTTATAAACATAAAAGAAGGGCGGGTTTTCGTATAAGACCTTATTTTCCACATTATCAATCTCTTCCGTTTATTATCCTAAACAACAGTCTAAGGTCCAATCTTCCTCTTTTTAGGTTCAGGAATTCCTACTTTAGCCAAACATCCCCAAACTTTGAGATAATGGATCCTAGGAGCTCTACTTTTCCATAATTCATAGGGAGTCTTTTCATTAGACTTACTAGGAATTCTATTAAGGATGTAACAGGCCGATAATAAAGCTTCTCCCCATAAATTATCGGGAGTACCTGAGCTGAGGAGCATGGCATTCACCATGTCTAACTGTCATAACCCACACCCGAAAAATTGGGCATGAGTCATGGGTACGTCCAGCCTACGCCGCAGCATCGGCGGTAGAACACTGTCTAGGTCTACTAACAATCTCACACAATCAATATATAAACCTGTCAAGATCTCAACTCCAAACGGAGGAGCAATATCATAATGATAATCACAATATACTCAATCATGAATCTAAGCACGATAAGATACACAGAAGACTAACAACTAGAAGTCTAAACAACTGCCACTAAAATAATCACAACAATAATAATAATACAACAATATCCAAAATCAAATATAATACAAGGGCTCAATCCAAAACCGAAGACAAATATGATGCTATAAGCTAATAAAAATAATAACAAGGTCCTCGTGATCCCGGCTACCAACCCGGAAATCACTCCTAAACTAGAGGGTCCCTGTCTGCACCATCGACAGGCTCAGGTCCATAAAACGTTGGACACCACTCCTCCAGATACTCTGGAAAAAATATGTCCAGTCAGGACTGGAGCAAGTACACCTCTAACAGCAGTTTCAGTTAAATGATAAAAACTATAAAACAGTTGTAACAAGTAGCAAGGTGAAGAAAATAAAGTATGAATAAGAAATATACATATCACTGGTGCATAAAGGTAAAGATGAATGAATATCAGAGCAAGATAGTAACAACTGCAAGATACAATAAATCTAAACTAAGAGTAAGTCTGTGCATAAGAACGTTTAGTGAGTTCAGCATAAAATATATGTAATGAGTCAAGTCCAGAAACTATAAGTGAGACCAGCAAGAAATACAAGAGAGTCCAGACTAGAAAGAATAAACTCGTGTCTTTGAAATACTTGTTTCGACATGTAAAAGGCTAGGGGTAAGTACGGCTCACCGCGCACTGGGTGCGCGGCTGCTATCATTCCATATTAGACCAGAGGGGGTGATTCCTGATGATTCCAGATGAGAATGTTTACATGTCTACTCGAGTATTTTCCTGCCCCGACTAGTACAAGTAAATCCGAGACCCGACACATAAATCAAGTATGAGTCCAGCCTGAAACATGAGTGGTGATGCCAGTAGTGATGTCAGTAGTGATTCCATAATAGAGGCCAGAAACATACAAAATATGTGTCGTAAGTAAATGAATCCAGAAATACCAGTCCATGTTCCGTGTTATGCCAGAAAAATCAGATGATACTATACTAGAAGCTGAATCATAATAATCATCAGATAATAAAAACTATTAGAGAATGTACTCGCCTGACGTCCTAAGCAACTAGCGATCCAAACTGGTGTCGCAATAACCTATTACGAAAAGCAAGGTCAAACAGGTTTCTAATGAATTAAACAGATATAAAATAACTAAAAATAGGCTTCTAGGGTCGTTCTTGGTCAAATGGATCAAACCGGTAAAATCTGGGTCAAAAAGTCAACTCTATATCAAAAAGTCAACTCTGGGTCAAAACTAGGTCAAAAGTTAAATTTGGGGGTCAACCGAGTCAACTACGGTCAACTCTAGGTCAAACTAGGGTGCCCTTGAAATTCTAGTTCAAAACTAGGTCATTAAGCTAATAAACCCTCAAACTTGCCTCCTTGAGATACCGGGATACCCTCGGTATCCGATACCTCAACCTAGGGTACGCACCCCGTCTAAATCCGCTAAAACCTATGCTAGCATGCGTAATTATATACACATATACATAAAAACCTATCTCTAAACTCAAACCTAGGCAATTGCTCAAAAACTCAGCTCGAAACTCAATACCTTGGATATCTCAAGGTATTGAGATACCTTGATATCTCAAGGTATTGAGATATCGCCCAATACCCCTCTAACTACTCCTCTAGTTAGCTATAGCTATTTATGCGTATAGATATACTTCTAGTTAATAATCTAGGCTAGAAAATATATATCTAATACATATATGCATATACCTAGATATCTACATATATACATCACACATACACATATACATATATACCCATATACCTTACCTTACCTATACATATATATTCATTAATATCTAGTTATATCTAAACTATCTAGCCAGCTATATGTATATATATATATATATATATATAGTTACGTATATATATCCATCTATCAATCTATCTATGTATCTAATATCTATCTATCTATCAATCAACCTATCTATCTATCTAGATATCTATCTATCTAGGTATCTATTTAACTATTATCTATCTATTAATCTAGCTATCTATTTATATATCTATCAATCTATCTATCTATCAATCTACCTATCCATCTAATATCTATCTATCTATTTATCTATCTAACTATCTAGTATCTATCTATCTAACTATCTAGTATCTATCTATCTAACAATCTTTCTAACTATTTATCTATCTAACAATCTATCTATCTATTAATCTATCCATCTATTAATCAATTTATCCATAAACCTCTCTCACCCTCGCTACCTAGCTGCTAGCCAACGCGCTGCACCACGAAGCTGTTGCTGCTGCTGCTGCTATTGCTGTGTGCATAGCAGTGCGCTATGCACTGCTGCTGCTGTTGTGCACACTTCACAGCAGCGTACTCGCTGCGGCAGCGCTCGCTGCCCGCTGCCCACCCCGCTGCACAGCCGCCTAGCTCACTACCCCCCTCGTCGACACACCTCACACACACACGACCACACACATATAACTATATATATATCAACATACATATATATATATATATATATATATATATATATATATATATATATATGTATATATACATATATATATATATATATGTATACACACACACACAAACATATATACTTATGAACACACACACATATGCATACACATATCTATATATATTTACACACAAACCCATATATATATATATATATATATATATATATATATATATATATATATACATATACACACACACACACACTCATACACACACACACACACACACACACACACACACACATATATATATATATATATATATATATATATATATATATACACAAACACTCACTCACACTCACACTCACACACACTCACCTACACATACACTAACACCAACACACACTCTCACACAAACACTTACTAACACATACTCACATATATATATAAACACACATACATATATATATACACACACACACTCATATATATATATATATATATATATATATATATATATATATATATATATATATATATACAAACACAAACACACGCTCACAAACACACACTCACTCTCACACACCCTCACACACACACTCTCACACACACTAACACACACACAACTACACACATAAACATATATATATACACGCACACAAATATACATATATAGAAACACACACACACACACACACACACACACACATATATATATATATATATACATATATATATATATACATATATATATATATATATACATATATATATACACACACTAGCACACTAACACAACACACAAACAACGCACACAACACTCCACCAACACGCGCCCAACGACCCCTACACGCACAAACATGTATATATATATAAAATATAACCCGAGAACTCTAGCACACACTTTCTGAAGCTAACCCAACACGCGCACAAGCCCGAAACTAAGAAACCAAGTCAAAATGGCCGTTCGGTCATTTCGACGAACACGCGGTGTGCGGTTCGGAAAACCTCCTGAAACGCATACCAAACCAACTCGGAATTGACCTAAAATTTACCCACAGGTTCTAAACGATGTCTAGATCTTAGAAAAAATACTAACTCGTCGATTCTAGGTCTGTGGCAAAAATGCGCATGCACATAGAACTGGCGACGACGAAAACCCCAAAAATGCCCAAAATGCCCATTTTTCTACGACACGACTTCACGTGTCCGAACGGAGACACATACTAACCCTCAAGACACCTGAGCACGTCTACCTAGGTCCGTCTAACCTAGGGCAACACCAAAAATTAGGCCAATCTCGGATTTCACCCAAAATTGACACAAAACCTAGTGTCAAAGTCTCCAAATACAACTAAACTAGTTCTAACTTCCTCCCAAGGGTAGCCTTAAGGTCTAGGAAGGTTCTAAACCACTAATTATACTATATAAGAGTAATTAGAAGGGGGAAATCAGAGTTTACCTCTTGGGAGTTGGAATCCCAAGCCAAAGTCTCTAAAAAGCTCCAAATCCACCACACCAAGCTTCCAAGCTTCCAATCCAAGCTCTGACACCAATTCTAAGCTCTACCCACCTAGGTTAGGGAAAAATATAGGGTTAGGGTTCATATCCATGAAGAATAGAAGAAGAAATAGAAGAAATGGAGCACTTACTTGGATGTGGGAAGAAGAAAGGAAGAAGAAATAGTGGAGAAGAAGAAGAAGAAGAAGAAGAAGAAGAAGAAGAAGTGAAGAAGAATGGAGGGGGGGTGTGGTTTGGTTGCAGGTTTGGGAAAGGAGGGGCCGGCCAAGTGCAAAGTAATAGGTTTATATTAATCCAAAAGTCCAAAAAGCCCTCTCCTCAAGTCATTCCAATTGGATTTTGGGTTTGGTGTTCCAAAAGCACTCAAACTAACTCACAATCTCTCCAACTAGCCTACTAAAAATATAATAAATATTCTAAACCCAAAAATAGGTCACACAGGAGTGTTGGTTGGGTCGAACATGGGTCCACTAGGGTCTGACATGGGTCCAGGCTAGCCAAAACCCTAAAACAATCAATAGAAAAATAATACAACCACTAATTAAATATAAATACAAATATTTATAATAAATACACAATTAACCAAATTAAAATAAATAAATAAAAAAATACCCGGCTCTGGAAATGGGATAGTGACAAGCCTATCCTCCTTAGAAAATTTCGTCCTCGAAATTTAAAGTCGATCGTACTCCCTCTAGGTCAACCCCCCAACAATCACAGTCAAAAAATTCTACCTAAATAACATGCAAGATCAGGGTCCTACTGGTCGTGTTATCACAGTCTCAATCAGGGTCACTACACTATCTACCACAGCACAAAGAAAGTCTAACAGGTACTAATGAAGCATACCACAAGGAATAAAAAGGACAGAAAGAAGAACAAAGAGACAGACCTGCTAACCCGACACCCGTAGCATCGGCCTCCTCGACCGTCAACGCATAAGCCCTACCCTGCTGGGGTATATCCCTCTGCTGGTGCGGGGCATGATGTTGTACCACAGGTGACCTAGATCCAACTCTCTAATCCTGTGCTCCACCCAATGGAGGTGCAGTGGGGCAATCTCACATCCGGTGAGCAGCGGATCCACAGAACAAACATACCTTCAGCCTCCTTCTACAAATATCCCAAGTGTGTTCTGCCTTCCTACAGTAGGCACAAGTGGGCACCCTCTGATCCTGACCCTGCTGTGCTGCCTTCAGCATATAGGGACGCTTAGCTGGTCCCACAATGCCACTCGTACTGCCTGAATCATCCCTGCCTCTCTTGGACTTGAGCTCTAAGTCATCCTCTGCTCTCTGAGCGTCCCCTACTATCTGCTGAAAAGTCGCCTCGCGGTCACTCCTGGTTAAAGACTTGATCGCCATGACCAAGTCCTTGCAAAACTTCCTCGCCTTTGCTGCCTCACTCAAGCCATCCACAAATCTGCCCAGACGGCAGAACTCTGCTGCGTACTAGTCCACCATCATGCTTCCTTGGGCGAGTGCCTCGAACTGGCTCTCCAAAGCACTGAGCGCCACATCTGGGAAAAATTTCTCCTTAAAAAGGCTCTTGAAAGCCTCCCAAGTAAGCCCTGGTGCCGCGATCCTCGTATCTGTGCGATACCATGTCAAAGCAAGGTCGAACATCTGACTGCCAGCTACCTCTATCTGCATGCTGTCTGGAATCTGTGCCAGCCTGAAGATGCCCTCAATCTGCTCTATCCAGTCATCCGCGTAAAGGATCCCTTCTGTACCCCGGAACTCCTTGGACCGCATCATCTGAAAGTCAATAATACTGCCCAGCCTCGGATGCTGTGCCTGATCTGCCTGTGGCTGAATCTGTGCCACCCTATCCACTGCCGTCATGGCCACCTAGTGGGCGTTCTCAATGCCCAGCCTCATCACATCCACTTGACGGTGCTGCGCGTCCATCATCTCCCTGAAGAACGCAAATAACTGCACAGCGTCTACTGGTGCAGGAAGTGGTGGAGGAACCACCGGAACGATTGGGGTAGTCCTCGGATCGACAGGTGAAGGAGGATCCCCGAGAGAAACAGATGCTCCCTCAACCGCAGGAGTGGTGAGTGGAGCGGTAGCAGCTGCCTGAATACGAGCTGGACGAGAGGTAGCAGTCCTCTCGGTGGCAACTGCTGGAACGGTACGGTAGGATCGTGTCTTCGGAGGCATCCTGAACACAGATCAAAAGAAGTCAATACGGTGTAAGATACGATATCATCAAAGAAGGACAGTAAAATTTCAAAAGAAAGCAATTTCAGAATAATTAGATTGGAATTGTTCCTAGTCGTGATTGAGTACACTCTCATCCTAGTTCCTATAGCAGGCTCGCAGTAGTACAACTAAGTTGTTGTACCACCACAACATCGCACTAATTGCGAATTGAGACCTGCATGGGGCCGCCACCAAAAATGTGTCACGATCCTCACCCAAAAAATCGGGCATGAGTCATGGGTACGTCCAGCCTATGCTGCAGCATCGGCGGTAGAACGCTGTCTAGGTTTACTAACAATCTCACACAATCAATATATAAACCTGTCAAGATCTCAACTTCAAACGGAGGAACAATATCATAATAATAATCATAATGTACTCAATCACGAATCTAAGCACGATAAGATACATAGAAGACTAACAACTAGAAGTCTAAATAACTGCCACTAAAACAACCACAGCAATAATAATAATACAACAATATCCAAAATCAAATATAGTACAAGGTCTAAATCCAAAACCGGAGACAAATTACTCCTAAACTAGAGGGTCCCTGTCTGTACCATCGACAGGCTCAGGTCCATAAAACATTGGACATCACTCCTCCAGATACTCTGGAAAAAATATGTCCAGTCAGGACTGAAGCAAGTATACCTCTAACAACAGTTCCAGTTAAATGATAAAAACTATAAAACAGTTGTAGCGAGTAGCAAGTGAAGGAAATAAAGTATGAACAAGAAATATACATATCACTGGTGCATAAAGGTAAAGATGCATGAATATCAGAGCAAGATAGTAACAACTGCAAGATACAAAAAATCTAAACTAAAAGTAAGTCTTTGCACAAGAACGTGTAGTGAGTCCAGCATGAAATACATGTAATGAGTCAAGTCCAGAAACTATAAGTGAGACCAGCAAGAAATGCAAGAGAGTCCAGACTAGAAAGAATGAACTCATGCCTTTGAAATACTTGTTTTGACATGTAAACGGCTAGGGGTAAGTACGGCTCACCGCGCACTGGGTGCGCGGCTGCTATCATTCCATATTAGACCAGAGGGGGTGATTCCTGATGATTCCGGATGGTAATGTTTACATGTCTACTCGAATATTTCTCTGCCCCGACTAGTACAAGTGAATCCAAGACCCGACACGTAAATCAAGTATGAGTCCAGCCTGAAATATGAGTAGTGATGCCAGTAGGTGATGTCAGTAGTGATTCCAGAATAATGGCCAGAAATATAAAAAATACGTATCGCAAGTAAATAAATCTAGAAATACCAGTCTGTGTTCCGTGTTGTGCCAGAAAAATCAGATGATACTATACTAGAAGCTGAATCATAATAATCATCAGATAATAAAAACTATCAGAGAATGTACTCGCCTGACGTCCTAAGCAACTAGCGATCCGAACTGGTGTCCCAATAACCTATTACCAAAAGCAAGGTTAAACAGGTTTCTATTGAGTTAAATAGATATAAAATAACTAAAAATAGGCTTCTAGGGTCATTCTAGGTCAAACCGGTGAAATCTGGGTCAAAAAGTTAACTTTATGTTAAAAAGTCAACTCTGGGTCAAATCTAGGTCAAAAGTTAACTTTGGCAGTCAACCGAGTCAACTACGGTCAACTCTAGGTCAAACTAGGGTGCCCCTGAAATTCTAGGTCAAAACTAGGTCATTAAGATAATAAACCCTTAAACTCGCCTCCTAGAGATACCGGGATACCCTCGGTATCCGATACCCCAACCTAGGCTACGCATCCCGTCTAAACCCGCTAAAACCTAGCACGCATAATTATATACACATATACATAAAAACCTATCTCTAAACTTAAACCTAGGCAATTGCTCAAAAATCCCGCTCGAAACTCAATACCTTGGATATCTCAAGGTATTGAGATACCTTGATATCTCAAGGTATTGAGATATCGCCCAATACCTCTCTAACTACTCCTCTAGTTAGCTATTTATGCGTATAGATATACTCCTAGTTAATAATCTAGGCTAGAAAATATATATATCTAAGACATATATGCATATACCTTGATATCTACAAATATACATCACACATACACACATACATATATACCCATATACCTTACCTTACCTATACATATATATTCATTTATATCTAGTTATATCTAAACTATCTAGCTAGCTATATGTATATATATATATATATATATATATATATATATATATATAACTAGCTACGTATATATATCCATCTATCTATGTATCTAATATCTATCTATCTATCTATCTATCAATCTACCTACCTATCTATCTAGATATCTATCTATCTAGGTATCTATTTAACTATTATCTATCTATTAATGTAGCTATCTATTTATATATCTATCAATCTATCTATCTATCAATCTACCTATCCATCTAATATCTATCTATCTATTTATCTATCTAACTATCTAGTATCTATCTATCTAACTATCTAGTATCTATCTATCTAACTATCTATCTAACTATCTAGTATCTATCTATCTAATTATCTTTCTAACATTTATCTATCTAACAATCTATCTATCTATTAATCTATCCATCTATTAATCAATCTATCCATAAACCTTGCTACCTAGCTGCTAGCCCTCGCTACCTAGCTGCTAGCCAACACGCTACCTAGCTGCTAGCTAGCTGATAGCCAACGCGCTACCTAGCTGCTAGCCAACGCGCTATCTAACTATCTAGTATCTATCTCACCCTCGCTACCTAGCTACTAGCCAACGCGCTGCGCCACGAAGCTGCTGCTGCTGCGAATGCTGCTGCTGAAGATGCTGCTGCTGCTGGCATCTGCTGTGTGAACAGCAGCGCACTGTCCACTGCTGCTACTGCTGTGCGCACTGCACAACAGCACACTCGCTGCGACAGCGCTCGCTGCCCGCTGCCCACCCCGCTGCACAGCCGCCTAGTTCACTACCCCCCTCGTCGACACACCTCATAGACACACGACCACACACATATAACTATATATATATATCAACATATATATATATATATATATATATATATATATATATACAACTATAAATATATATATACACACACACTAACATATATACTTATGAACACACACACATATGCATACACATATCTATATATATTTACACACAAACCCATATATATATATATATATATATATATATATATATATATACATACACACACACACACACACACACACACACTCATACATATATATATATATATATATATATATATATATATATATATATATATATATATATATATATATATATATATATATATATATATATATATATATATATATACACAAACACTCACTCACACTCACACACACACTCACCTACACATACACTAACACCAACACACACTCTCACACAAACACTCACTAACACACACTCACATATATATAAACACACATACATATATATATACACACACACACACACTCATATATATATATATATACACAAACCCCCACACACGCTCACAAACACACACTCACTCTCACACACCCTCACACACACACTCTCACACACACACAACTACACACATATAAACATATATATATACACGCACACAAATATACATATATAGAAACACACACACACACACACACACACACACACACACACACACACACACACACACACACACATATATATATATATATATACACACACTAACACAACGCACACAACACACAAACAACGCACACACTACTCCACCAACACATGCCCAACGACCCCTACACGCACAAACACGTATATATATATATATATATATATATATATATATATATATATATATATATATATATATATATAATATAACCCGAGAACTCTAGCACACACTCCCCGAAGCTAACCCAACGCGGTGTGCGGTTCGGAAAATCTCCTGAAACGTATACCAAACCAACTCAGAATCGGCCCAAAATTTACCCACGGGTTCTAAACGATGTCTAGATCCTAGAAAAAATGCTAACTCGTCGATTCTAGGTCTGTGGCAAAAATGCACATGCACATAGAACCGGCAACGACGAAAATCCCAAAAATGCCCGAAACGCCCATTTCTCTGCGACACAACTTCACGTGTCCGAACGAAGACACGTACTAACCCTCAAGACACCCGAGCACGTCTACTTAGGTCTGTCTAACCTAGGGAAACACCAAAAATTGGGCCAATCTCGGATTTTACCCAAAATTGACACAAAACCTAGTGTCAAAGTCTCCAAACACAACCAAACTAGTTCCAACTTTCTCCCACGGGTAGCCCTAAGGTCTAGGAAGGTTCTAAATCACTAATTACACTATATAAGAGTAATTAGAAGGGGGAAAATCAGAGTTTACCTCTTGGGAGTTGGAATCCCAAGCCAAAGTCTCCAAAAAGCTCCAAATTCACCACACCAAGTTTTCAAGCTTCCAATCCAAGCTCCAACACCAATTCTAAGCTTTACCCACTTAGGTTAAGGAAAAATATAGGATTAGGGTTCACATCCATGAAGAATAGAAGAAGAAAGAGAAGAAATGGAGTACTTACTTGGATGTGGAAAGAAGAAAGGAAGAAGAAAGAGTGGAGAAGAAGAAGAAGAAGAAGAAGAAGAAGTGAAGAAGAATGGAGGCGGGCTGTGGTTTGGCTGCTGGTTTGGGAATGGAGGGGCCGGCCAAGTGCATAGTAATAAGTTTACATTAATCCAAAAGTCCAAAAATCCCTCTCCTCAAGTCATTCCAATTGGGTTTTGGGTTTGGGGTTCCAAAAGCACTCAAACTAACCCCCAATCTCTCCAACTAGCCTACTAAAATATAATAAATATTCTAAACCCAAAAATAGGTCTCACAGGGATGTTGGTTGGGTCAGACATGGGTCCACTAGGGTCTGACATGGGTCCAAGCTAGCCAAAACCCTAAAATAATCAATAGAAAAATAATACAACCACTAATTAAATATAAATACAAATATTTATAATAAATACACAATTAACCAAATTAAAATAAAAAAATAAAAAAAATATCCGGCTTTGGAAATGGGGTAGTGACACTAACATAGTACGATTCTTCCTTTCAGCAACTCCGTTGGACTGTGGTGAATATGGAGCAGTTACCTCATGGATTATTCTGTGTTCTTCACAGAAATTGGTCATATCATTTGATGTATACTCTCCACCATGATCTGATCTAAGAATCTTAATCTTTCTCTCTAACTAGTTCTCAGCTTCAGATTTATAGACTTTAAATCTGTCTAGAACTTCATCTTTGGTTTTGAAAAGATATGTATAACAATACTTTGAATGATCATCCATAAAGGTAACAAAGTATTTTCTACCACCTCGGGTCAAAACCCTATTTGAGTCATACACATCACTATGAACTAGCTCTAGAAGGTCAGAGTTCCTTTCTATAGATTTGAAAGGTAGTCTTGTGTGTTTGGTTTGAACACAGATCTCACACTTGTGTTTATCATCTATTGGAGTTTTAGGAATAAGATCTAAGTTCATCATCCTTCTTAGGGAACCTAGATTCACATGACCTAATCTACTGTGCCATATATTTGAAGATTCTATATTGGAAACAACAAAAGAAGGATCTTAAATTTTATTCACGGTACTAAGAATAAAAGATTATCTCTTACAAAATATTTTCCAATAAAAGAGTCATTCTTAGAAAATACTACTTTATTTGCTTCCATAACAATCTTATACCCTGAAGCTACAAGAAGAGACCCACTAACTAAATTCCTTCTGATAGACGGCACATGTAACACATCATGAAGAATCAGAGTTTTCCCTGATATCATCTTTAGATCTATTCTTCCTCTTCCTATAATCTGTGCCACTGAGCCATCTCCTAGAGTTATACCTCCTCCACCTGATTCCTGATAGTTTGAAAAATAGGAGCGATAAAAGGAAACATGAATATTAGCTCCAGAATCCAACCACTAATCGTCAGAATGGTAGAAAATGTTGACTAAGGTTGATAGATTATAGACCTGAAGGATCTAGAAGAGCAGTTGAGAAGCATGTTTGCTTCTGGTTTGGCTGGACGTTTCCCTTTGTACGAAGTCTGGACAGCTTCCTTCTTCCTATGGAAATAGTTGGTGGCTATATGGTTTATTTTACCACACACAAAACAAAATCTCTTCTGATCCTGAGTCTGACCGAAGTTTCTTGGTTTATAGTGGTGATAGTTTTGGTGGTGAGGCTGAGTGTTCTGTTTCTTCTTGAAGAGGTTCCTTTTGGGTTTGTTGTGATGATGAGGCTTGGGTTTACCTTGGGATTCTACAAGGTTTACCTTAGCTTTAGACTCAGGCTTAGGGTTAGACCTTAGCCTAATTTGTTCTTCTATTCTAATTTTCTTTAGTACTTGAGCAAAGGTAAGGTCACCTTGTATATGAATAAGATCTTTCTTAACATCAGGCCAAGAAGGAGGGAACTTGTCTACCAAACAGGCTATTTTATACTCAGTAGAAAAGAAAGTACCTTTGGCTTGAATATGCCTAAGATATTCTTGGAATTCATGTATTTGGTCATTCATGGGTTTATTATCTACCATAAAGTATCTGTTGAATGAGGAGGAATTGAATTTTTTGATTCCAGCATCATCACAGCTATAATCATCTTCTAGGGCATCCCAAAGTTTTTTTGCACTTTTGTATTCAAAGAATATGTCATATAGTGATTCAGATAAAGCGGTTAGAATTCTATGGAAGCAATGGTAGTCTATTTTCTTAGGGGTCTAGTGGAACCAGAGGACTTGGATACACCTATGTCAGACTCAGTGTCATCAGAGTCATTTGTGATTGGTGTGGAACCATCAATGGCAGAAATTAATCCTAAAGTAGTGAGCCAAAACTTTATTTGACTTTGCCATCTCTTAAAGTCGGTCCCGTTGAACTTAGCAGGTTTAGCAGTGAAAGTCTCATCCTTGCCAGTCATGATTGCTATTGAAAAAAACTAAAACTGAAAGATATGTATTTACTCAATAACAATGTCCAATAATTTAGAAAATAGTTCAAGTAATTTTGCTAATCAATCTTAAAATGTTTAGTCTATCAAGCATAGATTAACTTGGGATAGCTGTAGGGGCCGGTTCCCAGCTAGCGGTGGTCCGAAGGCACTTAAATACCGTGTCGCTTAGGTCTATTTATACCCGGTTGACAGAAGGACCCTTTCGGCTTATTCCCAAATTTATCTCTACTTTTATAATTAAGACTCAAGGAATTTGCAGTTTCACTTTAACTATTTATTTACTTCTAGAAAATAATTTATATTATTCTAAGATGCAGTAGAAATATGCTCAAATACTATTATCACGAGGCAAGGTATTTAAGCAACTTGATATGTAAGAACTTGATCAATTATAATTTAAAAATGATACAAGTTGTTTAAGAATCTTAATGAATTAAAAAAACTAGTAAAGTTATTTAATTATTTGCTAGTCACAAAATTGCTATAGTGTCTTTAAACGACTATGAACAATACAGTTGCATACAAACAACCTGATTAAGCAAGTAAGGTATAGCAGAAATAATTTTATTGCTAATTGTATTGCTACAGTACTAAAAATAATTTTATTGCTAATTTTATTGCTACAGTAGAAATAATTTTATTGCAGATTTTATTGCTACAGTAGAAATAATTATATTGCTAATTTTATTGTTACAGTAGAAATAATTTTATTGCAGTAACAAAATTAAACAACTGTGAACAAATAATTTGATTGTAGAAATAATGTTATCTTAAGAAATATTTTACCTAACAGTAAATCGGGTTCAACTCTTAGATTGTTAGAAGAAGACTTATAATATAAATATATTACTTTCCATAGATTTATAAGATAACAAAGAAACAAAAGAAAATTGTTACCGGCCTCCGGGGAAGTCGTGCACGAAGTAATGCCCTAAGAGTTGATCCGAGGTCTATGTGCAGACGTATCTCGGAAGCTCCTAGTGGTAAAACTGTAAGAACCCTAATTCTGAAAACCGTATTTCTATATTATTATTATTAATTATGTAATTTATTATTTATAGTAATTATGAGATAAATAGAGAAAATAGAATTTTCTATTGGATCTCAAACCGAAACCCAAACCCATTACCCGCTTGTACCCAAACCCGCGTAAAGTAAGACAACAACAGCAAACCAACTTTTCAACTCCGCGCGTAAAGTAATACCACCGTTTCATTTTCTTTGATCCGCACGTAAGGTTTAAACCCCACGCGTAAAACAACTCCGGGCGTAAAACTCACCACCCGCCTAAATTCTGATCCGCGCGTAAAACTCACCACCTGCTTAAATTCCTACACCACGCGTAAAACAAATCCACCGCCTCATTCCACCGCCTCTAAATCCTATTATTACTAAACAACCCTCAGCCGAAATCTAAACCAATAAAAAGAATACAGCAGCAGCAGTAGTTTCTTAAACACTAAGTTTCTCCACCGCCTCTTATTCTCTATATATATCCATGCAATACACCCCAAAACCCTAAACCTCACTACTTAAACTTAACACTGTATTGGACATTGCACTCTTCAGGATTTTTGCTTGGCAAATATACCTTGCCATTGTACTGTTATTTATATTCTAGTTGGTACATGCATATTAAAATTCTGCTTATATAAGAGGTTCATTTATGTAGATTTTTGGACCTATTTTATGAGACCACCCTAGGATTATGGAGCATCATTAGATTCATTGGCTGTGATACAGTTGTTACACGAGTTGTGAGTCTCATATAGATCACGGACTGGGTGACAGGTCTGGCCTCCTGTACGTATTAGCCGTGCGTTAGGGAAGACTGCTAATAGAAACTTTGTATGCTAGTAGACCTGGCAGTTATTTGGAGGTTTTATCGTGTCATGGATGTGGCATGCTCAGAGCATGGGGTGGGGAAAACAACAAGTAAGGCGTTTGGGCTCCTTTACACTTTTCCTAGTTCGCACAGATTCTCCGCTGGAGAAACGGGTGGTTGTGATCCTATATATATTGCAGGCGGCCTTTGCCGTTCAAAAGACGGTACGCTTTTAGGCCCCTAATTCTCCTAGAGAACCATGTCAATCCCATTATGACCAGATAGCCCACGCATTGGGAAAGTTGTTCTCAAATTGCATTCACTTAGACGGTTAGGCGACCCATTGGATGTTTATATTTCAGTACTTATTGGCATGTTATTATGTATCTTGTTACGTCCCTTTAAAGACCTGGTCCCTTTCCAGATATGAACGAACAGGAGTATCCACAAGAGTACGGACCTGGACCTGACTCTACATACCAGACTGAGGAGGTCTTACCCTCAGAGTAGCTATGACTTGTTCCCACTGTTTGAGATTTTTGTTACTACTTCAGTATAGTCGTTTTGTAGTGGATTTGTTTCCACCCGACTACCAGACTTGATACTTATCTTGGATATCAAGTTATTATTTAGCTCTTTATTCCTACTTATTATTTGTGCTATGGATGAGATATAGATTCTGTATGACTTGTTGTGACAGTATATTACCACCGGTGGATTGCATATTCATATACAGCGTACGTGTGTATATGATTTCCATATATTGGGGTTCATATATATACGGATGGGCGTGTTACGTATTCCTAGTCCTACGTATTTTGGGACTGGGGAGTGACAAGTTTTTAGTGGTGGCCCATGCAGGTCAGAATATATTATCTTGGTTACGTAACTGTACCAAACAAGTCTGCGTATAGGAATAAAGTATAAGGATCTCATCCATACTTGACTGAAACCTCATTCTTCCTTAAGTTTTATGCTAGGAACCCTTTACGCTGAGACTAGGGACCTCTATTTATATAGAGTAACCAATTTATTGGCATAAAAACCAAACTATACAGAAGATTGTTTACTTTACGCTGCAGATATGACAACTGCTAAACTACGTTTCCTTAGTCTTTTCAACCTATAAGACACGTCATGCAAGCCATGTAGGTAAACTATCCCAGCGTAAACTTGATGATTCCTTAATAGTAGATAACCAGCGTAGAGCAGCTGATTAGGCATAAAATGTAAGGATAGGATGTGACAGTATTTGTCACAATCTTAGTTTTCCCAGTCATGACTAGTTAGAACCGAATCTCTTGCATTAAATGCATAGATATGCCTCGAGCCCTGTGCAAAAATAGCTTTTGATGTGGCGTCTGATTTTGACTCACCTTGAGCGAAAAAACTTATTCCTGTAGACAGCGTATTCCGAAGCCTCAACTTTTTCTCCTTCTAGATGCGTAAAAATGACTTGTATTAAATATGTCACTAAATGACAACCTGGGTCTCTTTGCAAAATTATCATCACAGCCGTCCTCTCGATTATCGTGCAGTACTTTTGTCAGAGGTCAGGTTCACTGATTTGACTGACCAACTCATGATGAATTCCTCGTACAAACTTTACGCCACAACGTATGTTAGATTTTTATACACAAATTTTATGCATCAACTTTTATGCACAGACCTTTCACGCAAGCCTTACGCAGAAAGTGCAGCAAGACTTTATGCGCAGAAATTACGCACGCAGAACTTTTACACGGCAGATTTTATGCAGCATATCTTTACGCAGCCGATCTTTTATGCACCAACTTTACGCACGGAACCCTTTACGCAGACTTTTATCCAGACAATTCTGAAACTCTACTTTACGCCAAATTACCTCAACTCTCTGCTTTACGCAGATAGCTCTGAAGTCTTACTTACGCCAAATTATCTTGAAGCTCTGCTTTGTGCAGAAAGCCTATCCACCTATTTTATGCCAACTATCTAGAAGCCTTGTTTACGCAGGTAAAGGATTTCATGTATGTTGGGGATTTTTTTTACTACGCGAACAATTCCCCAGCGTATTTCATGTTTCTATATTCTATTTTATACTTGCATCTTGTTTGATTCTTGTACTCCTTCTGAACGTTGTGCATATCACCTGCAAAAAGATGGAGATACAGAAGGGATGTGCTATCACAGATAATGACACAACTCCTGGAGTCAATGGTCAGACTCAAGGAGAGACCTCACCGACTCCTAGATTTCCAGGACCAGATGGACAGATTCATAATCCTGTTCCATCTGATCTTCCCATTCCACCTAATGGGAACCTTCCAGTCTCATCGACACAGCAAGATGGAAGCCAACCACGTCCAGAGGCCCGTAGTGAGTGGGGTACCACTCCTCAGTGTCATCTGGAAAAAATATATCCAGTCAGGAAAGGAGCAGAGTACATCTCTAACAGCAGTTCTAAAAAATGATATAAACTATGTAACAGTAAGTAGATATAAAATATACAAGATATAATATACAGATATAAGAGATATGCAATAAAGAAAATACTGGAAAGAGATACGAGAATGAACAATATAGAAATGAACAAAAAATACTAATGACTAAGTGAGTGAGTACCAGCTTTAAAATGTGATCGGCATAAAAACTTGATACAAGAATTATGGCCTGGTTAATCATACGTATGGTGTATGATTAACACTATTCAATGAACAAGACATGATACAAGGAGGGCATGATCACATATCTATACTACATACTATCTGCCCCCGACTGGTATAGTGGATCTAACTATGGTACGTTATGGCACGAGATTCTCTGGAAAGGTAGCAAGTCTCCCCATGAATCAGTGTCTGTACATGTACAAGAAGAACAAGAAAACAAGACTTGCATAAGATACACCATACATACCAAGCAATAATCTCATGACGAGATCCGGATATACCAATCCGTGTAACCATCGTATCAAAAAATCAAGGATATCTATACTAGATACAAGAGACATAGAGGATATCATAAATGAGAAACTATCAGAGAATATACTCACCTGAAATCCGGTGAACAATATCAAAAATATCCGATACGATGCCTCGAAGACCTACATATAGAATATTACATTAATACAAGGTCCTGGAATAAAAATAAGTTAAACTAGTCAACTTCTAGGTTATAAAGTCATTTCTAAGTCAAAAATAGTCAAACTAGGTCAACTCTAGGTTAAAATAGTCAAACTTAGTCAAACTAGCTATTTCTAGGTTGTATGAGTCTATCTCTAAGATATTAGGTCCATACACTATGTAGCTAGGCCAGACTAGCTATACTAGGATACTAGGAAACCAATAAGATACCGTATCATAAGATACACAAGTTAATAGATATAAAAATATCATAATATGTATATACAATCAACAATATACAATATTTCTAACTAAACTATTGCTAATTGGATACCTTGGCTTTGAACCAATGCGGTATCACACCACTACACACTCATCTTGATACTTAAACCCAAATACCTTGAGTATCCATCAATACCTTAACATTACCTTGGTATCTCAAGGTAATGTTAATTCTAACATATAATTAACTACCCAATACTCTATACTATAACTACCTACTAACATACCAATACATATTTATATATATACATACATATAACTACTAGTAATAGTATATATCTATCTACTAGATAACAATATGTATATATATATATAACTACATAATACAGTAACTAACTTCACTAAACTACTAACTAAACTATCAATGAACTAACTAGTTAAACTATACATCAAGCTAACTAGTTAACTAAACTATTAATGAACTAACTTACCTACCAACTTACCTTGCTGCTGTAGCTGCTGCTCTTACTAGAGTTGCTGCTGCACTTTGTTGTTGCTCTCATGCTTGTTGTTGCAGCTTTAGTTGTTGTTGCTGCTCATACTAGTTGTGCAGGCTCTGTAGTTGCTACTCATGCTTGCTTGGCTGCAGTTGCTGCCTCTCCATGTTGTTGCTGCTGTGCTGCTTCAGTTGCTGCTACTGCTTTGCTGCATTGCTGCAGCATGTTGCTTACTGCAGTTGCAGTTGCATGCTGCAGCTAGTTGTTGCAACTGCAGTTACTGCACCTCTATGTTGCTGCCTTGCTGCTCACTAATTTACTACTATGCTACATTGCTGCATCCCGACCCCTTCTAGCACACACACACACACACACACACACACACACACACACACACACACATACACACATCTATGCACACACATACATATCTATATACTTATATATATATAACACTCTCACTCACACACATATGAATATATATAAACATATCAATATATATACATATATAAACAGAGATACATATATATATCTATATATATACTCATAACACTAGAGATACAAATACATCTCTATATATATACATATCTATATATACATATATAAACATACACACATACATATATAAAACTCTCTATGTATATATATAATCACCACCATATATATATATATATATATATATATATATATATATATATATATATATATATATATATATATATATATATATATATATATATATATAGATATACACATACATATATACATAACACTTAGAGATACACATATCAATACATATATATACATACCTATATAACACTAGAGATACACACTAATAATCATACAATAAACATAGAATAACACATAATATATATATATACATATATATCATATACAATGATAAATTTAATATTCTAATAGCTATAAACAAGTATATTAAAATGCAAGAAAATAAACGCGTGGAGTGCTATTGGGAAACTTGTTAGTCTAGAAATCATCACAACATAGGACGGTATTGGAGTACAATTTCTCACTTTACTATTTAATTGCCTTTATCATTAGTTCCGTAGTATTTTGCCGCAACGCTTATGTTCTCTTTCCTCCATTCCAGAGAATGGCTAAGGGAAGAAAGGAGACGCGAGGCCACACCTCTAGCAATGTGGCTTCCGAGGGAGCATCCTTTGCCCACCCAGGCGATAGAGAGGTGACTGGGACTCCTCCCCCACCTCCCACACTTCCAGCTTAGGTGGCATTCGCACTATTTTGACTATCGGTTCCTTGCCCATTTATGGAGCTCATCTTATTAAGTTGATCTGAGGCTTAGTAAATTCTCAACGAGACCAGATTCGAGGGTTAGTAGACTCTCAATAAGACCAAATCTGAGGTTTAGTTGAGGCTCAGTGGGATCAGACTGCTGTCATGAAAGAGAGCATAGAAAACCCTCACTTAGTCACCTTGGCCACCATGGACAAAGAAGACAACTCAGACTACTCAGCAGCAGTACACCCTGCCTAATTTTGGGACCATTATGAAAGTCAGGAAGCATAATCCCAGGGAGTTTGAAGGCACAAAGGGGGATCATCTACGTGGATGATTGGATAGAAGATATTGAGCGACTATTCTGTGTCGCTAGGCTTCCGGAGGACTTGAAGATTGAAGCCGCATGACTGTAGTTTCGCGATCTAGCCCGGACTTGGTTCAGAAGTGAGCCTAAGCTTGCCGTTTCAGGATTGACTTGGGAGAGGTTACGGTAGTTGTTCAAGCAGAAGTTTATCCTGTTGTGGCTAAGGAAGCTCTGGAAAGGCAATTCCAAAATCTAGAGCAGGGTACTCGCACTGTAGATGAGTATGCGGCTGAGTTTAGCCATTTGAGTCAATTTGCCGACTACATGGTCCGGACCCAGAGAATCGGGCTAGGAGATTCCGACAAGGGCTAGCACAGGAGATCGGCGTTCATGTCATTGCTAATGGCGCGGATGTAGGATCGTGTGGCAACGCTAGAGGGGGGATAAATAGAGTAAGTGCGTGTGCAGCGGAAAAAAATTACTAATTTAAAATTCTAAGTTTAAGGACTACTTATAAACTGCAGCAATAAATATAATCAGATTATAAGCAAAGTATAAGTAAAGTTCAGAAAATTAAACTCAAACAGAGAGAATTTTATCTTGGTTTCCCTCGTGGAGGACTAGTCCATGCCCAAGAACTCTTGTTCGGTGTTATTCCACTATTTGTGAAATAGGGTACACATGCGTCTTTGATCCGAAGAGCACCCCAACTTCTTACAACACAAGCTTTTGATCCAAAAAGCTCGAAGACTTTAGACGAAAATAGAAAGCAGCTTTTAAACCAAGCTAGTACAACTCGAATCAACTTCTAATCGGAATAACACCTGTGCACTTAGAAGGAAAGGGAGTTGTCTTGGGAATGAGAAAGACTAAAGTTCTTTGAATAATAGAAACAAAGAATGTTTGAGTGAATGAGTTATGTTGAAATGTGATAATTCTTATCTATTTATAAGATTTTTCTGAGCGGAGTTTGGGCCGAGTTTCGGATGCTTTAACATTCATAAATTTGAACGTTAGAGCCTGGTCATCCGAAAGAGGAGGCTAACTAGAAAATCAGTTCAGGGTAACCGAGTTCGGTCTGAGTTCGGGCAGAACTCGTACCAAGTTCGGTTGGTCATTTTTTTAGTTTGTTTTGACTTGGATTTTTGAGTGGGTTTGGATTTAGGATCGAATCCAAAAGAATTACTGGTCTGGGTTGGCTTATATATGAGTGGACTTTGGATATAGGTTCAATATAAATGCTAAAATTTTGTTCTGACTCACATAAATCCTTAGTCTCAAAAAAGTAAAAATTACATAACAAAGTAAAAAGAGTACCCAGACAGAATCATCTTGTAGCAGCTTGTGACAAAGTGTTGCGTCGTCTTTCTGAACAAATTCATCTAAGTTGCAATATATCGATTCATAGTTTGGATCGATTATTAAAATCGATTTGACCATGACCAGATAGGCCAACAATCTCTCCCATTTTGATAATTGACAAAACTGCGACTGATACGACAACTAAGATAAGATATATATTGTTCATGCAATAATAGATATGTTTCTCTCCCGATATCTTGATATGTTGATCCCCTGCAATAATAGCTTGCGTACAATATTGATATTATGATATGTTTTGCCTCCCCCATTGTCACTTGATCGAAATGGGAAACCTCCCCTATAAAGTTGGAGCCAAGGTAAACAAAAAAATGTGACGCAAGGAATGACATAATAAATAGAAACAAATATAAAGGAAGCAAGGAATGACATTCTATAGGAGCATTTTGTAAATGAAAAGCAATATAACTTTGCTAAAAGTTAACCAAGTGAAAAACATCATTGATCTAAAGATAACATCTCATAAAAGTCTCATAAAAGAAGCATAACTAGAAATAACAACTCATAGAGATTAACATCATCTCATAAAGCTAATATTATCATTAAATGCTAAGCTAATAATCTCTACTCTACTACTGATCATCATCACCGGTCTCTGTCGAACGATTGAGATCATAAAAAGCAGCAGTAGGATTAAAGTATCTCTGAGCATCTGGATCATCAATGTAGTATCCAGTAAAGGAAGGATCACGAACCATGTGAATCGGTCCAGTACTGAGAGAAGCTGTACCGCATATCCATAAAAGAGTTGGATATAGCCTGAGCCTGGAGTATGGTACGGTGATCCATAGCACGATAGCGCTCATCCTCTAGTCTGTGGCTATCATCTTCCAAACGAAAGCGATCCTGGAGCATAGTGTGGAGGTGCACAAGAGTGATGGGTGAAGAAGCTGAGGTAGAAGTAACGGGAGGTGCAGGTGGTGCAGATGGGCCAGCACCAGAAATAGCATCAACAGGTGGCACATGTGGTAGAGCAGGTAAGTCCTACGGGCAGTAAAGAGATAGGAGGGCTCTGCTAGATGTGGACAATCATCTAATGGAATGTTAATGTGTTAAAATATGATAGGTAAATACATGGCGTACAATAAATTTTGTCTGTTCTTACAAGCTCTAACCATAGTCAGAATGATAGTCTTCGGAAAACTAAATGGAATCTCAAAATGGAGATGATAGATAGCACAAAGTTCCAAGTTTGTGATGTCATCAGTAAAGGTTTGCTTGGGAATTATCACAGAGAAAATAATGCGATATAAGTCATAAAATTATTTGTTAAGGTGTTTGGCTTTAAGCTTACCCTGAGAACGAGGAACAGAAGTGCAAAGAGAATCCTTAAAGAAATCTAGAGTCGTGCCTTCAGGGAACGTGAATTTGGTGATGTCGATAAGAGGTTCACCATCGTTTGGAATATGAAGGATCTCCCCCAAATTGTCAACATCAAAGTCAATGTTTATCCCGCTGACACGAGAATAAATGGAATCATCTTCATAGATGAGATTGTAATAAAACATTCTGATAGAATTAATATAGATTGGAAATCGAGAAACAACTAATTCATCAAGTCCCAAAGCACGTAAAGTAGGCAGATAAGCAGGAAATAGAGTAAAATTTATAGGGTTTCCAGAACAAACAGTCCTGGTAACAAAATCGTCAAACCACTCTATGGATTGTTCAAGAGATAAAAATAAAAATCCACCATAATCACCCTCATCGGGTATTGATGGACTGAACAAGGAATGAGATATGTCTTCCTGAATATTGGAAGAGGATGATTCACCAGCAACTTTTCTTTTCTTAAATAACTTAGGAGACATTTAAAAGAAAGAGGATATAGAGAAATAGATGATTATACCTGAAAATAGATAGGAAATGTGATAGAGAACCTTGAAATCCACCTGAATCCAAAGTTTGGAGAGTTGAGAACTGTTGAGGAGGAAGAACCAAAAACTAGGGTTTGGAGAATTTAGGGTTCTAAGGAGGAGGAATAAGAGGCTGTTGTTCATAGGTTTTGGTTTTGATGATCAATAGGTAAATATAATTAGTTGGGTTTTATTTCAAATTCTGAAACAAAGGCAACCGAGTTCGGTCCGAACTCTGCCCGAATTCGGTTCCTTTGAACCATAATTCATTCGAGACTCAATTCTTTATATAAAGGTAGATCAATTTTGTAAGTCTAAATTTTAGGATTTTGGACTTAATACAATAATTTATGACAAACTAATTATTACTTTGTATTATATATTTTATTGATCATCTTAGGTTACTGTAGGGGCCGGATCCCAGCTAGCCGTGGTCCGAAGACACTTAAATACCGTGTCGCTTAAGGTTATTTATACCTCTTTGACAAAATAGCACTTTTGGCTTGTACCCAAAATAATTTTTACATTTACAGAAATGTAGAGTAGTAAAATAAACAAATTATGTAGTATAGGAGTCCAAAATACCTAATTCTTGACGAATAAAATTGAAGCGATATTTAACTAAGGGTTTAGTAAAAATGTCTCCAAGTTGATGTTCTGTGTCAATAAATTCTAAACAGATATTACCTTGCAATTGATGATCTCTTAAAAAGTGGTGTCTAATCTTAATATGTTTAGTGCGTAAATGACATATTGGATTCTTAGTGAGATTTATAGAGCTAGTGTTATCACAAAAGATGGAAATATTGTTAAAGGATAAATTATAGTCTTCTAAAGTTTGTTTTATCCACAAAATTTATGCACAACAACGTCCTGAGGCGATATACTCAGCTTCAGTAGTTGATAATGCAACATAATTTTGTTTCTTAGAAAACCAAGAGACTAGAGACTTTTTCAAGAAATGACAAGTATCGCTAGTACTCTTACGATCGACCTTGCATCCAGCAAAATCAGCATCCGAATAACCAACAAGGTCAAAGGATGTAGTTTTAGGATACCACAAGCCTGTTGTCTGAGTACGTATCTAAGAATACGTTTAACTGCACATACATGTGATTCCTTAGGGTTAGCATGATATCTAGCACATAGGTATACAGAAAATATAATATATGGGCGACTAATAGGTAGGTATAGAAGACTACCAATCATACCTCGATACTTACGTATATTTGTAGGCTTGCCATTTTCATCAAGATCAAGTTTGGTTGATGTTGCCATTGGAGTTCCAATAGACTTAGCATTGTCCATATCAAACTTCTTTAGCAAGTCTTTTTGTGTATTTTCCTTGATTAATGAATATTCCCTGAGAGTTCTACTTGATTTGTAATCCGATGAAAGTAAGTTCACTCATCATTCTCATCTTGAATTCCTTCTGCATACACTTAGCAAACTCGTTACATAGCATCTCATTAGGAGATCCAAAGATAATATCATCTATGTAAATTTATACTAATAAAAGATTGAGATTTTATAAATAAAGTAGTGTCAACGTTCCCTTTTGAAAAACTATTTTCAAGTATGAGAGCTAAGGCTCTCATACCAAGCACGAGGGGCTTGTTTGAGTCCATATAGAGCCTTTCTCAGCTTGAAAACATGATTAGGAAATTTAAAATCTTCAAATCCAGGGGGTTGTTCTACAAAAAATTCCTCTTTTATAACACCATTTAAAAAAGCACTTTTGACGTCCTTTTGAAATAATTTAAAATTATGAAAACTTGCAAAAGCACAAAGCATGCGGATAGATTGTATTCTAGCAACAGGAGCATAGGTCGCATCGTAGTCAATACCTTCTTCTTGATTGTAACATTGAGGTACGAGACGTGCTTTGTTACAAGTGACTAACCCATCCTCATTAAGTTTATTTCAAAAAATTTATTTGGTACCAATGACTGGATAATCATTAGGTCTGGGAATGAGTTCCCAAACTTGATTCCGTTCAAATTGGTTGAGTTCCTCTTGCATTGCGAAAATTCAAAATTTATCATCAAAAGCTTCTAAAATATTTTTAGGTTCAACTTGAGAAATAAAAGGAACATTTGCAATAATATCTCTAGTTGCAGAACGAGTTCTTACACCTTTCGATATCTCACCAATTACCAAGTTCTTTGGATGGCTGGTTGTAAATTTTAATCTTTTAGGTAAGCTGTCCAGATAACTTGTTCCAGTTTCATCTTCATGAGTCTTGTTGGAGGTTGTCCTGATATCTTCATCATCACTGTCGCTTGTTACTTGACTGTTAAGCTCGTCAAAAGTAATATTAATCGATTCTTCAACAGTCATAGACTTTTCATTAAAAATTCTAAAACCTTTACTCTGCAACATAACCAAGAAAAATACCTTCATCAGCCTTGGAATCAAATTTACCCAAGTTATCATTAGTATTCAAGATAAAACATTTGCACCTAAATAGTTTGAAATAACAAATGGTAGGAATTCTATTAAACTAAAGCTCATAAAGAGTTTTCTTTGATATAAATCGAATAATAATCCTATTCAAAACATGGCATGCTGTATTGACAGCCTCAGCCCAAAAGTATTTCGGAAGGTTATACTAATTTAACATGACTCTAGCCATATCGCCAAGAGTTTTATTCTTTCGCTCCACAACACCATTTTTTGAGGAGTTCTAGGACAAAAATTCATGCACAAAATATTTGAATCACAAAAATTTTTGAAATCAAATTTTTTGAATTCGCCTCCATGATCACTTCGAATACGAGTAATCATGAAGCCTTTTTCGTTTTGTCTTTTTGCAAAAGGTAACAAATTCTGAAAAAGTTTCACTTTTATTTGCTAGAAAATAAACCCAAGTATATCTAGAAAAGCCATCAACAATAACATAGGCATAAAGCTTACCACCAAGACTGGCGACTCTGCTTGGTCCAAATAAATCTATATGCAAAAGCTGAAGGGGTCTAGAAGTACTTACAACGTTTATTGATTTAAACGAAGATCTTGTTGTCTTATTCTTTTTACACTCAGCACAGACCATATCTTTCTTAAAAGTAATTTCTGGTAAACCTCTTACCAATTCCTTTGAAGATAGCCTGGCTATAGTATCCATATTTGCATGTCCAAGGCGCATATGCCACAACCAACTTTCGTCTTTGGTTGCGTATAAGCATTTTCCTGTATTGTTAGTATTTTTTTAGAGATATAAAATATATATATTATCTTCTCTTATTCCCTCATAAGTTATTTTACCAGTAGATCTATCATAAATAGAACATTTGTCTTTCACAAAATTAATGCCATAACCATGGTCAACCAATTGACTAATGCTTAGTAGGTCATGTTTTAATTCTGTTACTAAACATACATCTTTAATAACAGGAGAATGATGAATACCTATATTACCATTACCTATAATATGTCTTTTTAGTTTATTGCCGAAGGAGACGTATCATTCTTTCTTCATCGATAGAGTTGTAAATAGATTTGCATTATCGGTCATGTGATGTGAGCAACCGCTATCGAGAATCCATTTGCTTCTAGTGTGAAAGGAAAGATCCACCTACAATAATAGTTGAAGATGTAACCTTTGGTACCCACTTTCTCGAGGGTCCTGATATGTTAGTTTTCAGAATCCATATATATACATTCATATCAACTAATTTTTTAATTCTACATTGTCGTGATATGTGTCCTTTAATACCACAATAATGACATATAGCAGATGTATTGATACTTGGTGTAGAGGCATGATGTATATGTGAGGCAGTATGATGTGATTTACGTGAATACTTGTAATAGAATGCATGATTAGAAGGATCGGCCTTTTTGGGCTGTGTTCTTGGGACTTGAGTGACACGTGTTAGATTGGGAAGTAGTATGTACAGGTTATTTTCCTAATCTAATTTCTAATTTTTTTAAGTGTCATATAACTCAGTATATCTAGCAGTTAAAGCATTATTTCTAATAAGTGCATCACTACTCTTTTTCTTCTCTATTTCATAATCTTCTTTGAGCTTAATATAATCCTTGTCATGTTGCTCATTTTTAAGAAGTACTTTATGTAAGTTCAATCTAATAATGCTAATTTATCTGAATCACTAGTGGATTATGTCTTTCTGATATCATCTAGGAGTAAGGATAATCTATCAATCTCAAGTTTGTGTGCCTTGAGTTCCTTCTTCGAGTGTTTGTATTTATCAAGCAGTATTTTGTGATCATCTAGAAGGTCACTAAAGGCATCACCTAGTTCATTAAATGTAAAGTCATTATACAAGGGGTTTGTAGATACCTGATCAAATGCCATTAAGCATAAATTTGCAGAGTTGCGAGGATTCTCTTCTTCTTCTTCTTCTTCTTCTTCTTCTTCAGAATCGCTTGCTTCCCTTTCACACCATATGCTTGCGTTAGCATTTTTTTCTACTTCCATATTGCTAGCTTCTTCTTCATGCATGTTCTTATAAGTAGCTTCAAGAAGTTTTCAGATTTCATATGAGGTTGCACAAGAAGAAATATGATTAAGTTCATTATTGTCTAAAGCAAAGTAAAGAGCATTCATGCTTTTGCATCAAGACTAGCTAATCTCTTTTCTACTTCCGTGTAGTCATAATAAGGTTTGTTAACAATATTGGAAGTAAGAGGAGAAATGATAGTAGGTTTTCTGTAACCTTCAATAACATTAGTCCATACGTCAAAACCAAGATATTTCAGGTAAAATCTCATCTATGTCTTCCAATAAGTAAAATTGTTTCTATCAAAACGTGGAGGTCTATCTATGGATTATCCTTCTCTTGTAAAGTTAGCCATGAGTATTCTAGAGTGTATAAACTAAGCACAGTTTAATAAAAATCCGCTCTGATACTAATTGTAGGATCATGTGATAACTCTAGAGGGGGGTGAATAGAGTAGGTGCGTGTGCAGCAGAAAATAATCACCAATTTAAAATTCTAAGTTTAAGGACTACTTATAAACTGCAGCAATAAATATAATCAAAGTATAAGCAGAGTATAAGTAAAGTTCAAAAAATCAAACTCAAACAGAGAGAATTTTATCCTGGTTTCTCTCGTGGAGGAGTAGTCCAGGCCGGAGAACTCTTGCTCAGTGTTAATCCACTATTTGTGAAATAGGGTACTGTTACAACCACATTCCAGAATAGGGATATTTTTGTCTTTTACTTATTATAAGTATTGTGTTAATATATTGCATGATATATATGTATATTATATGTAGTGTTCTTTAATGTATGGGTTAGTAGACTGGACCTAGAAACCCACTAGATGAACCTCTGACCAAATATAGGATTATGGATTTTAATTAGTACATTTTTAGGATTTAATATTGAGGATTATAATTTATTATTGTGATTTTATTTGATTGTTTTACCTTACCGTTACTTCGATATTTGGAACGCTACACTAGCTTTTGTCTTCCAACAAATTTTATACCCTTATCCTAGACGTACCGGTCTTCCATTCTGACTCTTGTGTAACTCATAAATATGTCCTTTTGTGCCTCATTTTAGTCGCATAATATTCGTCGTAAACATTTATTTTTATTCCCAATTTTATGTAATTTTCACTTTTATGCAAAATGCAGTGAGGTGTCCACATCCCATTGGACCCAACACATGAAGAAATATTCCCCTTTTTCATTGACCGATCACATGTGATTTTTTCCATATTTTTGGAGTGTGCAACACTCAAACATCACCTCCTAACCATCTTGGCCCTCCATTCAACCTAACTCAATCCTAGCCCTCCAAATTACTTCATGTAGCAAGCAAACCCCATCCCAAGGAGTACTTGACCGAAGCCAATTCCCTAGGTTTACATCACCCACTTTTCTCCCTATATATATAAATACTTTTTTTATTGTATTTCCATCAACCATCACCAATATTAAACCCTAAACCTAGTTTAGTAGCCGACTTTCATTATCCCCATCATCTTCATCCCATACCCCGTCGGATTCCGACCATCCCGACCGCCTGAACAACCCTGACTCCACCACCAGAGCAGCCGACTCACCCCCACGGCCATCAGCCCAGGCAACGCCATCACCCCGACCGCCATCACCCGACCGACAACAGCCGGGTGCACCGCCTCCTTCATCATCATCATTCCCCACGCCATTCACCGACTTCCCATCCCGTCGACCTCCACTGGAGCAGCCGACCTTCTCACCGCCTCCAATAACGACAACCCCAACATCATCACCATTAACATCACCACCGTCCCCATCACTATTAACATCACCACTGTCTCCCACCGCCTGAACACTCGTGGCCAACCGCTGACACCGCCACGACTTCCCTTCACCCCGATATCAACAGCCCGGCCACGACTCGACTCCTTCAGCCTGAACAGCCACCTCCAAACGCCTGAGCACCCGTGAAACTCCCCACGCCATTCCCCGATCGCTTGAGTGTTCACCGCCATCATCATCATTGTCAACTTCATCCCCATCACCACTCGTCTGAGCCTTTCCCCGACTCTACAACAGTGACTTCCCTACGCCGGACTCCTCCGACAGCAGCGAGTCACCCCGACCTTCACAATCCCGTCGACCGCCGTGCACAGCCGACAACGCAGCCACCCTCGCCGGAGACCGAGCACCGTCTCCAGTCAGCGACACCCCCTCGTTCACATGCACGCACAAGTTCGACCTTGCCTTCCTTTCATGTTGTGTGTATGTGCATGTGTGAATGGTATTAGGGATTAGCATATTACTTCATGACAAGTTTAGTTGATTTGATTGCAAGACCCGTATCGGTGAACCTAATAACTAGTATGCGTGTGCGTGTTTGTATGCGTATAATAATTAGTTGATATATATATATATATATATATATATATATATATATATATATATATATATATATATATTCCATGGAAATTGAATCCTAGTACTAGGTATGACTTAATATATATATGTTGTATGGCCATAAGTGTTAGTATTGGGTATCTCGTATCTACATAAGTGTATATGACCTGAGTATTAGTGAATTGACTGCCTTGTGTACACTAACGTACTAACTTAGACATATGTTAGTGTTATACGAAATTTGGTTTATAGTGGTAATGGTTTTGGTGATGAGGCTGAGGGTTATGCTTCTTCTTAAAGAGGTTCCTTTTGGGTTTGTGGTGATGATTATGTTAGGGTTTGCCTTGGGATTCTACAAGGTTTACCTTAGCTTTAGACTCAGACTTAGGGTTAGACCTTAGCCTAATTTGTTCTTCTGTTCTAATTTTTTTTAGGACTTGAGCAAAGGTAAGGTCACCCTGGGTATGAATGAGGTCTTTCTTGACATCAAACAAAGAAGGAGGGAGCTTGTCTACCAAACAGGCATTTTATACTCAGTAGAAAAGAAAGTACCTTTGGCTTGAATATGTCTAAGATATTCTTGGAATTCATGTATTTGATCATTCATGGGTTTATTATCTACCATAAAATATCTATTGAATGAGGAGGAATTGAATCTTTCGATTCCAGCATCATCACAGCTATATTCATCTTCCAAAGCTTCCCAAAGTTTATTAGCACTCTTATATTCAAAAAATATGTCATATAATGATTCAGACAAAGCGCTTAGAATTCTGTGGAAGCAGTAGTAGTCTATTTCCTTAGGTGTTTTGGATTTACAGGAGCTGGTGGATTTGGACACTCCTACATCATACTCGGTGTCATCAGAATCATTTGTGTTGGGTGTGGAACCATCAATGGCTGAGATCAACCCTAAAGTTGTGAGCCAAAACTTTATTTGACTCTGCCATATCTTAAAAAGGTCCCGTTGAACTTAGCAGGTTTAGCAGTGAAAGTCTCATCCTTGCCAGTCATGATTGCTATTGAGAAAAACTGAAACTGAAAGATATGTATTTACTCAATAACAATGTCCAATGATTTAGAAAATAGTTCAAGTGATTTTGCTAATCAATCTTAAAATCCTTAGTCTATCAAGTGTAGATTAACTTGGGTTAGCTGTAAGGGCCGGTTTCCAGCTAGCGGTGGTCCGAAGACACTTAAATACCGTGTCGCTTAGGGCTATTTATACCCGGTTGACAGAAGGACCCTTTCGGCTTATTCCCAAATTTATCTTTACTTTTAGAATTAAGACTCAAAGTAATTTGCAGTTTCACTTTAACTATTTATTTACTTGTAGAAAATAATTTATATTGTTCTAAGATGTAGTAGAAATATGTTCAAACACTATTTTCACAAGGCAAGGTATTTAAACAACTTGATATGTAAGAAATTGTTCAATTATAATTGAAATTTAAAAATGATGCAAGTTGTTTCAGAATCTTATTCAAATAAAAGGTACTAAAGTTATTTAATTATTTTTTAGTCACAAAAATTGTCTTTAAACAACTGTGAACAATATAGTTGCAAACAAACAGATTAAGCAACTAAGCTACAGCAGAAATAATTTTATTGGTAGAAATAATTTTATTGCAAACAAACAGAATAAGCAATTATCAACTTGTTATTCTATTATTACAGTAGAAATAATTTTATTGCTACAGTAGAAATACTTTTATTGCTAGAAATTTTTTTTATTGCAAACAATAAGGATAAGTAACTATGAATTAGTTATTCTACGATTAACAATAATTTTTCGTAACAGGAAATCAGATTCAACTCTTAGATTGTTACTAAAAAGTACTTATAATATAAATAAATATTATTTTCCAGAGATTTATAAGAGAAGAAATAAACAAAAAATAAAATTTGTTACCGGCCTCCAGGGAAGTCGTGCACGAAGCACTGCCCTAAGAGTTGATATGATGTCTATGTACAGACTTTTCTCGGAAGCTCCTAGTGGTAAAACCCCCTGACTACCGGGTTCTCTTCGGGTTCTCTTCGTTGCAGACAACTCGGAGAGAGAGACCGAACTTAACTCTGCCCAGAGCAAGGATTCAGAGAACAAAATGGTTTGGGAGAAGAGAGATAAAGGTTTCGCGTAGGAGAGTTTTCTGTGAAAAATGAAGGAGAAGGAGACCAAATAAATAGGCTGAAGCTGTTGTAAGATTCAATGAATCTGGGCACAGACAGGGTACTTAATGGCTCATAAACAGGCCATTAAGGAGCAAATAAAATGTGGAAAAAGGCTGTCAAAAGAGCTGTTGCAAGGTTCAATGAATCTGGACATGAGCCTCAACGTTCAAATTTGAAAGAGCCAAATGGGTTCAAAAAATAAAGAGCAGCAACAAAATTTTTGGATCCCAGCCCGAACCCGAAGAGTAAATTGGATCGACATTCGGCTCCCGCAGGTGTGGGCACGAACCCGCTACGCGCGCCGAACCAAACCGTGCCGGACGGCGGCGGCGGCGAGCGCGTGTTTGCCCAAGGGGTTCCCCACACAACATCTTTAAGAAAGCAATGAAGAGGAAATAATATATACACACAAGGAGGGGTTGGCCCATCCGTTGTGGGACTAAAGGAAAGAAGGAAATTGAGCTTTTGCTCAAGCAAAGCTAACACAAACCGACGCCCACAGCTCAACCGCTCCTCCACCTCCACGTCAGCGCCCTCACCACCGACTTCGACAGACGACTCCAGAAAGTTTCCGTATGTTCTCCCTAACCGCCTGTAACCGTCTCAACGACCCACCGCCTCTGATCGAAGGTTCTCGAGACCTCCGGAGCTGGCCATCCTACCGACCAACTCTTCTATAAATATAGATCCCAACCCTCTGTTTCTCACCACCCACTGCAGTAGCGAAGCTCTGCCAAAGTCCTTCCCCGTCCGATCCTTTCTTCCTCCTCCTCGAGTTTGTGTTCTGTTCGGCCATGGCGGAATCAGGGGAGCTAGTCAGCTATGAAGTATCGTCGGTGATCATCGATCCGCTGCGAGTACGTCGATCAGCTCAGAATCGTCGGCGAGTTCGGATCATCCCTGACCACCGATCGGGTTTGGTCTTCACCGGATCAACACAGTGTCACAACTGATCGATTGAATCGACGGAATACCCGATCATCAACGAGCGACACCGTGCTCCGCTACAAGGTTGAATCGTTCCTGCCGACTAAATCAGTAATTATCGATCTATTTCCTTCGAGTCTTTGTATTCTCTTTGATTTTCTTTGATGTTTATCAAGAAATCGTTCTGAACCTCGTCCGTTGTTTCTGCACCCCTTGTGTTTGTCAAAATGCCTCAACAGAGTTTTTGGATCGCACCTGGACACGAAGACGATTGTATCCGACTCGTCCGGACGCGTCTTCGAGTCAGGAGCTTCCCTTCAGGTTTGTGTCCCTGCCTTCTTGTTTGATTGGAGCATCAAGTTAGTGTCAGTCGTTTGACTTTGGTATCGTGCTGAGTCATGTTGTGTCTGACACCCCTGAGACAGAGCTCGCGAATATTACACAAACATTGGAGGTGACACGGAGTTATGGGACACTTAGATATCAGGTTGATTCCAACCGAGATGGTTGTGTCCAGTGTGGAATAGGATTGGTTGTGAATTAAGATTTGGGCGGGAGACTTGGGTTAGCAGTTTTAAGAGAGGAAAAGTGGGTCAGCATTCGACTTTTGATTCGCCATAGTGAATGAGCAGAGGATGTCTTATGAGAACCAAGCATGGCGGGATAGTTGGATTTAGTGAGCGGAGTCCAAAGGCTCTGTGCACTAAACACAGAGGTCTATGACTGGGCAGGCCAAAGGGCTGAGCCAAGTTCTGTCGGCCATTATTAGCTTGGGCCAGAGTCCAGTCAACAGAGAAAATAAGAATAATTGGTAAATATAATTAAACAATATAGATTAGTTGCCAACTAATCAAGAAAGGGATAGGGTTAATAACAAAGAATAGTTAGAAGCTAATTTAGAATTAGATAACCTTAAGAAACAACTAGTATAGGATTTATTAAAATTAGAATCTGACAATTGGACATTGGCCTTCAGGAGGAGACATATCTTTCCATCATCATTCCAGGGAATCAGGCAAGTACACCGACTTGAACCTATACTTTGTATTTACTGCATTGTTCATTGTCTTAATATTGGACACATGATCGACACAGACATATTGTACATTGATTGCATTGTCCACTTATTGTTATTGGTTGTATTATGGGAATTGGGTAAATGCCGAGTAGATGTGTGACCATATTCAAGCCGTAGCTAGGTTAATGTGGATAGCCTAATTGTACACCCCACGTACGATAAAGACTGCACCTTTTATTGTAGTATTGTGGTTACTAACCGGTCACTTGTCGAAACAATATTTCAATTACAACTCCTAATTGACTATTGTACATTGTTTCATTGTTCTATTTTTTATTCATTGCATATTGTCTAGTATTACAGGTTATTTTATTTCATTATTTGTTGTATTTTCTGTTTTACATTGTACTGTGTTTTTGTCAGGGTTGTACTTTGCTCCTTTCCTGATTGGATCAGTTGCAGGTGATGAGGACTTTTACCCTACTCGCTATGGCCCACAGGAGATAGATGCTACTCAGGACCAGGAGTTCGTCCTGGAGACTTGAGGACTAGTCATAGGACTTTACTTCATATTGTTGTATTTGATGTTGTATTATGAGGGCGATGTTGGATGATTGTATATTTTGGAGAGAGAGTCGAGATATTGCCTTTATCATTTACCAGGTTTGTTCCTGGACACTAATTGTAAAAGGTGTAAAAAGGAATAGTAAAGTCTGATGGTGTATTGTGATTGCTTATACGAAATCGATATAAGATGCTGTGATGAAAATTGATAATTGTTTTGAGAGATTACTAAGGTATGACTACCGCTGTCAATGACAAAGTAGGTTTGGGCATGCTGAACCCGTACCCGATATCGCGGGCGCGGGATGTGACACCCCTTCAACGACAACAATAACAACAATAATTGCAACAATAAAGGAAAAAAAGTCCTTGCTGTGAATATATCCAAGTGGACTGCTTTCCCGTTGAAGCAGAAGGCTCCGGAGATTCCGAACCCCAAGGAAGAAAATTCCTTTGAAGAGGATGACATAATTAGCATCTTCGATTGCCTGATTAAAAGCAACATGCTGCAGTTTCCCGATATCAGATGGCCAAAGGAAGCAAAGCGGACGGACGATCCAAAATATTGTCTGTACCACCGATACGTACAACATCCCACAAAGGCTTGTTACGTATTAAAGAGGAAGATAAAACCACTAATGGACGCCAAGGCTATCACACTCCAAAATATAAGAAGACGGTCACCGCCAACTTGGTATCTCTTTAATTTGGGGACTTTCCCGCACAGGAGGTTCCAGATGGTGTTGTGTCGATACCAAGAGCTATAATGGATATTGTCAACCTTCCACCATCTCGTGATCAAGCTGATGGGTTGGTACCTCTCTCCACCCAGAGGGGTGAGTGAGGTCATATGGATCCATCCTGATTTATTGCAAGACATGGAACGAGGAGCATCGTCTTCGAGTTCTAAAGTCAAGCGGAAGGCCCAAAAGAACAAATCATGCAATATGATTTTTGTAGAACAATACTCAAATGATGATCGAGATCAACTCGAAGATAGTACTCTCCACGAACCTGCTTTCCAAAATTTGAGTCTAGCTCCACGAGCCTCTAAAAACAGGCCTTGCATGACTTACCAGTAATGGCGTATGCTGGGTAGTGTTCCATTATGCATGGCACACCAGATCCTCGGTATAAGGCCAAAGAAAGAGGATGAGGTAATCGCCCTTGTGAACATGCCTTCTCCCTCTTCATCAGTGGGTTCATCAGCAATACCTGATGTCAATGATGACGAGAGGCCCCAGTTCCATTACTACAGTCAACAGTCATTTCGTCTAATATAGAAGATGGGATATGACTTCCAAAAGGCTGAAAGTCTAAACTTTTTTAAATGACGACTCTATCCTCTACAGCCCTATGGTTATTACGGTAGAACTCACAGTGGGTTGGAATACGAAAATGCTTATATGCAAAATCATCCCAACCGAACTAAGAATATCCCTAATAAGAAGAAGAGTAAGTCCTGCCACATGGTCCTTTCTCCTGTACCTGAAGAAGCAATGACCAGAGAGACTAGGTCTGGAAAGACCTATCTGAAAACATACGAGTCGACCCCTGAGGATGCTCCTTCTACCCCCTTCCACTCCTGCTGCCCTAGCCGTTGTTGAGGTAGGTCCGTCGAAGCCTACCGCAGCAGAAAAAGCTAAGTAGAATGAAGTCAGCTTTGACAAATCCTTGAAGAAGACTACCCCTCAAGGACTTGATAAGCCGTATAACTTCGACATATTGGCACAACTTGCCAATACACCGGCTTAGCTTTCTATCTTTGAGTTGCTTTGCCTCACGAAGGAAACTCGTGATACTTTGAGTGAAGCGCTGGCACATGCTGACTCGTACTTGACACAGCTCAAGACCCTTGCTGAAGCGCCAGTGGCATGTTATCATTGCCATAGTGTGATTGAAAAGATTCCTAACATCACCTCTACACAAAATGATATGCTGCTGAAGGACAACCGTCATGACATGCCATTGTACTACACTGGTTACTTCGGTTCTATCAAAGTAAGCCAGATACACAGATCCGGGCTCATCACTCAGCATAATCCCCAGTAGCCTGCTGCGACCTCTAAATATTCTGATGCATAATCTGTCAATAACCAAAACTATAATCTTAGGCTTCAATGTTGGAAGGAACTGCCCCCTCGGGAAGATACGCCTAAAAATTCAGATAGACGATCTTCGGACTGAGGTCACATGCTATGTGATCGACTCGGAGGTATCCTACAATGTCCTGCTTGGACGTCCATGGATACACGAGAATAAGATCGTACCTTCCACCCTGCACCAATGCTTAAGTATGTGGACAACCAGGGAGATGTCAAGACGGAGTTTGCTGACATCAACCCGTTCAAGGGTATAAATGTGTACTACTCTGACTCTGTCCTCTACACACCTGAATATATGGAGGAAGAAGCTAATGAAGCTGATAATGATGCTAAAAGTACTCCAAGTGAGGAACCTCTCATGATCCAGGTCAAAGGGCGTGTCACTCACAGAATTCCTCCGGATCCTCTTGTTATCAACCTCCGCAAGTCAACAAAAGAGAAAAAGGTGAAGGAACTACCACCTCTGAAGCCCCTTGTTATCAACCTCTGCAAGTCAACTTACGAGGAAAAGGCGAATGGACCCTGAGTGATAGATATCACCAAAACTAAGCAGAAAGAACCTGTTTGTTATCAATCAGAGTTGTAACAAGCACCCTGCTCAAGAAAATCATCCCTTAGTCCTTAATCTAACTAAACCTGCTATCAAGACTGAACCTTTTGTTGACTTTGTAGAAAAGGAGAAAATCTTGTACTTTATGAATAAAGATGATGCTCCTTCGTACTACACTGATGTCTATCCCTTGCTAGAGAATTTCTAGAAGTTATGTATGCTTATGAGCCCCTGTCTATACCAGTAGCACCACTATTCCAAACATGTACATCATATAGTTCATATGATGGAGTTTATTTCGTGGTTCCAACAAAAAGATAGAGACCAAAAGATACTATTTCATAGGCTAAAGATAAGAGGATTATGCATACCGATGACTCAGAAGAGGATACCGAAAAAATACAACTCTACGGAAGGAGGGAAACAAACAAGTAAGACATGGCCCGACATTTGAGGTTGTTGTTAGCCGTAAGCGCTTGGCTGAAGTATCAATCTGCCATATTGCACGGTCGTTAATGGACCTTGGACTAAAAAAAAGGAGCCATCATATGACGCTATAGTCGACCTTCCAAAAATATCATCTAGAAGATGGGCTATGATTTAAAGTCCGATAAAGGTCTCAACTACGAAAAAGGTCAACGTCTGCCAATATGTCGCTTTTCTCCAAAAGGCAAGCCTGAAACCTACTACCAGCGAACACATAATGGTTTAGGTTATGTCACTCCTCTGATAACTCATGAAAGCTTAGAGTCAAATGAGAAAACACCTTCTCACTCCTCCGAATCGTCATTCTGGGATTTTGGCAGAAGCATAAGTGAGGTATTCAAGCATGCTCTTTTTGTCAACATGGTGTCAGCCGAGTAAATTGATGAAGATGACCAATCACTGGAACCCTTCAAGACAGATCCATGGGCACAACGAATAGAGTCACAATAGGAGCTACAGTTTGAGTAACACGAACCGCCTACTGAAAATAAAATTATGCAGATTGATTTAGGAGAGCAGTCTTCTCTGAAACCAATATTCATAAGCAAAAGTCTCTTTAATAAATATAAACAAGTCCTATTAGAGATCATAAAGGAATATATTGACGTCTTTGCCTGGAGTTACGAGGATATGCCTGGTCTGGATACTCATATAGCTACACACAAGCTCAATATCCTTCCTAATGTTAAACTAGTAAAACAACAGCAGCGACGATTTTGCCCAGATGTGATGGATTCAATCGAAGCTGAAGTCAAGAAGATAATATTATGCATCTTTGTTCGAGAAGAACAACATCCTAACTTGCCAATGTAGTTTCGGTCATGCAGAAGAATAGGAAGATCCGAGTCTGCATAGATTATCGGGATCTAAATTCGGCTTGCCCAAAAGATGAATTCCCTCTCCCTATTACTTACATATGTCACGATTGATAATACCTGTGGCTTCGAGTATATGTCATCCATAGACGGATTCTCGAGATATAATCAAATTAAGATATTTCCCGATGATAAAAAAAGCACACATTATTTCGGACACCGTTGGGAGTGTACTGATACATAGTAATGTTTTTCGGTTTGAAGAATGTAGGGACAACGTACTAGCAGGCCATTATACAATTTTCTATAAACACCTGCGGAAGATGGTTGAATACTGTGTGGACGACATTGTAATCAAAAGTCGTCTCCAAGATGATCACCTTCAAGATTTGAGGACGGTGTTCGAATTAATGCATCAACATCAACTCAAGTTGAATCCGACCAAGTCCTACCTGGGAGTCTCTAGTGGCAAGTTTCTCGGGTTTGTCATAACCTCCAAGGGTATTCATCTAGACCCTAACAAAGTCAAGGCTATTCATTAAATGCGGCCTCCATGTAACCTCTAGGAGCTTTGCGGGCTGCAAGGCCGATTGGCATATACCAGAAGATTCATTTCAAATCTCTCAGGATGATGCCATCCATTCGCTCAACGCATGAAGAAAGGGGTAACATTTATGTGGAATAGAGCATAACAGCGAGCATTCAATGACATCAAATAATACCTCATAAATCCCCCAGTTCTTGTGGCCCCAATTGTAGGAAGTTCTTTCTTGTTGTATGTTAAAGCGATGGATCATTATTTAGGTGCTCTGCTTGCATAAAAGAGTAGAGAAGGTCATGAACAGGCGATTTACTACCTCAGTCACATGATGGTCGGTGCTGAGCACAGGTACAACCCTGTGGAGAAGGAATGTCTTACCTTGGTGTTTGTCATCCAAAAGATACATTATTATATGATTGGTCAAACAATTTACGTCATATCCAGAGTGAATTCCCTCTTGGTGCTAATGACTAAACCAAGTACACTCAATTCTCGCCTGGCTATATGGGCAATATTGTTATCTCCTTATGACATGGTTTATGTCCAATAAAATATAGTAAAGGTCAAGCGTTGGCCAATTTTCTAACAGCTCACCCAGTGCCGGAGACCTTAAAGCTATATAACAATATTTCAGATGAAGTATTGGAGTCCAACATGGAAATGAGAGACTATACATGGCAACTATTCTTCGATGGTGCATCAAGAATAGGGCCTAAGGGCAATATTGTCGCTGTAGTTGGGATAGTTCTTATTTCTCCTAACAAGTCGTTGATACATCGTACATATTCTCTCACAGAATCTTGATCTAACAAGCAAATGGATGCCTAGTGTCTATAAGCCTATAGGGACTCTAAGTTGATAGTCAACCAGGTTATATGGGAGTATGAAGTTGTAAGCCCTCTAGTTTTAGAGTAGGATTATTATTGGAATTTTAGAGTAATTTGGATTATTTGGTATTAATTAGGTTTATTTGAGTAATTAATTTATCTTTTACCTTTTTCGTAGTCCTTAAATACCTTTTAGCATGACAGTAATATTTTGAGCACAACACCAGCCTTTACCTTCCAACCAACATTGCATACTTGACCTAAACGAGCCAATCTACATTATTAACTTTTTCTGTTGATCACAAAGTTTTAATTTAATCGCACAACATTCGTGATGCATTATTCAATTAAACTTTGCATCAATGTCTCTACGTCGTTGCAATCGAATTTGACTACTCATCATCGACCATTTTCCAAACCAATTTTTTGCCTATGACCTATATAAATCCTATAACATACATGACACTTGTGTCCCATTTATTTGAGCCCTCGTATGCTCCATAAATATTATAAACCACCATGACTAAATTCGTTGCCTTATGCGATACCTATTTTGTTATCACACTCAACCGAGTTCAAAAACCAAACCCAAACCCTTGAACCAACTTCTATGGCTCATGCACAATGCCCAACACCCATCCCCTACCCTACAACATAGCAAACACCTTTTTTTCATGCACAAAATTCTATTATTTAAATTATTTGAATTTAAATTCAGCATCTTCCTATTTTAGAATCAAATCATATGCACTTTCCATCTATGTATTACATTTAAATCATATTGTAATTAAATGGTATCCCCTATGATTAAACAATAGCCATTATATACCATTTTAAGCCCTCATGAATCCTAGCTATAGGATTTAAACACATTAACAATCCAACCCTTCATCTATGCACATAATAACCTAACTATACATATTCTCCTACAAAATCCTAACAAACCCTCATTAGGTCGGCCTTCCCTCACCCAAACCTGACACCTTCCCTCTCCCATTTGGCCAATATATATATATATATATATATATATATATATATATATATATATATATATATATATATATATATATATATATATATATATATATATGTTATTTTACATAAACCAAAATCCTAGTTTCCTTCCACCTCCTTCCCAAACCCTAATCTCCTTCTTCTTAACTCCTTCCTCTTCCAAATCACCTACAAAACTATGGAGAAGTGCTAGAGTGGGAGATCAAGTTGGTGGAGAAGATTGGACTCTCCTTAGTGGATCTCTATTGAGTTCTTGATCTTAAAAATGGTAACTTTTAACCCTTCTTCGTCTTCTTCTAGATTTTTAAATAGTTCTAAGAACATGTAGGTCCAACAAATATGAATTCTTCTATTAGAGACATAAAAAGATATTAGGGAAAGTAATGGTTATATATATATATATATATATATATATATATATATATATATATTTCTTATGGACAATGTTACCCTAGGGCCGTTAGTCAATACTTAGCATCCGGGTCAGATTTTTTGTGCGATGTCCGTTCGCGGAGTCGGATATCGATATTTAGAGTGTCATCACGTTACCCCAAACGTGCTCATACTTTGCATGTCAGACCCTAGGATACTCGACACAATATTTCATGTGGCAAAGTTCGTTCTTGACATGTTCTTGGTGATTGGATTATGTATTTGGTGTTAGGATCCGCGACATGATATATAGTTATATCTATACTATTATGACTCGATGTACTAGATAGAGATTTTGATCTTGTATGATATGGACATGAGACGTGTGATTACATGAGAGGAGAGAGCATACACCGTACGTTGGGCTCCTTTAATCATTAGTTGCGATGTCTCTTTATAGGGCTTCGGGTTACATTAGTTGCAGCAGGTTCCTTGATGGAGCCTGTGGGGATTCATTAGTTGCTGAAGTGTCTATCGAGATCTTTAGGGTTACACTATGGTAGCCTGATGTACGAGTGATTTTCTTAAGGAAATTTTCACTTAGTCGGTTACTTTAGATTTACCCCTGAGTTCACTTGTACCTATTATACTATTTTACTATTGGCATATTATTTTTGTACCTTGTTACATCCCTTTGAGGACCTGGTCCCTTGCTAGTTTTGTAGCATAGACTATCATGGAGTCTTCTGGAGCCGCTGATGTGTATCGTATCGTTATGCAGGTATAGGGACTAGGTACTTGTATCATTTCTCCTACAGTTATATTTACTTATTCTCGACATTTACCCTTCTGCTGTTATAGTCTAGTTTTGTAGACTCTATTTTTTTTGAGTCTATTCGAGCTTGTGTGTTACTGGCGGCTGACTTTAAAACATCTAGTTCATTATTGATTGTGTCCTTGTGGATTTGAGATATAGTTATGCTTTTATAGTGATATGTAGATAGTACAACTTATACATATTTGAGTCGGACAAAAGTCTGGTTGAATACGTACCTGGCCATTGTCACGTGGCCTGATTCCGTATATTTTTGGACTGGGGCGTGACATAGTTTTTTTTGTGGCCCATGCTGGTCAGATTTATAGTTTCAGTTACATCGCTGTGCCGAGCGAGCCTGCGTTAGGCTAAGTTTGTTAGGATCAAAATTCGTATCTGCAATTGGAACTTCCTTTGATTCCTATTATCGTCTTTGAATCTCGTAATTGTATTTATTCATACTTTCTTTGATTCTCGTATTCCCCTATCTCGGAGAGAGTAGTAGTCGTGCATGGTGACTTCCCCAGGGGGAGGTTTTTGCCAAGATGAAGAAGGCATATCTGATAGAATATTTGTAAGTAGATAGTTACCTGAGTAGGGAAGGTTATGGTAGATATTTTTTAGATATTAGAGTTAGAATAGATTAAAGGTATGAGAATTGGCGTTAGTAGTAGGAACCTAAAACCAGATGGAGTCTATCAATTGCTTAGATTAGAAGTGATGGGTTACTATTAGTAGTCCAGAATAATTTACCGAAAAGCCTAGGGAGATATTAGGGATTAGTTATAGCCCATGATGATACAAGAAACTATATTATGAACTTGAGAAAATGGAACTTTAGGCTATCACCTTGGGAAGATTATTAGGTATAAGGATTTCAAGAAAACTCATGCTTGGAAGGCATTCATTTCCATACTATAATAACAATAAAAAAAAAAACTTGGGGATAAGCGCTCATTCACAATTAGGAATGATTTGAACTTAGAAGAATGACTATGACTAAGTATACAATAGAAAAGTCTTATTTCAGTTAGATTGCTTGGGTAGTTAAGGGTGTTACATAAGCTGCGTGATTAAGATAGGGGCATATCTCAAATTTTAAGGTAATCCTAATAGATTAATTTGAGATATTTTCAGGTGATGATATAAAATTATATTTTGATGATATGGTTTGGTCAAAGGTGGGTAAAATTTTCGATTGGCAAATTATTTTTGAGTTTAATCAATTGTTGAAGATGTGAATTATTAAATTTGGTTTTTTGAGGCTTAAACTTCTATATGGTTTGATAAATATAAATCTCTTTCTAAGAGAAGGTAATTTTTTTTAAAGGAAGTGCTTTTGGACTTAAATGATGATAAAAAAAATTTGAGATAAGAACTTGGTGATTATTGAAATTAAAATTTTAAGGAGAGTGACGACAGATTTAAATTTAAATTTGAAGTATCTTACAGACTTTAAATTTTTATGGGGTTTAAATTTTGAGGATAAATATCATTAAAATGAAGAATTGATAAATTGATAAGGTAGTGTTGACAAATTTTTTTACTCATAAAAATTTGAAGATTTTGATAAGATTTGACTTGGAATCTAAATTTAATAATTTTAGGATATGATGAGACAGAGTATTGGTGAATCTCAATTTGAAGATTTTGTAAGTAATTTTATTGTTTGTGTATTGTGTGGAAAAAATTATATATAGAGGAATAAGATCGAGAGAATAGTTTCAAATTCAAATTTTGAGGATGAGATTTTGAATAAAAATTTATTCACGAGAATATGCAATTGTTGGATTTAAAATAGAGGCTTGTATTTAAACTTTGGATTATTGGGATTGAATCATTAATTAATGTTTTGAGGAATCAAATTTAAATTAGAATTTTAAAAGATAGAATTTAAAAATTAAAAAAATTGAGAAAAGTTTAAAATAGATTTATATTTTCTTGAAAAAAATTTGAGGTTAAATAATATTTTATGAATTTGAGGAAGTTTTGTAATAAGTTGTTGAATTGAAGGTGGATAGAAATTATGGTACATAAATTGTGGTTGATTATATATCAAGATTTTTTTTTAATGAATATCGGGCTATGATAATGTTGAATTTGTTGAGGATAATCAATTTATCAATATTAGAGAAATTTAACTAGATATGAATTTTAAATTTTAAATATTTGGATGATTGAATTCAAGTTCTAGATTTGTAGGTTAAATGAATATAGATTGGTTGGATTGAAGATGGCTAACAACCCTCGAAAGATTGTAGTTAGTTGTAAATAAAGAGAATTGGTTATTGTGTTAATTAAAATTTAAAATATTGAAGGAGAATTGAGAAGATCATGTGTTACTCCCCCATTCCTGAAATACGTATTTTGGGATATATTTATTTCTTGCTTGTATTTATTCCTGCTTAGAGTATTTCTTGCTCACATGATCATTAAGTTGCATGCATGGAGACTAGATCCATTCTTTGGTGTAACATGGTTCATGGTTTATTTGCGGATTGGTTCATGAATTTGAACCCATGGTCTAAATCTCAAATCCTTGCTGTATAAGCTAACTTGTTTCTCGCTCTTCCTTCACTCTTTATTTTTCCTCTTTCTTTTATTTCTAGGCAAGTACACCTTGCACTACATGGAAAAACCTTTTAATTTTTGTTTCTTGTTATTTTTTTGTATTTTATTAGTCTATTCTATGCTTATGATGATTCTGACCGCTTTTAATACTTGGAGTTCTCGATTTTCATGGATAGATTTGCTTAGATCTACTTTCTAACTTAGGATTTCATGGGTTCATTGAGTTTTTGGTGATTTTGATCTACTAAAATATTGTATTTTCAAAAAATAATTTTTAGGAAGGATGGAGTACTTTATTTCGAACGTTTTGGCTTTTGGTTCACTCAATTCAGAGTTAAAATATAGTTTTTATGAAGAAATAAATTTTAGATTTTAGAGCTTTTCTGCCATGGCCGAACCTGATTTGGAGAAGACAAAGTCTTCATTCGGCCAGCGAGCTATGCAGCTGAGAGTGCTATGCGGCCCGAGAGGATTATGCTGCCTGAGCCCTTGCCATATATTGACCAGATGAGTCCATCTTTTTGGACGCATGACTGCCATCACACAAGTGTCCTTGAACACTTGTGTTCATTCGTTGAACGAATGAAAATTTTGCTAAGTCCAAAATAATCCATGTGGCATCGAACTCCATGCGACACCGACACTTATGCGACAAGCAGAGTATGTGGCCACCATCCTTGGATGCTTGACTCTGAAACTGTGACACATCTTTCTATGATTTTGTCTTTTCTTTCTGATACACTTTTTGGCTTGTCACATCAGTCACTTTCCTGACACGCATTTATTAACCGTTGTTTCTGTACGATTAATCGAGGAGTAAACTTTGACTTACTCTATACGGCAGCTGATCCTATGCGACAACTGATACTATGCGACAACTGACTCTATGCGGCAACTGATCTTATGCGGCAGCTGATTCCATGCAGCCTTGATCCTTCTGCTCGTATGCGTCCCCTTGCACTCATTTTATTGGACTAGTTTTGGTTGAATGTTCTTTTGGACTTTATGAGTTGTATGCGTGACTTTGATGACCATAAAAGTATTAGACCCATCTATGCGTCATGACCCGACCACTTGTATCCGTGCTGATACACTTGCTACGTGCTATGTGTTCCTACGTGCTAAGTGTTCCTACGTGCTAAGTATTCCTACGGGTTTATATTACACGTTTACATTGCGGTGTACCTATACGCTATGTGACATATGATATGACTCAATCTCCAGCAGGAACATAAGGGTTAGTCAATGACCAAGCGTGGCTAGGATCTGTTGATTATTGCATCACGCTGGGGTGAATCCAAGTTGAACTATCAAGTGACAAAGTGAATTCGTATCTAGCATATCCGTACTATGGTACATCATATAAGGGGAATACCATGTGACCACGCCATGAGATTCTAGTTAACATTAGGGTTAACTAGGCAACTAAACTTGTAGAGCATTTGGTTGGAATGGAATCTCGAGATCATGTCTAACTAGCCACCTCAAGTCATCTGAATTGGAGTGTGCAGGCTAGTCCCCATAAATATTGTTTAAATCCTCATTAGTGGATGGCAATATCCGACTATTATATGATACTATGTGTTCTATGCGATCTTAGCACGGTGGCCTTACGAGGGACCGATGCATACTACTATGTGCTATACGATAATTTATGGCTCGGCTAACCCTGCTAGTACCTGGTTCGATCTGAGGATTCCTATATGCATAATATCTCTGGGATAACCCAGACTCTATCTAGTAAGCCACACAAATAATTGGCCGATTATATAACTAAGCGTGTTTGTGTATTGTATATGCTGTCAAATAGTCTAGGGACATGGACTATCATGGTGCGATGGTTTAACCCTTTTCCTTGTTTGGTTGTGGGATTAGATTATTGTGTCACAATAGGCTATGAACCGAAACTATGAGACAGAACTATATATATATATATATATATATACATATATATATGTATCTATTTTATAACTTGGTTTTATTTTTGCATTCGTGCTTCCTTTGTGGTACTTGTTATTTGGGGTCTAACTCCACTAGTTTTGCATGGCCAGGTTTAGAGCCAGCACCCGAGGATCAAACGTACTTTCCCCTAAATAATGGCTTGCACCAGGCGGATGAACATTGAGGGAAACGAGTGGGTCTCTTCTTTCCTGCTCATTATTTCATATTTTACTCATTTTGGGCGTTTAGCCACCGATACTTGTTAGCCATGAATATGGATATTTAGTTCCCTACATGATTGTAATTAATCAGACTACAGCTGATCATGGTCATGTACTATTGTTACCCTGTCAGCCTTCTCATTTTTGCATAGCTGGTTTCTTGAATATTGTGGCAGGATATTTGGGATGCCTTACTTCCTTGTCATATATATATTCTATGTTTACTGTTCTTATTTGACTGATTGAGACAATAGATGTTCTATGTGACCCTAAGTGACTTGCTTATAGTATGTACCCCCTTGTCTAGTTACAGCCGTGACCTCCGTACGACGTTTTATACCTTGTACGGGGGAGCTGACCATGTCCGTCTCCGTACTCTGGTACTAGGGCATGACAAGGTTTTAGTGGTGGCCCATGCAGGTCTATGTTTTCAGACTTGTAGGGTATTTTGGTCATAGGAGTCTCAATCAAAATTTGTCCCCCTTGATATATTGCTTCATCTTCCTCTATACCACCGCTTGAACTGTTAAACTGCTTGTCTACTTAATCCTTCCCATCTTGTTCTTGATGGTTCTTGTCCATTTCTTTTGGGCTTCTTCAGTTGCTGGAGCAGCAGGCATGGCTGGACAGGGTTCCCTTGGGTAACAATGAGAGGTAGCACCTGTTCAGAGTCAAATTCGAATAGAGTACAAAATTGAACAAGCTGGCACAATGGAACCAGAAGTGGGACATATCGAGCAACCAGTCCTTGAAATACTCGTACCCCAACAGTACCAACATTACCAACAGTACCAGTGGTACTTGACACCCCGACATTGTCGGAGATCCTCCGGGGAATGATGGCTATACAACAACACCAGATGGCGGTGTAATATCAACAGCAGTTTCAACAGCGAGAATATAATGTCTTGTTGAGTCAGGGTTTACAGACGGCCCTGAAAAGAGGAGAAATGACTGATTTGGGGGCATCGGTTAGATTTTGCCAACTTAACCCAAGGTATTTAGCCCTGAACAAGTTGATCAAGTTTGATTGCAGCTTCAAGACCTTGCCTGTGATTGGTGGGCGTCAGTAGAGGTTGGATTGAGGCATCCCTTCTCTTGGGATAGTTTCAGGGCTCGATTCAGGACTAAATATTTTAGAGTCGTAGAGCATTATGAGCTCCAACAGAGATTTATCGGTCTCAAGCAGGCTAATAGAACAATGGATGGATATGTATCCAAGTTTTACAGGCTGAGTAGATTCGCTCCAACTATGGTGGCTACAGAGTCAGATAGAGCAATGAGGTTCCAACAAGGACTTCATTTGAAGATTTTATAACTGGTAGAGGGGCACAACTACCAGACTTATGAAGAGGTACTGATAGTAGTTCAGAGGCACGAGCTTACCATGCAAAGGTTATCGCAAGGATAGGAGGCCAGAAGAGGTCTCATGCTCAAAATAAAGGAGGAGGTGGAGGAGTACCTTGGATGTCAGTACCATCACCTGACGTCCGCATCCATGATTCAGCACCGAGAAGGGCGACAGTTTCGAGGGTGACAGTACAGGCTCGGTAGCAGCCGAGACAACAACAACAGCAACAGTGCCAGGGAGCACCGGTGGGTTGCACTTACTGTGGCAAGGGAGGCCATACTTAAGATGTAGTAGGATATTTAATAGGTTGTGTATGAGGTGTAGCAGTCTAGACCACTGAATTATTAATTATCCGATGATACAGAGGCCAGGAGGGCCAGTCCAACAGTTACCAGCACTGCCATCACCAGGGGCAGACAAGTAGAGAGGGCCAACAATAGCAGTAAGACCATTAGCTCAGTGTCCATTACTGACGCAAGCTGAGATGTACCAGCAGCAGTAAAACTAGCAGCAGGGCTAACATAGGCTACAATAGCGTCACTAAGGGAGACAACAGCGAGGAGCACAACAGGGCCAAGGGCAGGCATTCACCTTGTCTATGGATGAGGCTTTAGCATTGGGCGACGTGGTGGCAGGTAACATTTCTGTTATATCCTTTCCTGCTGTAGCATTGCATTGTTTGACTCAGGAGCATCTCATTCATTTGTATCTGCACTATTCGTGATACGTATTGGATTGGAGTTTGAGGAATTGCCAGAGAGATTGAATATACTCACTGGTAATAGGCTCGTAGGAGTTAGTAGAATATGTATAGCATGTCCAGTCATAGTGTACAGGCGTTCACTACCAGCACGGTTTATTGAGTTTCCTATGGGTAACGTTGACGTTATCTTTGGTATGGACTAGCTGAGAGACAGTTATGCTACGATAGATTTCCATAAGGGTAATGTATTATTTAGTATCCCGGACACGAAAGGTTTCACCTTCGACAGATCTGTGGAAAACCAACATGAAGAGAGGATCGTAGCGATATTGTTAGTAGAAGAATAACTCCCTGAGATAGTTAAGGAGTTCTTAGACGTCTTTCCGGAAGAACCACTAGAGTTACCACCAGTAAGTGACGTTGAGTTTTGTATAGAATTGATCCCTTGGACAGGGCCAATATCTTATAAAGTTTACCAAATGGCACAATTCAAGCTCGACACACTGTACCAACATATAGAGGAACTGAAGTCAAAGAAGTTTATTTGAGCCAGTGGATCACCTTGGGAGCGCCAATGGTTCTAGTGAAGAAGAATGATGGGTCATTACGGTTATGTATCGACTACAGACAATTAAATGCTGTAACAGTGAAGAACAAGTATCCATTACCAAGGATCGATGATTTGTTTGATCAACTGAGTAAAGCCAAGGTTTTCTCCAAGATCGATCTTTGATCAGGGTATCATCAAGTAAGAGTTCGGGAGCAAGACATACCAAGACAATATTTAGGTCACGATATGGGCATTACAAATTTTTAGTTATGCCATTCGGACTGACTAATGCTCCAGCGATATTTATGGATTTGATGAACCACATTTTTATGCCATACCTAGATCAGTTCATGGGGGTCTTCATAGACGACATTCTTGTTTATTTCAATAGCGAAGAGGAACATAAGGGGCATCTTTGGAAGGTCTTCTAGATTCTAAGAGAACACCAGTTATAAGCAAAGCTCAGCAAGTATGAGTTTTTGTTGGATCACGTGTCATTCTTAGGTCACATTATCTCTGGAACAGGAGTCGCAGTAGATCCGAAGAAGGTTGAGGCTGTAGAGAGTTGGCCAGTTCCTAAGACAGTAGCTGAAGTGCGCAGTTTTCTGGTATTGGCAGGATAGAAGGTTCTTAGTAAACTTTGCAAGAATTTTAGCACCACTAACTCGATTAACGCACAAGGAGGCTAAGTTTGACTGGTCAGCAGAGTGCTCTGCTGACAGACAACATTTAAAGAATTAAAGAAGAGATTGATTTTAGCTCCGATTATCACGCTTACAGTAGGTTTTGGAGGATTTATAGTATATTATGATACGTCGGGCAAAGGACTTGGGTGTGTATTGATGCAATACAAAAGTGTGATAGCTTATGCATCGCGACAGCTTCGAGATCACTAAAAAATTATTCGACTCATGATTTGGAGTTGGCGGCGGTAGTATATGCACTTAAGCTATAGAGGCATTACTTGTATGGTGATCGGATGGAAATATTTACAGATCACAAGAGCTTAAAATATGTATTCACCCAGAAGGACTTGAACAAGAGGCAGAGGAGGTGGCTAGAATTAATAAAGGACTATGATGTGGAACTTCAGTACCATCCAGACAAGACAAATATGGTAACGGATGCTTTTAGTATGAGAGGTAGTAGATTTATATTGATATCACAACGGCATATCTTAGAAGATCTTCGAGAATTAGGGATTGAGATAGTACTTACACAAGACGTAGGAGTATTGGCTAGTTTACATGTGCTATATACTATTATAGAGAGGATTAAGACAGCTCAGACAGAGGATCCAAAAGTCTAGAAGCTTTGGATGGAATATGAATCTGGTCTCAGGAAAGAGTTGACTATTCATGAAGATGTAACTCTTAGGTTCATAAATCATATCTGTGTACCAAGTGGAGATATCCGACAAGAAGTAATAACCGAGGTACACAGTTTCCAGTATTCAATTTATCTAGGAGGTACCAAGACATCAAACAATATTTCTGGTAGAATGGGATGAAGAGGGAGATAACACGATTCATTTTTCGGTGTTTCGTATGTCAGCAAGTGAAGGCCGACCAGCAGAGACCAACATGATTATTATAGTCTCTTCCTATTCCGGAGTAAAAATGGAAATATATCACGATGGACTTTGTGTCTGGTTTACCTAAATTCTCGATTGGTCGGGATGTAGTTTGGGTAATAGTAGATCATCTCATAAAAGTAGCTCACTTTCTTCCCTTTCGAGTGGGGCAATCCACAGAGTAGTTAGCGGAGATGTACATGTGACAGATAGTAAGACAACATAACATCCCAGTGAGTATCTTATCAGATCGAGGCACTCGGTTCACTTTAAATTTTTGGATGAGTTTGCACCAGAGTTTGGGCACTAAGTTGAGATTTAGTATCGCTTACCACCCTCAGACAGACGGACAATCAGAGAGAACCACCCAAACATTGGAGGATATGTTGCTATCTTATACTTTGGACTTTAGTGGGTCTTGGAAAGATCACCTACATCTCATCGAGTTCTCGTACAACAACAGTTATCAGGCCAACATCAGGATGGCACTCTTCGAAGCGTTGTATGGAAGAAAGTGTAGGTCACCATTGGCATAGGATAACATTGGCGAACAAAAGATGTTAGGCCCTGAAATGATCACGCAGACAATAGAAGTTGTCAAGTAAATCATAGAGCGACTTCGGGTTACGTAAGATATGCATCGGCATTGGGCAGATCAGTATCGTGGACCATTAGAGTTTTATGTCGGTGACCACGTGTTCTTGCGGATTTATCCTACCCGTAGAGTCATTATATTCGGGATTCGCGGAAAGCTTAGTCCGCGATACGTCGGTCTGTTCGATATAATCGAGTGGGTAGGCGATGTTGCTTATCGTCTTGCCCTTTCGCCTTCGCTATATGAGATACAGAATGTATTTCATGTATCTCAGTTGCGCAGGTATCTCCCAGATTCGAGTCATATCCTCGACCATTCCGAGCTAGTCATTGGTACAGACTTGTCTTATGAGTAGCAGCCCATATCCATTTTGGACCGAAGGGAGAAGGTGCTCAAGAATTAGACTATTCATCTTTTTCGAGTTGCTTGGGGTCATTACCCTTTGGGAGAGTCGACGTGGGAGCGTGATAATGATATCCGATCTCTATATCCGCACATATTCGACTCAGAAGGTATATTCATTCTTATTTCTTTGTATCTCGAATCTCGTAATTCATTTATCCATGCTATGTGATACTGTTTCTTCATATGCTTAAATTTGATTGCATGATCTTGTAGTTAGCATAGTGCTTATTCTTATTTCTCTAGTTAGCCTTGGGTTTGAATTTCGAGGATGAAATTTTTTTAGGTGGGTAGAGATATTACTCCCCGTTCCCGAAATACATATTTTGGAATATATTTATTTTTTGCTTGTATTTACTCCTGCTTAGTGTATTTCTTGCTAACATGATCATTAGGTTGCATGCATGAAGAATAGATCCATTCTTTGGTTTAGCATGGTTCATGGTTTATTTGTGGGTTGGTTTATTCATAAATTTGAACCTATGGTCTAAACCTCAAACCCTAGCTATATAAGCTAACTTGTTTCTCTCTCTTCTCTCATTCTTCATTTTTCTTATTTCTTTTATTTCTAGGCAAGTACACCTTGCACTACATGGAGAAACCTTTTTATTTTTGTTTCTTGTTCTTTCTTTGCATTTTATTAGTCTATTATGTACTTATGATGATACGGATGTTTGTGGTATTAAACGAAAGAATGAAAGTGTATTTCAATGACAGGGTTTATACGAGACCCGTGCCCTTTGGTTTACAAACAAACTTGTACAATTCGATCCTATACGAGGATGCGGGAGTACAATTTATTTAATCTGGGTATAAATTTCTATAGGTGTCTGATCTGCGGTCGATCACTTTAGCCCTTGGACTACACGATATTGAAGAAGTGCCGTGGAAGACAGGATGCAGCTTCGGAGGTTACGAAGGAGGGTGGATGCGCGATGCTGAAGGTCGTCGCTCCCTATTCCTTGCCTGAGCTCTGTATTCTTCTCTCTATCTTTGTCTCTCCCTCTTGATCTCCGGTTCGGTGACCTTGTTCGATCCTTCTTTCAAAGTTTCGAGCTTTGATCTGATATTGGTATTCTTGGCCAAATTTTCCGACCTCGTTCGATCTTTCAAATTATCGACCTTGTTCCCCATTGATAGGGGTCTCTATTTATAGAGTTTTGGTGACAGTGACCACTCCATCGGTGTAACAACCGAGGAGTGGAAAGTACAGCACCCTTTTACACAACGGTTAAAGTAACCAATGCCTACGTATAGATGATCTTTTGAATGAGCGTGTGACGCGGGTCCAACTAAGGGGACACAACGCGTACAATTGCTACTAAGATCATGGCGTAAAAGCCACGTAGGTAGGTATCCATTGTGTAGAAAAAGTTGGCGTAGAAGCCAAATGTCTGTCACCTTGGCGTAGAAGCCAAATAGGCATAGAAGCCGAGTAGGCGTGGGAGCCAAGCAGGCATAGAAGCCGAACAGGCATAGAAGCCGAACAGGCATAGAAGCCGAGTAGGCGTGGAAGCCGAGCAGGCATAGAAGCCGAACAGGCATAGAAGCCGAGTAGGCGTGGAAGCCGGGCAGTCGTAGAGACTGAGGGGGCGTGGAAGCCGTAGGAGCACAGATCCTGAATGGGCGTAGAAGCCGCTGCGTACCGTGCCAGGGTGCTGATGTGGACGTCTTTAGCCGAAATTATGGCTTTTGGAGATCAAATCTTTGGCAGAGATTTGCCATCATCCTATGCATTTAATGCGGAGACGTGCCTTGAGGGGAAACTGTCACCGCTCTGTGCGTTTTGACGGAGGAACGTGCCTTGAGGGGACACTGTCACCGCTCTGTGCATTTTGACGGAGGGACGTGCCTTGAGGGGACACTGTCACCGCTCTGTGTGCTTTGGCGGAGAGACGTGCCTCGAGCCCTGTACGAAGCGCAGCTTTTGACGTGGCAGGCGGTTTATTTTCTGCGGAGCGTAAAACAGCCCATGTTTGCCTGTGTAAAATAAGGCAGCGTGTTCTCTTTGCACGCAAAAGTGCGGTTTATGCCGGGGGGTTTTAGTAAGCGTCGGTTTGGTGATATTTTAACCAAATCCTCTGCATTAAATGCTGAGATCCGCCATCATACTATGGAGCGCGTCCCGAGGGGTCTGCCCCCGTTCCCAGCCGTCATTTGGGTAGCTGTGCAGCGCTTTTTGTCAGGAGTCAGAGGTCAGGTTTACTGTGTGACTGGACAGTTTCTTTTCGGGAATACGAAGCGTTCCTCGTACGCTTTAACGCTGCTTTGAGAGCGGCTGGGTTTTATGCCATGGAGGCGATGAAGAACCCTGTTTTACGCTGGATGGCTCTGAAGGCCTCTGCTTACGCTGCTCTATATCAAGACGCTGCGTAGATCTTCCAAGCATTTTTTTTATGCTTCTACAAGACCCCCTTCAAAGCTTTTAAATTCCTCGAAATTTGAAACGCTTTGAATGAAGCATGAACGGCCCCTTGTAACTCGAAACGTTTCTGAATGGAGCGTTGAAACGGTTGATGCTGACTTTATGGCAGATTTATTGGGGACCGCTGTGATCTCTTTTGCCTATAAAAGGCTGGGGGGTGAACCTGTTTTCACTACATTCCCATTGTCATGCAGAGATGATCGCCGGAGTTCGTCGGATCGATCTGAGGAAGAAGGAGATCATGTTCTTCCAGCATGTAGGGAGCCATAAAAGACGGCATCTTCGAGCAAGTGTCCACTGCAACGATGGATCATGGAAGGACATCTTAGCCTCCCTTGCTCGGGATAATCAGCAACTTTGTATGGCGTTGCCCCAGGAGAGAGGAAGGGTCGTATTGGCCCACACAGTTTGTAGACTGTTTATTTCTTCCTGAGGCCCCCGCAGACGAGAGTCAAAAAGACTCATCCTGTCCCGACTTGAGCGGCGCACGGAGCATGGGATCTGCAAAATCTATGCAGGCCTAGTTCTGTATCCTTCCGCCGTTTGACCAATATATCAGTCAGTTTCCGGTAAACCGACTGACTGTCGGAGAAGATGGATGAAGAATTGAGGCCCAGCGAGAGCCTGCCAGAACAGCTTCTGGGCGATCTTCAGACGACGAGGGGGTATCTCCTTTGTAGACGGAGTTTCCTTTAGATGTAATAATGAAAAATAGAGAAAAACCCTTGTAGATTGGATTTCCCTCATATGTAATCATGATTTTAATCTTTAATGAAATTGTCTTCTTCTCCATATGATCGTCTTGCCATACGTTGCTTGTGAAGTCTGAATATGTGCAGCTTCGACACGTCTGAATCTTTACGCTGACTCTGATAGAAAGAGTATTAGGCCCTGTCCTTTATGCATAGTGGATAGTCCATAGAACGCTGCTGAGCACTTTGAACATTTAGAACTGTCCTGTTGTTAGGACTGCGTAGAATTTCTGAACTGTTGCCTCTCTGATGAGCGGAATTTTGTTTTGTTCAGAATTCGTCTTCAAGAATGATCTCTATAAACTTTCTTGGAACAGGGTCAAGGTTTCTGTCAAACTGAGTTGCCACTTTGATAGACGAGATGTTCAGACTGGAATCTGGATGAACCTCCAGTTTTCTGAACCCGAGAGGAGTAATTTCTCAATGTTTGAACTCTGCATACTTCGGGTACTTGGGGATGCTTTGGGTCAAGAATGAGTATCTTCTGTGTGAACTTTTTGCACTTGATCGCCTTGGGGACTGTTTGGATATGCGAAAAGTCGTGGAGCGGGAAATCATGTCTGTAGCCTCTTGAGCGTAAAATACCATCGAGCGTGAAATCGTAAACTTGTGGTTCCTGAGCGTGAAGTCGTAGGTTTGTTGCCTCTCGAGCATAGAATGCTACCGAGCACAAAGGCATCCGGGCAAGAAAAACCATAGACTTGTAGCTGTCAAACGTAAAGCCGTTAGATTCGTAGCTGTCGAGCGTAGAAAAGCTCCTTTAGCGTAGGACTGTAGATCTGTAGCCTGTGAGCGTAGAACACCATCGAGCGTGAAATCGTAGACCTGTGGTTCCTGAGCATGAAGTCGTAGGTTTGTTGCCTCTCGAGCATAGAATGCTACCGAGCACAAAGGCATCCGGGCAAGAAAAACCATAGACTTGTAGCTGTCGAACGTAAAGCCGTTAGATTCGTAGCTGTCGAGCGTAGAAAACTCATTTAGCGTAGAACTGTTTGATTTGTAGCACCTGAAAAGAAAATTTCTTCGAGCGTGAGGTTTGCGGATCTGTTGCTATTGAGCGTAAACTGAGCGCCACCGAGCGTGAGATCGTCAATTTGGTATCTGCTGAGCGTAAAGTCGTGGGTTTGTGGCCTCTCGAGCATAAAAGCTACCGAGCACAAAGGCATCCGGACGTAAAACCATAGACTTGTAGCTTGCGAGCGTAAAACCGTAGATCCGTTGCTGTCGAGCGTAGAAAGCTCATTTAGCGTAGAACCCGCTGAACCGTCTTGCACAAAAAAAACCTTTCGAATTCGCTGACTGTCCGTCTTCCAAGGGTAGTGGGCTGACGTAACATCCAATCATAATCAACCATTAATTGCGAGATTTGGTTAGGGTCTCGAGGGGTTCGTCCGAGGATTCGAGGAGTCGACCCGGACTGTATATATATCCCCAGCTTCTGGAAAGAAAAAACTTTTTATCTGTCTTTTGCCAAAGAGAGCTTTCGACTGTTCGAGTTTTTTTTCGTTCTTTCTCTGAGCACTTCGAGTCTTTCAGAAATGGCGCCGAAACAAACCCCCTCCGCTAAGGGAAAAAGCATAGGTTCTTCTTCTCATTCTTCTGTCCCGGCGAGGGAATCTCCGGTCGGGCAAGGTGAACTTCCCTCTGAGGGGAGCATCCCGCCGACGACTAGCGCTCCCGGCTTTAGAGGTAGAACTTTTTGGGATGACACAAACGATGAAAAATCCTTCGCACACGTTGAACGTGACTTCGCTAGGTCGTCTTCTATGCTGATAGCCTCTTTTGAGGAAGATGACGCACGGAGGCATTTTTATCTTTTACGCCTATATTTCTAATGTGTCAGCGTAAAGACTCCATATTTTCGTAGCTCTGGGAGTAAATAGCTCGGGCTACCGAAAATTGGCATATTTCGTAAAATTTGAATTTTACGTTTGTGGAGGAGACTTCCGGCGTAAGGTGACCAAATTTGTACAATCTTGGCGTAAAGCACAGACTGTCGTTTCCTTGGTCCGTGTGTTTGTGCCAGACTTGTAATGACATATCTTCTTTCCATTATCTTACAGTTGATCTGGGTGAGTCCCCATTGGCTGAGGTGATAGGCTCTGCTGCGGGGATGCTGCACTCGAACTATCTGGAGGATCTGTCCCATGTGGCATTTCCCATCTCTGGACCCCAGTATCCTGAGGGAAGGGAGCTCCTGATATCGGCCCAGGGTGAGCAAATGCTGTTGAGTATGATCAACGGCGAACCCTTGGTACGTGTAGATGGGGAGCAGTACATAAAGCCGGCTTTCCTTTTTGGGGACATGATTGATAAACAGTCCCAGACGAAGCCCAAGAGGGAGCCTTGGGTTTGACCTGCTGGGGATTTGGTCTTGTATCTGCCGACGATGCCGAGGGATTATCCCATCTCGGCCTTCTCCCATGCGACGCATCCCAGGAAGATGTCTTGGAAGCTGACTCCTGATCTTCACGGGAAGCCGGGGAAGATCTTTCATCTGAAAGGCGCTGACCAGGGGTCGTTTGTTAGTCCCCCTTCTGGCGTTGTGACGCTGTTCCGAGGACTGTGCCCGGGCAGTGTTCCAAGTAAAGATAGCTCGGTGATCCAGTCGGTCCAATTGCCGACCTTCTGCAACGACTTTATGGGTCGAGGTGGGGTATATCCCAAGGAGAATCCTCGGTGCAATGGGTGGATCACCCCAACGAACTCCCGATGGAGATGCCTAGTTGACTGGGCCTTAAGGCACTTCCAGAGAGAGTTGGAGGGCATTGGACTATATGCCGCTGTGAGTGCGACGAGCGTCGGGCTGCCTTCGAACCCTAATTTGTTCCTGGCACTGATGGAGCGGTACATTCCTCTCACCGGGACCTTCGCCACTCCACTAGGGGAGTTGGGGTTGGCCCTTCATGAGATGGCAGTTGTCTCGAGACTGCCGATGGGGGATACCCCATATGAAGAGTACGTTCCCACCAACCGGGAGTTGGGGGATTTGGACCCTCGGGTGGCGGAAGTATATCAGGAGCTGATGTGTCAGTACTTCGCGTGCACCGCTTTTTATAACGAGCCTTCCGATTTGGCTTACACCACCAAGTGGATGTCTTACCTCTTCTTCCACCGAGCCAGGGCCGCCAGGTCGGAGAAAGCCTCGGGTGGTAAGAAAGAGCCCGTGAACTGCTTGGGCGTCCTCAGTGCCCAGGTTGTGGAGACTCTTATGGCGGAGGCTGAAGCTCCGGATCAGATTCTTGTGGAGGGGGTTCATGTTTCAGAATCTGAGTACCGACGTACCGGAAAAGAGGATGTTTATTATCATCTGGAACTCCGTTCCTGGTGGTATTTACATCAGTCGGCTGCTGGTTGCGCCGAAGGTTGATGACTATGGGTGGAGGCTTCCGATTCAAAGTGATTACTAGAGGATCACCCCCTTCTTCTGACTTGGTCTTTCTCAGGTGGACAGCCATAGGTTCTATGGATTTTGGACGAGCGGTTCGTCCTTTTACTCTGATTGACAGTGGTAGTGTGGCAGAGGGCTCTTCGGGCTCCCGGTGGGATTCTTTCTTCGCCACTCCTGGCACTTCTTCCGTGTGGTCATGGGAATACAACACGGCATCGAAATAGTAGGATTCTACTCCTTTAAACGGGTTTAGGTCAGCCACCTCCGTTTGTACGGTTCCTTGTGTGTCTACATATTTAAGGCATTGGTGTAGGGTTGAAGGAACGATGTTGTGGTCGTGGATCCATGGTCTTCCCAGCAAAATGTTGTAGGATACCTCTGAATCGATGACGTAACATGTGGCCACTGATCTAAGGTTGCCGATCTGGACTCTCAAGTGAATCTTCCCTAATGGTTTACTCCTTCTGGCGTTGAAACCCACGATTGTAGTGGTAGTATAAGCCAGCTCGCTGGTAGGAATTCTCAGTGGCCCGAGCAGACTGCGAGGGATGATGCTGATCGACGATCCCAGATCTATGTGAATTCGGTCGACCTCCATGGAACCGACGTACCCGGTGTAATAGAGGGGCCTGTCAAGTCTATTATGTTTTAATAGCATATCGTCTTGAGTGAAAGTGATATTCGGGACCACCTCCATCACGCTGTGGCATTGAGGACATGCCACTGGTTCCTTGTCGGGGTACTTGAGCTGGGTCAAGTATACTTCCGCCTACATTAGTGCTTCACTCAGGGCTAGACGAGCGTCGGGGGAGAGCCTGAGTAGCTCGAAGATGGACAACCTGGCTGGCGTATTGGCCAGTTGGGCCAGGATGTTAAATTTATACGGCTTCTCTAAATCTTTGCTCGGAATATTTTTCACAGGTTTGTCGAAACGTACTTCTTTTTGTTTTGCCTTTTCCGCCGGAGTAGGTTTCGCAGAGCTGATGCTTGGCACGACGGGATCTTGCTCTGACGGTTTGGTAGCTGGAGCGTCAGCCAGCGCACCTTCCTGATTTGCTCCGTCATTATCGAGGTAGGCCCTCCCTGAACGGGTTGCGACAAGTACCTCGTCTCCGTCTGATGTAGAAAAAGTTGTGACCATGTAGCATGATCTATTTTTGGGATTCTTCTTGGGGGTAGCCCTGGTTGCCTTGGTCTCCTCCTCGAGATCCGACACCAAATCTTGGTGAACCCACATAATCTCGCCCCGCCGGATAGTTAGGGGCACCAGGTTGTGACCTTGATCCCTAGCAGGGGGAAGGTTAACGAGGCTCATCGTTGCCCGGGAGATAGGTGTAACACCATCAGGGACCTTTTGGGGAGGCAAATTGCCAAACTGCAGAGAGATCATGTTGGCCGTGACCGTTTTCTCGGTGTTGTGCAGAGTGATGGCCTTAGCAACGATCAACCCCTGGATCTTCCTTTTTAGTACATAGCACGCCTTTGTCGGGTGGTGTACGTATCTATGGAAGATGCAGTATTTTGGATCGTCAGTATCGCTGACCTCCTAGGGCCGCCTTAGTTCTGGGAGGGTGATCTTGCCACTTTTGACGAGACATTCGAAGATACTTGGGATATCGTCGTCGTCGAAAGAGTAGACTTCGACGGGCCTCGGAGCCCCCGGTTTCGCTTGGGCGGTCGCCGCAATCTTTGGCTTGGCCGTGTTGATTGCCAGTGCTTCCTTCCCTTTGGGACCACGATGATGGTCGCTGCCAGGGGACGACCTCTTGCTTCTGTCATAGGCGGAGATCATGATGCCATTATCGCGTGCCTTACGACTGTTGTCTTCGGCGGCTACCGCCGAGAGGATGAACGAAGGCCAATCATGGAACTGATATGGTCCTGTGAACACTGAGACCACGAGAAGGAGGTTCTTCCTGTAAATGTCTACCAACGCTGAGTCTGGAACTCCTGGAGGCATCTGTAAGGTGGCCTGACGAAAGCGTTCGATGAAGATGTGAACGTCTTCCTTTTCCTTCTGCTTGACTTCGATGAGAGAGGACATAGACATGTCCATTCCTCCCTCGTAGAATCGTGTGAAGAATAAAGCTTTGAAATTCTCGAAGAAAGTAATGCAGTTGTCCGCCAAGCTACGGTACCACTGATAGGCTACTCCTGAGAGGCAGCCTTTGAACACCCGAGTGAGGAGGGCATCGTTCCCTTGTAGCAGCACCGTCATTATACTGAAATAGTTCATGTATTGGCTTGGTGATGTTTTTCCCTCGAACAGAGCCATCGCCTGAGGTTTGTATTTTAGAGGGAAAGGGACCTCTTCCCTGATAGCTGGGTACGGCTGGTTGATTCCCAGTTTCTTGAGCTGATCTTTGTGCTTCAAGGCATCGAACTGGGCTTTCAACTCCCGGACCGCCTGCATCGGATTTTCCGTCGGAAGCGGAGGAACTGCTGACTCTTGATCTAGAGCAGGTTCTTGGCTTGGGCTGGATGGTGGCAAGTCCACCCCCACATGTATCTGAGTTGGCGGAACCGATGCTTGAGCCATGGCAGTTGCGTGCTGAGTTAGCATCATCTGGTGCATATTCTCCATTACGGATTGCATTTGTTTCAGCGACGTCTCCAGGTCAGTGATGCGTTGTTCTGCGTCTCCTGATGGCGACGCTCCCTCGAGTTCGTCTTCGATGGCGTAAGCTCCCATTTCTCTGGGCGTCGTCGAAGGGTAAGTATAGGTCGCTGCAGAAGTCGACTCTATACTCTCGGCATCTGATCTGGGAGATCGGCGACCCCCAGCGTCAGAATCAGACGAGTACGGAGCTGGTTGCTGTGACCTTGCACGGGTGTTTTAGAATACCCCAGCTTTAGCGTTCCTGAGGAGGTCTTCAAATTTTCTCTGGCTCGGAGGTCCAGAGGGAAGACGCTTTGAGCTCGACCCTCTTCTAGGTATGCGTGAAGCCATGTTCACGAACGCATACGCGTGCTCCTCTTCCGGGAAAGATTGAGAGTAGTTCAATCGGTCGAAGATCGATCGTTTTGCTTTAGAACAGTAGCAGTCAATCACAATCTTATGACTATTACAACATCATTCCCTAGGGGGCGTAATAGACATGTTGGAAGGTCCCCTCTCCTTACGCTTCTGGATTAGGCATTCGCGTAGGTCAGGAGTAGCAATTTGAGCTTGTTTTGCGCCGTGGGACTTACCCAGGCGTGATTTAGAGATTCGCTCAGACAGGCGTAAAGCTGAAGAGGTGTTCAGTCGACCGTCGTCTTCACGCATAATCCGGAGGATAGGCAGATTGCTTCTTCGCTGGTGTAACGACCGAGGAGTTGAGTACTCGCCTGCTTGCTTCCTTTTGCGGAGATCACGACGCTCATCTGGTTCGTCGTAGGGGTCAGATGTCGTCTTGCGCGTGGAGCGTGATCTATTCTTCCGATTTGGCGTTGAGGCACCATCGGAAGTTTTGTCTGTACCGCACATAGCGGAAGACAGGTTCCTACGCGTGGAGCGCAGGGGATACTTCTGGGTCAGCGCTGAGGCTTTGCCCGAAGTTTTATCTGTACCGCGCGTAGCGGGAGACTGAATTTTACGTGCGGGACACGGAGGGAGCGATGCTACCACCTCATTGGTCGGAGAGATCGGAGATATCGGAGAGTCCACAGGAACGGCGGAGGATGTCTTGGGCATCCATACTTTGCGTAGCTTCCTGTTGTCTTGGACGGAGAGAGAGTGAGAGCTACCCCCAGTCCGAAGCATGTCTTCATAGGCAGACTGGTCGAAATGAACGACCAGTGTCTTCTTCAGGTTCCTACAGATACCGCATCGTGTTGAGCAATTACTTCCTCGTCAGAAGAAAAAGACGTCCCCAGCAGAGTTGCCATCTTGTTTGTGGTATTAAACGAAAGAATAAAAGTATATTTCAATGACAGGGTTTATACGAGACCCGTGCCCTTTGGTTTACAAACAAACTTGTACAATTCGATCCTATACGAGGATGCGGGAGTACAATTTATTTAATCTGGGTATAAATTGCTATAGGTGTCTGATCTGCGGTCGATCACTTTAGCCCTTGGACTACACGATGTTGAAGAAGTGCCGTGGAAGACAGGATGCAGCTTCGGAGGTTGCGAAGGAGAGTGGATGCGCGATGCTGAAGGTCGTCGCTCCCTATTCCTTGCCTGAGCTCTGTATTCTTCTCTCTATCTCTGTCTCTCCCTCTTGATCTCCGGTTCGGTGACCTTGTTCGATCCTTCTTTCAAAGTTTTGAGCTTTGATCTGATATTGGTATTCTTGGCCAAATTTTCTGACCTCGTTCGATCTTTCAAATTGTCGACCTTGTTCCCCATTAATAGGGGTCTCTATTTATAGAGTTTTGGTGACAGTGACCACTCCATCGGTGTAACAACCGAGGAGTGGTAAGTACAGCACCCTTTTACACAACGGTTAAAGTAACCAATGCCTACGTATAGATGATCTTTTGAATGAGCGTGTGACACGGGTCCAACTAAGGGGACACAACGCGTACAATTGCTACTAAGATCACGGCATAAAAGCCACGTAGGTAGGTATCCATTGTGTAGAAAAGGTTGGCGTATAAGCCAAATGTCTGTCACCTTGGCGTAGAAGCCAAATAGGCATAGAGGCCGAGTAGGCATGGGAGCCGAGCAGGCATAGAAGCCGAACAGGCATAAAAGCCGAACAGGCATAGAAGCCAAGTAGGCGTGGAAGCCGAGCAGGCATAGAAGCCAAACAGGCATAGAAGCCGAGTAGGCATGGAAGCCGGGCAGTCGTAGAGACTGAGGGGGCGTGGAAACCGTAGGAGCACAGATCCTGAATGGGCGTAGAAGCCGCTGCGTACCGTGCCAAGGTGCTGATGTGGACGTCTTTAGCCGGAATTATGACTTTTGGAGATCAAATCTTTGGCAGAGATTTGCCATCATCCTGTGCATTTAATGCGGAGACGTGCCTTGAGGGGAAACTGTCACCGCTCTGTGTGTTTTGACGGAGGGACGTGCCTTGAGGGGACACTGTCACCGCTCTGTGCGTTTTGACGGAGGAACGTGCCTTGAGGGGACACTGTCACCGCTCTGTGTGCTTTGGCGGAGAGACGTGCCTCGAGCCCTGTACGAAGTGCAGCTTTTGACGTGGCAGGCGATTTGTTTTCTGCGGAGCGTAAAACAGCCCATATTTGCCTGTGTAAAATAAGGCAGCGTGTTCTCTTTGCACGCGAAAGAGCAGTTTATGCCGGGGGATTTTAGTAAGCACCGGTTTGGTGATATTTTAACCAAATCCTCTGCATTAAATGCTGAGATCCGCCATCATACTATGGAGCGCGTCCCGAGGGGTCTGCCCCCGTTCCCAGCCGTCGTTTGGGTAGCTGTGCAGCACTTTTTGTCAGGAGTCAGAGGTCAGGTTTACTGCGTGACTGGACAGTTTCTTTTCGGGAATACAAAGCGTTCCTCGTACGCTTTAACGCTGCTTTGAGAGCGGGTGGGTTTTATGCCATGGAGGCGATGAAGAACCCTGTTTTACGCTGGATGGCTCTGAAGGCCTCTGCTTACGCTGCTCTGTATCAAGACGCTGCGTAGATCTTCCAAGCATTTTTTTCATGCTTCTACAACGGACCTGTCACTACCCCATTTTCAGGGCAGGATATTTTTTTATTTTAATTTAGTAAATGGTGTATTGATCATAAATATTTGTATTAATATTTAATTAGATGCATGTATTTATTTTTATTAGTTATTTTAGGATTTTGGCTAATCTGGACCCATGTCAGACCCTAGTGGACCCTTGTCAGACCCAACCAATACCCTTGTCAGACTTATTTATTGGTTTAGAGTAGTTATTTCTATTCTAATTAGTTAGTTAGAGTGATTAGGGTTTAGTTAGAATGCATTTGGAACCCCAAACCCAAATTCTAATTAGCATGACTTGTAGGAGGGGTATTTTAGTCTTTGTACCCATATCTAACCCTAATCCTACTCTCCATGACATGGCCGTCCCCCTCTTCCCCATTTATTCCATTCATTCACTTCTCCCTTTCCACTCTCTTTCTTTATTTCTCCTTCCTTTACTCCTTCAACCAATTTCAAGTAAGTTTCCTCCCCATTTCTCTTTCTACCTCCAATCTTCATCCATATCTAACCCTAACATTTCATTTTCCTCTAACCTAGTTGTGTAGGAGTTACTTTGGGAGTAGAGCTTGGATTTGAGAGCTTGGAAGCTAGTTTGGAGCTTTTATGACTTTTTGAGGACTTTGGACTTGGGATTCCAACTTCCAAGAGGTAAACCCTAATTTTCTCTTTGAGATTACTCTAATATAGTGTAATTAGTTGTTTAGAACTTTCCTAGACCTTGGGGCTACCCATGGAAGAAAGTTGGAGCTTGTTTGGGGTGTTTAGATACTTTGACCTAGGGTTTTGTGTCAATTTTGGGTGAAATCCGAGATTGGCCCATTTTGGGAGTTAACCTCGGTTAGACGGAACTAGGTAGACGTACTTGGGTATCTTAAGGGTAGGTTCGTGTCACCATTCGGACACGCGAGGTCGTATCGTGGAGTTTTGGGCGTTTCGGGCGATTTAGGAGTTTTTCCTTCTCCGTGGGTTCCACGTGCATGTGAAATTTTGCCATGGACCTAGAATCAAAGAGTTAGCATTTTTGTGAGGTTTTAGATATCGATTAGAACTCGTGGGTAAATTTTGAGTCAATTTCGATTAGTTTTGGCGTACGTTTCGTGAGGTATCGCAAGCCGCACTCCAAGTGTTCGTCAAAATAACAAAATGACCATTTCGACTTGGTTTCTAGGTTTCGGGCTTGTGTACGGGTTGGTTTAGACTTGTGGAGTTCGTATTAGAGTTTTTGAGTTTATATTTGTATATATATATATATATATATATATATATATATATATATATATATATATATATATATATTATATGTATATGGGTGAGTATGTGTGTATTGGTGATGCTTTTATATATGTATATAGGGATAAGTGATGCTTTTATATATATATATATATATATATATATATATATATATATATATATATATATATATATATATATATGTATATATATATACATGTTAGGATATATATTAGTGGGTTTAGATGGGGTATATAGCGTAGGATAAGATATTGGATACCGAGGGTATCCCGGTATCTCAAAGAGGCGAGTTTATGGGTTTACTAGCTTAATGAGCTAGTTTTGACCTAGAAATTTAGGGGCACCATAGTTTGGCCTAGAGTTGACCGTAGTTGACCCGGTTGACGGCCAAAGTTAACATTTGACCTAGTTTTGATATAGGGTTGACTTTTTGGACTATGAGTTAACATTTTGACCTAGAATATTTGATCCGTTTGACATAGAAAAGGCCTAGAAGCTTGTTTTTAGTCTATTTAAATATGTTTATCTCTCTAGAGCACTAAGTAACCTTGGATTTCCATATTAGGTCTTCGCGACGCAAGTTCGGACCTCGATCCTCGCCAATTGCTCAGGACGTCAGGCGAGTACATTCTCTGATAGTTTTTATTATTTGATAATTATTATGATTCAGCTTATAATATAATATTATCTGATTTTCTGGCACGACACTGACTAGTATTTCTGGATTCATTAACTTGTGACACGTATATTTCATGTCTGGCCTTTATTTCCGAAATTACCTACTGACATCACATCAGGACTCACTACAGGCATCACTCATGTTTCTGGCTGGACTCATATTTATTTTACGTGTCGGGTCTTGGATTCACTTCTACTAGGCGGGGTAGAGAAATACTCGAGTAGACATGTAAACATTCCCAAATCTGGAATCACTCCCTTTGGTCTAATCTGGAATGATAGCAGCCGCACATCCAGTGTGCGGTGAGCCGTACTTACACCAAGCCATTTACATGTCGAAACAGGTATTTCAGAGACACTAGTTCATTCTTTCTAGTCTTGACTCACTTACACTTCTTGATTGGTCTCACTTATACTTTATGGACTGGACTCATTTTATTTACTCTTGCTGGACTCACTTTACGTTATTGTGCACACACTTGCTCTTAGTTTAGATTTCTTGTATCTTGCAATCATTATTATCTTGCTTTTGATTTTCATGCATCTTTACCTTTATGCACCAGTTGACAGATATATATATATATATATATATATATATATATATATATATATATATATATTTCCTTCTTCATACTTTATTTTCTTCACCTTGTGCTACTTGCTACAACTGCTTTATAGTTTTTATCATTTAACTGGAACTGCTGTTAGAGGTATACTTGCTCCAATCCTGACTGTATATATTTTTCAGAGGATCCGAAAGATTAGTGTCCGAAGTTTTATGGACCTCAGCCTGTCGATGGTGCAGACATGGACCCCCTAGTTCAGGAGTGATTTCTGGGTTGGTAGCCGGATCACTAGGACCTCAGTTGTATTTATTAGCTTTTGGTACCGGATTTATCCCCGGCTTTTGGTTTGAGACTTTGTATTGTATTTGATTCAGGTTATTGTTTTTATTATTATTGTTGCTGTCTTTAGTAGTAGTAGTTGTTGTTTAGACTTTGTAGTTGTTAGACTTCCTTGTTATCTTATCGTGCTTAGATCGTAATTGAGTATTTGTATTATCTTTATCATATTGTTCCTCTGTTTGGAGTTGAGATCTTGGCAGGTACTTATATTATTGTGTGAGATTGTTAGCTAGATAGTAGACCTAGACAATGTTCTACCGCCGATGCTACGGCGTAGGCTGGACGTACCCACGACTCATGCCCGATTTTTTGGGTGCGGGTCGTGACACATTTTTGGTGGTGGCCCATGCAGGTCGAGATTCGCAATTAGTATAATTTTGTTGTAAACCCCCTCACCCAAAATTAGGCCTACATAGCATAGATAGAGAAATTAGGGCTACTTTGTATCCAATTAGATACATGACACGGCATTCTATTTAATTATACAATATTTATGTCGCGTAGTGCACCTTACCGTTGTATCGATAATTGGAGCACTACACTAGCCATTGCCTTCCTACAAACTTCACATCTTTATCCTAGACATGCCCGCCTTCTATCTTGACCTTTGTGTAACTTATAATTATGCTCTCTTGTGCTACATTTTAGTCGTACAACATTCGTCGCGGACGTTTGTATTTAATTCTAAAATAATTCTGACTTTGTATCCTTGTTCGTTCCAATCAAAATTGGAGACACAATCTTGACCCGTTTCGTATAACCTAATTTATGATAATATTCTATTCTGAGTTCCCTATGTCCATGACCCTTGTGTCCCACCTAATTTTATCCCCATGTACTTCTAATTAATTCAAAAATACCGTGCACATTGATTTTAATTAATTTAAATCCAATTTCTATCTTTGTGCAATTTTCCAGTTGTTGGGCACTTTTATGCAAAAAATTGCAATAAGGTGTCCACACCATTGGACAATACATGAAGAAACCCAATTTTCCCTTCACATGATTTTTTTCGTAATTTTTTGAAATGTGCAACGCACAACATCGCCCCCTCAATTTATTCCTAGCCTTGCATTTTAGACAATATAATTTATAGCCCTCCAAATACCCCATGTAAGCCCAAGGCCCACCCCAAGGAGATGTTGACCAAAGTCAAATTTACCTAGGTCAAACCGAAACCAAAAATTCTACATGTATATATATATATATATATCATTTTTTCTTATTTTTTTCCCAAAACCCAACATCAAAACCTACCAAGCCGACCTCTTCTCCTATTCACCATCTCCTTTCTCCAGACCCGACCGCCAGCCATCTTCCTCCGCCGCGGCCACCTCTGCTCACCACCCTCTCCTCACCATATTCCTCCTCTACTCCGGCTGTCCTTGACATCCACCACTCGACCTCGCCTCCGCCTTTATCTCCCCGCTGCACCAAGAAGTCCGCCGGAGTCCCGAACCCCCTCGACCCCGATTCTCCTCCGGCCAACCGCCACTGCACCACCACCATCTCTTCCTCTTCCTCCTTGCTCTCATCTCGACCCGACCTCCCTCTGCAACACGACCCCGGCCGCCTATACGTCGCCACGCCGGACCTCCATCTCCGCTCACTACCGTCACCATTACCACCGGCTACGACCCCGCTGCTCTCGACCCCGCCGGTCTTGACTCGTCTTCCCCGGTGAGCTCGACCACCAGTAACACCACCATAGTTCACCTCTTCCCCCCCGACCACGATGCCACCCGGCCAGACACCTCCCCCGGCCGGAAGCCGCACGACCCGCCTGCTTGACCTTCCTGCACCATCACCTTCCCGCCAGCAATTGCTGTACACCACCCCCGACCTCCGACCACCTCTCCCTTCTTAGGCCGAGCTTCCTCCTCCCTGCTTCCCTGTCCTCCGTCACCCTCGCCGGAGCAGCTCCCCTGGCCGGAACAGTAGCACCACCAGCCGCCCACGATCATCATCTCATTAACACAATCTACATTATCTTCCTCATCAACCCATCGTCATCATCTTAATTCATCATCATCATTCCATCATCATATCATCATCATCATCACTTCATCGTAATCTCATCATCGTTGTCTCATCATCGCCGTCATCATCATCATCTTCACCATCACCATAATTCACCATCATCATTATCATCTTTACCATAACCACAACTCACCATCATCATCATCATCTTCTTTACCATCACCATAACTACCAACATTATCACCTCCAATCATCAATATCATCATCAATCCACCATCGTCAATCGTCATAACCCTTATCGTCACCCTCATCGTCATCGTCGTCAACCTCATCGTCGTCATCGTTATGCCTCTGTGCGTAGCCCGAGGTTCGAACCTGTCCCTCCTTTTTTTATTTCGTATGTGTGCTTGTGTATAGGTTATTAGGACATGCGTATTGCTTATGACTGCTAGCTGATATCGGACCCTGAGTCGGCGAAACCAACTCGTATACGCATACGTACGCGTACGCTTATACTATTCAATTTGGTATATGTATAATATTCATTGGTACGTATATATATATTTAGTAAATATATTCAAATAGATATATAAATAAATTACTGGTTATATTATTATATAATTATATGGATATATATGTAATTAAATGCTAAATAATAGTTGTGACTATATATATATGTATTATATGACCCTAGGATACTGTGGACTATCCCATATTTACCTTGACCATGTTGACCCTAAGAACTTGTAGTTGACTGCCTTGCGTACATTAACGTACTGGCTTAGACACCTGTCAGTTGACTGTCTGATTGTGTACAACACTTGAAGATGTGACCCCACGTAATTCAACGCGTAATTGACCATATTAGATGACTAGTGCCACCCCTAGTATACCCCTTGAGTCTAGTATAAATATAGTTGTATATGTACTAGTGTAATGACTAATAATTTTATTGTATTATATTATATGTACATAGGATATTGGATTTTTTCTGCGCGACTTCTGGAGCAGGTTATTGGTATATTTTGTAGCTTTCTTGCCAGGCAAGTATACCTTGCCATTGTACTATTATTCATATTCCATATGTTGCATGCATCTTTATTTTCTGTCTTTAGTTCATATATTTTAACTGCTATATAAAATACGTGTCCAAGGGAACTTGGG